>OX328132.1:21919247-22071880 GCA_946811695.1 Gonocerus acuteangulatus
AATAATTTTGGCCTATGATGATTTCTAAAAATGGTAATCATTCTAGAGGAATAAAAAAAAAAAAAAAAAAAGAAACAAAATTGACAGAATAAAGATTTAAAAAAAGTATTCAAATAAATGTTTCTCAAATTACTACAAACTCAAAATTTCACAACGAATGCACCATACCGAGTAAATTTGCAAATATAAAATATAAGGGAAAAGCAAATTCAGTACGTGTTTATGCCATCAATGTAATTATGTAGGAGAACGAAGAAACTGTTCAAACGATAACGCTTACTTCTTTTAATTTATTGTAGCAAGCGCAAGACTGTTGAAATTGATGTTCACAAAAAAAAAGACTATTATCCAAAATTTCCATTATGTTTATTTACAGTAATTTTTTTTTTTTTTTTTTTTTTTTTTTTTTTTTTTTTTTTTTTTTTTTTTAACGGCGCATCTACATCTTGGCCATTAGCGCCGGGCTATCTACAGGTTGCCACCCTTTTCTAATGCCAACAGCACGTGGTCGGTCACCCATTCAGGTACTGACCACGCCCGACGTTGCTTAACTTCGGTGATCTACGCGAACCGGTGCACTCAACGTGGCTATGGCCGTTGGCAGTAAAATTATTATTATTATTATTTTTTTTTTTATTTTTTTTTTAAACAGTTAAATTATTATTTTTTAAACTTTTTTCATGCATCTTTTCAATGCCTATGCTATTGCTAGGTCCCTATTCAATGAAGCCTTGCATCTAGATTACGTTTGTATTCTCATTTTGTCATTTAATTTACTTCATTATTATATTTTTTTCTGCTTGTGTTATTTGTTGACAATAATTATTCATGTTTCTTACACCCGAGCATAGCAAAATTGAATAAATCATTCAGCACTACAACATTCGCCAACACTTGCTGCAAGTCATCAAGGAAATGGTGGTAGTACTTCAATGGGATGTCCTACCCCACCCGCCATATTTACCAGACATTGACCCCATTTTTGTTAAAAGTTCGGTTGGTTCTTGCATCGCCTCTAAAGACGAGGAATTTTTTCAACATGAAATCTATGTGAAAGATGGGGAAAAGTCAGACAATACTTTGATTAAAATAATTCAAATTTCTCTCAATAAAGCATAAAAATTACTAAAGAAAAAAAAAACTCAAAACTTAGTTGTACCCCCAATGAATATAAATATATATGTAAAAGGCTAAACGTGCAAAAAAGTTTTACAGACCCTTTCAGAGTTTTTCAAATGCTCTCTAAAGCCATTTAATACTATAATAATTATTTTAAAGTACTATGCCGGCATATTTCTAAGTTTTGTAAAGTGTATTCAAAGCTGAATTATCCCACTTGAATCTTAACACTTCACCTCTCATGAGGAGAAGTGAAGGATTTATGAACTTCTCATGGTAGATGAAGAGTTTCTAACTTGAATAATTTATGAGATATGTTAGAGAATGAATTTGTTTCTATTATTATTTAATTGACAACGATCTTTTGATTATATCGCTTGCTTTGCTATCATTAGTTTTACTTTTACTTTCACCTTTGTTATCTCTTTCAGGTTAAATAGTAGTCGCATTTTACCATATTTATTTTGTATTTAAATTTATTTATTTTTTCCAGATTCATCAATTCATACAAATTGTATAAGAGATTATGATAAAATGTAAGATGCCATATTGTAATTTGCCTAAGTTAATTCCCTTTTATGTTTTGTTTTAAAAATTAAAGCTTACCTGATCAAAATGTGAAATTATTGTTAATTTAGGTAACCTAAATATATGAAAAGCCTTCCTTGCTACTTTAGACTCTCAACTGAAGAATTTGAGTTTAATATTAAAAAAATATGCTTTCAGTATCTCTAAAAGATATAAATAGATACACTAATGGCTAATTGTTAATTAAAATAGCTAAAATTACCGTTTCCAGAAGCTGAAATGCTGTTGTAAGAGCTACTGAAAAATTTGCTATATTCGTTGCTGCCTCAAGGTTCTCCATCCCAATCTTCAGCTCACGAATATTAGCTAAGTTAGCCTAAAGTTTGGGGGAAAAAATGATAGCAATATGAGACTCAAATAAATCAGAATTAGTATTAAATTATAAGTTATTAAAGTTGAAAAAAACTACTATTTTATCTCTTCCAAAATATCAGTTTCTTTGACTGAGAAAAGTTCTTTATCATTCATTTTTGATTTAACGAGCAAAGGAAATACATTCTTCAGTTTTTTTTTAAATAATATATGACAATAGTTATTACAAACAAGTTCGTCTTTCTTCTTTAGATTCATATTTATAATTTTCCGTTTTTCATAGACCCTTTTAGTGTGGTTTCGTCCCTCGCCCCATAGGGAGAAAAACCACTTATAAGGTTTATCTTATGACACATTCTGGAATTTAACTTATCGATGGCCTAGAATGAAAACCTCGTATCTCAAAAATAAAATTAATTAACTTTTATACCTAATTAGATGGATATTATGGTTACTGAGAAAGCTACAAGGTTGGCTTCTTCGTCGATATAGTCCAGGACGAGTAAGATAGAGTATCTTCGACATTCAAGGATTG
Source organism: Gonocerus acuteangulatus (assembly GCA_946811695.1). Classification (NCBI taxonomy): domain Eukaryota; kingdom Metazoa; phylum Arthropoda; class Insecta; order Hemiptera; family Coreidae; genus Gonocerus; species Gonocerus acuteangulatus. Next base: position 21,921,802 of record OX328132.1, read on the forward strand.
TCAAATAGAATCTTATCCGTCTAATAACGTATAAAAGTTATTAACGTTTTTTTTTTTAGATACAAGGTTTTCATTCTATGCTTTCTCTTTATATTTATCTTATCCTTCATTAGTGTCATCTACTTCAGGATTCAACCTCTGCTAGAAATTTACTTAGTACCCATTGAAAAATAAATTAATTTTATAATTTTTGTAATCCTTGTTTCATTTTGCTGATTTATAATTTTTATTGTGAAAAAAAAAAACAAAATAAAAAACAAAAAAAAAAGAAATGTTATAGTTACCAAGCAAGAAATATTCTTTTATTGGGATTTCGGGATATTAGAAATGATTATCCCAATCTGGTTTATACATAAAATTCCTGAGAAATTGGAGAAATATGCATTAATCACTAACCTGTACAAGGCGTTCAGCAAAGCAAGGCACAACCTCTGTAGCATTTTTAATGAAAGTCAGCACATTGACAAAATCATTGCTACCAAGAGTGTCTAATATGTTGTTTACAACATGACGAGCTATTTCTCTTCGTTGTCCCATCATTGATCCCGAATTATCTACCAGAATTAGAATATCTTTGGGACTAGTTGCTGCTTCAATGTACCATGATCGTGTTCTACAGTCAAATAAATCTACTGGGCTTGAAGGTTTTTGCTCCCATTTCATTGCTATAACAGAATAATTACATATTGTAATTCTAAATAAAAATAATAAAATTGATTTTATTGATTAATACTCTGCATCTTTGACAATAAAACAGTTAGTCGCCCTTCCTAAACATCCATACTGAATCAGGGAATTATTTCGAGCAACCTCATCAATGAAGAAACACAACTCGCTACCCACGAGAAGGATTCAAACCTGTAACTCCTTCATGCTGATTTGGGAGTTCCATCCTGCTACAAGGAGTCTGTATGTATAAATTTTCACAAAATTAGTTGAATAAATCTTAAAATATCTTGTACGCCATTTTGAAAAAATTAGTTTTGAGAATAAAATTATTAAACGTTGAACATGTTCCCAAAGGTATAAATCATTTTTCTGGCCACCAAAAAAAAAAAAAAAAAAAAAAAAAAATAATAATGATAAAAAGGTGCAATTAAAGTGTATTGGGACGAAGCGATGTTGACGGACCGAACTGTCCACCACAATAAACCGGATATTCTTATCATTGACAAAGGGAATAAGAGGACTGATATTATTGATATCGCTGTCCCAAATGATGAGAATATTTGGAAATCATATGCCGAGAAGCTACGAAAATGCCAGGACTTGGCCATAGAGTTGAAAGATCTGTATAAATTAGATTCCGCAAGGATAACAGCTATTATTATATCGGCTAATGGACTCATCCCAAAGACCACAGTTACAGCTACGAAATACTTGAAAATATCGGAAGAACTGATTAAAGACGCGCAACAAGCGGTACTGCTCGATACTGCGAGAATAGTTCGAAAATTCTTAAACGAACGCCCGTGATAAGATACATGAAAAAAAAAAAAAATAATAATAAAAGCAACAATTCTTTCGGTTGGCAATAGCTCCCGAAAGAATTTACTCCAGGAAACTGAGAAGAACACACCCCATAATAATAATAATAATAAATTCGCATTTTCAAAATCTCTGGCTAGGTGTAGCAGGGTATAACTTATCATGGTATCGTACGAGATAGGGCAGTTGGTGTCCAATTTTTAATGGACTAACTGGTTACGAATCCCAGTTTTGCAAATTACATTTTCTGGTGCAAAGAATTCAATCACATATATTGTTTCCATTTCTTAAACATCATAAACAGTGTAATTTTGCTAAATCCTTACCCGGAAATTGGCGCATGAAACCTGTTGAGCTACCAAAATACTGCCAAGATAATGACGGGTCCTGCTTATAATTACTAGTAAATATTTCATCCAGCTGCTCTGACCATTTAATTCCATGCAATACATCTGGAGCTGAAAAAACATTACACCTTTCATCTCAAATATATATATATATATATATATATATATATATATATATATATATATACATATATAATATAGTAAATAGATAATAATTATTAATCGCAACTATTGATCTATTTTTCATTTAACGATTATTTCAACAATTATTGTTGCCAATTTGCAATGAATTATAAATGAATATTTATATTAAAAATAAACCATAATAAAGTGTTCTTTAATAATAATATTTTTTAATAAAGTTTTAAACAATAATAGTTGTCATTTCCTTTTGCTTCTGACTGATCTTCCCAGAGAGCTCTTCTGTTCTCATGGTTAAGGTAAGATTTGATGGAATAAGGTCTATTAAGCTGTTTTTGGAAGACAGATAATTGAGACATGCTTTTTCTTGTGCCATTTTTCAAAGCTAGTTGCCAAGACGTCACCTGCATTAGTGTAGGTTAACCTGGAAGTCTCCGGGCGTCCAAAACGCTTTTTATCTAGAGTTCCTTGATTTTTTAAATGGGGTTAGAACATAATTCTTTGGGAAAGATCTCAGCAGGGGGGCTATATGATGTGTCAGTTTCCCACGTTAAATACAAAAGAAGAGGTGATCTGCGGGCGTTGTAATGATAAGACGTTAGAAAATAACTTTCGCCAGCCTGCTCAAAAACATCCCTGTTTGCAAATATTACCTACAACTCATTATTTCTCACTTGTCCTTATGAAAATATAGATTTTATTAAATTTTGAATAGCACAACGAATTTAATGTATTACAAAGTTACTAATTAGAATATATCAATCTGTCAATTTAAAATTTAACGTATTTCAAAAATGTTCAAATATATGTATATAAGAAAATCAACTTACATCGATCGTAGACATTTGTTGGGACGTGTACTGCACTGTAGCTCGTATTTACTTTCATACCAAAGAAGTGGCTGTTTTCTTTCAAGTCAAGTGAATTGTTCGCGAATTCATTTAATGTTTTTGCGTTTTTATATAAATATAAAGGGGAAACAGTGGTTTCTGCTTGAGCTTCTAAAGCTAATGTTTCAGCTGCATCCATTATTCGCTATAAAATAACAAAAAAAACATGAATCAGTAGTAGGAATATTGAATGAAAACTTATAAATTCTACAATCATAAATTCAGGGTTTGAAATCGATAATAAAATAAACAAATGAAAATCAAATCCGATCAATATTTTTATTTTTTTAATTTTAAAGACCATTTTATGTTTTTTATCAATAAGTTGATTATAATTTGTGAGAAAAATCTTCTTCTTTTTCAATAATAATAATCATTTTTGCGTAATGTTTTGTAAAATAAGAAATTTTGACAAATCTACTTTTTTTTCTTCAAAGGTAGGTGTAAATCATGACAGCTTATTTAATTTTGTTTTCTTTTTTGATAATTTACAATCTGGACAGAAATGTACAATATGCAAATTTAGTCAATCCATAACAACTCTTTAGATGAGATGAGGCAGACATTACTGCTACTCCCAAAGAGAGTTCTTTTCTTATTTTAATGGAAACTTGGTAATTTTGTTGAACTGTATACAATATTTACAGTATTCCAGGAGGCAGGCTATAGCCCGTTCAGTTAGATGGAATAGCTCTAATCATGCAAGCGCGAAATTCTGAGGGATATATTCCCGACGGTTCCGCCATTTGCATTTGCATTAAAATGAACAGCACACTACTTTAAACTCAATAAAAACTGATTATGTCTTGTTTATGACAAGGGAAGGCTTTGGGAGGTCAGGCAAGGGAGATAGTGTTTATTATTTATCAATTCTTAGCCAAAACTAAGGCTAAAAACAATTTAAGACATAGATACAACAATTTAAGCCTGTTCGAATAGATGGTTTAGTTGGAGGGAAAAGGGCGTGGCCTATATTCTCCGTGCAAGAAATTGGCGATAAAAATTCTCTCTGTTATAACCTTTCTCTTGGAGGTTTAAAACGTTTTTAGTCTTAGCTTTGGGTATGTAGATACTATTTCCTTTGTCTAACCTCTCAAAGCCTTCCCTAGTCTTAAACGAGACATAATCAGTTTTTATAATGTTTCACGTATCGTGTTGTTCCTTGAAATGAGAGTTTGCAAATGTTGGAACCGTCGAGAACATTTCCCTTTCGGGCATGATGAAGGGAAATTTCTCGTCTATCTGAACAAGCTATATTTAATCTGTAAAACATTGTCTCGTGGCTAATAGAGGCGAGGCGACAAGGAGGATTATCTGGGATAACATTGGAAGAGAGGGATCTGCCAGGAGGATTGGGGTGAGAGTGAAAGGTCAGGAATCGGTATTTGGCTAAATCATGAACAAAAGGTATTTCAGTGTCTCGATGGATAGGCAGGTTTGAAACCTAGAAAGGGGTGTTGTTCTCTATGAGTAAGGACCTCTGAGATTCATCTTGTCAAAACAAGAGTTTCATCATGGTCGAGGTGTGGCTCAAACTGCGAGTGACATCAATGTTTTTTTGTTGTGAAGGACGCATCAGTGTATGTACACTGCTGCGGCGGTTCCAAACATTTTTTCTTTGAGACTTTGATCTTGAAGACAAGGAAGGTCGCGGTTGATCACGACTCGAGTAGGGTATTCATAATTTTTTTTTTATTCAATAATCATTCAAATACATTTTTATTGAATAAGAATTAATTCATTCATTAAATTATTCATCCAATGGCTTATTTTTATTCTATGAATAACAGAGTTGGCTCATTATTCAACAAATGTTTATTGAAAAAAATGTATTCAGTTATTCATTGACTTAATTTAATGAATAATTAATTATTTTTCATTCTTAATTCATTAATTTTATTTATTTAAAATAATGTGGTTCACGGAAGAACAAATTCAGTTTCTTTCAAAGTTCAGTAAACTATATCAAACAAATAATTTTCACTATAAGTAAAAAATATTTTAATGAACGTAGTCATTTTTATTTTTAAACAAGTTTAAAAACTGGGTCTCCCGTGGTCTAGTGGCTAGCGCCTTAGATTCATAAGCGGGAGATGGTGGGTTCGATCCCCACTGGCGGCAGGAATTTTCTCATCTCACGGCTCATTGGGAAAATACCTCGTTGCACCATGGATGTCGGCGCTAATGGCCTCGATGTCGAAGCGCCGTAAAAAAAAAAAAAAAAAAAAATGAAACTGTATAAAATGTACATCATGTGTTAAAGAGGATAGTTACATTAATTTTCTTAGTGAAGAAACAGTAGTACTAAAATTTTTAGAATGACTATGGAATAAGCAGTCTCAAAAATATTGAAAAATTTTAGCAGAATTCATATTTTCTAAAAATATTACCAACTAATATATTTCTTGGCAATTTATATAATTTAGTAAATTAAAGTGTACACGATCAATATTCAATACTTTATGAAAAACTCTGAATATGATTAAATAAAAATAAAAATATATGTAAATAATGGATAATGTGTAAATGCTACAACAAAAAAATCTAACGAAGAAAGAAGGGGAGGCTGATAGAATTGCGTCGCCTTACGAAAACAGCGACAAGTACCCATGCGCGGAATTCCCAGGATTACGTTAAGCAGACTACACGCGGTCAGGGAGGCCTGTCGAACTGGAGGCCGGTTGCCCGATGGACTGACCAGCCTCCAAACGTTCAGGTGAATCTTAAATATCTTAAAGCCTCAATCATCATGGCCTCTAATATGGACGACGACACGTTAGCACTTCTCGGTTTGGTAGTCACTTTGGGTTGAATGACATCCAAAACGTTCTTTATGGTGTAAATATTGGTTGAATAAAAGGAGCATATTTTCTAATACTGCTCAAATTATTAATTTTATTGAATAAACAGTACTTCGTACAAGAAGGATAAATATTGCTTATCTTTCTTGCCACGGCCGTGATAGTTTTTCTATTTTAATTGCCATAGACACGACGCACTGTGATAAATTCCTCTAAACAGGTATTTTCTATTTCGTACAACTTGCCTTTAACGACCTCAGTACTAGACTGAATTGTTAGACCTGACAGCCTGATGTCCCAACACGCGGCCGGCCGTACACACGTTCAGACTAGCCTGTGTGTTCGTCAGGCCGGCCAGATGATCGAACATATTTCAGATTTTCCTCCGGCTGTCTGACCAGTGTTAACCGCCGGACCGCCCGGAATATATACACCACGTTCATGAGACCGGCTTTCGGGCGGACTGTTGTGACCTGCCTCACCGTGTGTAGCCTGTTTTAGACTTTTAGTAAAATTGAAATTTCGTGACATGGTTTAAAAATTCATGACTTTTTCGTGATTTTCGTGCTCTATTTTCAATTTCGTGACTTTTTCGTACAGTAGATGCCTTGAGATACCTTTTTTTTTTTCTTTTGGCTGAAATTGGTAAAAAAGAAATAACAAAATTTTTAATCAAATGCTGTGTTTGAACTTACTTTAACAGCACTTATTTTTAGCTCCATCATGTTCTTTATATCCTTAGCTATATCAAAGACTAGCTCTTGGCCTTCTCTAGGAGCAACCTTTGCATCTTTAAAACTCTAAAAAAGCATAAAAAAAGTATTAAAATATTTTACTTTGTTAAACAATACTTCATTTAATAATATCAGTAGATTACAATTAACACATAATTCTTATTCCTGGTCTGATTTTGAAAGCTTAGAATAAAAATCCAAAATATTAAGTACGCTTTTCCCAGGCCAAGCGGAAGGAACAGGAGGTATAGTTTTTTTGGGGGAGTCTTGCGGTGGCGTGCGAATGACAACCTTCCACTTACCAGGATTTCTAAATCGTTTTCAACACATTTAACAAAATATATATAGCAAATAAAGATATTCTCGTCATCTAAGGTGATAGACACAGTGTGTTCCCAAAATAAACGGCCAAACTTCGGGAATCGACGCAGGATGAAAAAAGTCCTTTGGCATATATCTCGTTTCCGAGAAAAACGCAAAAAACTAAAACACAACTGTGAAGAGGAATTCTTTCATAATTCCTATATATGTCCACATTTTCATTATTTCTTTTTCTATTTTGAATTCAATGCAGTCTGTTGATCGGGAATTATGAGCTCCATTGCAGTTTGGACATTTTGGAGGTGACGGACAAGGATCAAGACTGTGTGATGGATAACCATAAGTACAGATCTCCTGTGCCGATTTGCACCTTGCAGCCGAATGTCCAAACTTCTGGCATTTGAAACACCTTAAGGGGGAAGGAATATAAGGTCACACTTTTAACTTATAAAAGGCCACTTGTATACTGGAAGGGATCTCGGGCCTTTCTTCACCATTTGGAGATTTCTTCTTACGAAAAAATCTAAAAACGTCAATAACACCCTGACCTTTGAGTCCCTCCAATATTTCTTCCTCCGTAGAGTGCTCTAAATCGAAACATGATAACATTCCTTTGGACAAATCCAGCGTTCTGTTCAATTCTGCATTTAAGCTGAAAATACCCAGAGTCTTGGAATTCATGATTTGTCGGATTGCTTCCTGCTGCTTCAACCAACAAGGAGCCACCCGACATATTTCTCAGCCCCACTACTGCCCCGTAAGTCTGCGCAACTAATGTATTGATAAGGAATGGGGATACATTCAAAAATGATTGTCCCCTAATAACAATAAATTTAGAAACGTTCTGTGTTTTTGTGGTAATTAGATCCTCCATTATTCGTTCCCCCCCCCTCGTTTCATCCTCGTTTTTATTGGGAGACTTAGATGAAGTTGAATAGGGTGCCAAAGTATACCGAGAAACAGAGGAGGGTGAGGTATGATGCTCTTGATTCTTAACTGATACCCCATTTACAACATTTGGTAAGACGCAAGTTCCTAAAGCACCATCCGGTGCTTCTAGGGTCAAGTGTTCGTTTAGTTTTTGTAGGTCCATACTCATGCCAGTGCCTTTCAAAGGGGCCTGTTTCCCCTCTGAGGTATCCATAAAGAGCATTTTCCGTGAATGTAGTTGTAGGAAATTGTTGTTTGGGTGACTCAGACCCCTAATCCTCGTCACCGAATCTGCTGGTGGGGCTGCCACCTAGGCTCGCAGACCGGCGCTGTTCCTCCCGAATGAGATGTTCCTCAGCCTAGGAAAGGTGGCGCTACATCATTACAGATCCCCGCCTCTGCTGTTCGCCGTCCTTATGGGTTCGCTATAAGGCCATTCACAGGGGGTACCACGGGGAGGTCAGCAGTAGGCGTTGACAATGAATCAGGTGTGCTTGGGGGTGCTAAGCGGGAGAATAGGACACTATTGCATAGCAGAGCCCCTATAAGAAGTCGTGCAGCTCCCACATCCGCACGTCCGCTCCAGCAACCCTTTAGCTCGTCCATTTACCCCCCTTTACGGTATTCTAGATAGATCGATTCATTAAAAGATCGGCCCTAAGAGATCGATTCTTTAACAAGATCGGCCCTTGGAGATAGATTCTTTGAAAAGATCGGCCCTTGGGGATAGATTCTTTGAAAAGATCGGCCCTCGGAGATGGATTCAAAAAATATATATATAATGTTAAAATGATCGATCTTTTAAAAAATCGATTCAGATCGCCCATCTCAAGCCTAGACTATGTCTAGTCCTAGGTCCAATAAGGTGTAGATAAGAGGACTTGAAATTGATAAATGCAATAAATAACTTACATCTTGCATCTCTTGCCTTCGTGTGATAACTTTGCCGAATGTCCAGAGTTCAACCCCTAGTCTGGAGGACCAAGCTTCTACCCTGAGGACAAAAAAGCAGAAAATGATTTTATAGATATAATTGCATTGAAAATTGGATATATGACCTAATAACAAAATGGAAATAACTTTTCGCGTTGATTCGTGGGTAATTGGGAGTACACAAGAAATTATAGGGGTCTCCTCGTGGTCTATTGGCTAACGCCTTAGATTGTCATGCGGGAGATGGTGGGTTCGATCCCCACCGGCGCACAGAGTAACGAAGTAGTGAGGATTATGGACAAAAATCATTAACCACTAGTTATTTTCAAATAAACATTTTTATCAATTTAAATCAACGCGAAACAAGGTAACAATATTATAATAATGCATACTATACGGCTATAATAATATTAATTGTAATATTAATAGAAATATTATAGCAGGTAATAATATTATTAATAACAATATTATAAAATATATTATAACTGTAATATATAATGTAGTAATGGTATAGTAGTAAATTATACTTATAGTAATATTACCATAGAATAATATTTTATTATTTTCTATGAAACTATTAAATAATTTCTTAATTCCGAGTCTGATTCGTTTTTGGATTCTTGAGAATGTAAACTTATATTGAAACCAATATCTATTTGATTATTAATGTCATCCTCTATTATACATTTATTAATGTATGGTCTGAATTTGCTTTGCCATTTTATTTTTATATTTTTTCTCCGTAAAGAAAGTTCTGTGCCAGATATCAGAATAACCCGGCGCTTTTTCGATCTCTCACACAACGCTGTAAACTCTTTTTTATGTCTGCCTCTAAGGAAGCCGGAAGGGCCATCAAGTTTTCGGATCTTCATAAATTTTTCGTAAATATGTCGATAACGGTTGGGAAATCGTGGTAAGTGGAAGGCAACCATTCGAATGCTTACTAAATTATCTACAAAAAAGGTTCTGAAGCATTATTCGATGGGACAACGTCAATCAGAGATATAAGCGCTTAAAACTTAAAAAGTGTTTGTTTTGTTGTTTTGAAAGGGTTTTTCTATTTGTTTATCTCACTTTTTAATTGGTTGTTTTTTGTTTTAAATTGCATTTATCAGTAAAATTAGTATTGTAGTAAAATAAGCTAAGAAACGGTAAAAGGTATAGGTAATAAGTTTGGAATAGCTGTGGAAATCAAGATGGCTGTGGCTAACCATGATGGCGTATACATAGGTTTTTTTTTTAATTCTCCTATCTATATAACCTTCCTCCTGCTACAACTGAAGTTATCATTATTTCTTATTTTATAGAAAGATTTAACCCACGAGAGAATGAACTTTTATTTGCCATGAAGCACATATTTACAATTGATTATTACAGTGAAACGAATTTGCTAGTAAAACAAGGAACTTAAAATGACAACGAATTTTCGGTTGTTTGGAATAGAGCCTGCTTATTAATACCTTAATTAATTTCCTTGAAGATTTTTGAGTATGCGTGATACTAAACTACTTAATAAATAGACGAAAACTTCTCATTTTCGCCTTTTGGTCTGCTGCAGGAACGGGATAAAGCCCCACTAGCGTAGACGTGAGAAATAATATCGAATTAGTAATTTCACTCCAGGGTAACCCCCCCCCTCTTATTAAACGGCTTCAGTGTATTTTTACAACGTAATTTTCTTTTTAGTTTACCACAACAAATACCGAGTATCGTTGGAATATAACAAAAACTACGGCTGGCATGGTCAAACTAGCGTTTTGGGCCTGGGGTAAACCTCCCTCCCGGTGGTCCGGCACGAACACACACATAAATATTAACGGGGGTCATTTTCGGTGTCTACTAGGTAGGACCAATTAGGATTTAAAGCAATTTTTTAACAACTCCGTCATGAGTGCAACCTCAATAGCTACTTTCCTTCGGATGAAAGCGCTAAAACGAAAAAAAAAAAAATTAATACAAAACGATTGATCAAAATAAAACAATGATAGAACAAATATAATATTTAATTATGATTTACATTTTAACCTCCATTATCATTAACTAAGAATTTTGGAACGAGTTACCTATAGGTTTCCACCCTTTTCTAGCCAGGATAGGGCCGATGCCTTTTCTTTTTTCTAAAGAAAAGCCACCTCATCATAGTGGGAATTGAACCCACGACCTTTGGCACGCAGTGTTAAGTGCTCACTCCTGAACACTCATATTATAATATAAATGATAGTATATTTAGAATAGAATATATATGTCTCATTGACTGGCTGGGGCTGGCGAGGAGATCACGTGACCGGCAGCAAGGAGATCACGTGACCGCCAGCGCTAGTAAGCAGTGCTAAAAAGTTAAACATGTTCAATTTCTGACTTTGGCTGGTAATCACCAGCCCGCTGGCATTCGCCAGTCGCTGGTCCTGGGTCAGACTAGGCTGCTTGCTGGTAATTCCCCAGCGGCTGGCTAGTAGCGGCTGGTAACCAGCCTAGTGTGGCCGCGGCTTAAGTTGGCTACTGTCAGTTTCCTGTTATTTGTGATGCCTAATCTACTCCACTTCTTCGAGATATACGGAACCGCGCTAAGATGACGCAGTTCCTGCGAGTCGGACTTTTTACATATAATATAGGACTAAACTGGCAGTCTTTTTAATATTGCTTATTATTTCTTCAGGAGCATCCTGCAGATTAAATTGAATCATTTGCCCAAGGATTAATACCGTTTTCTTGGATTTATCCACATTATTTTCAAATTTGGAAGAAAAAATGATGTTGGATCTAAAAATAAAAATCGTTGTAAAACTAAATTGCCCTCAGTACATTATACTTGAAATAAACTTTAAGCTCTTAAAAACATGAGATGTGTTCAAATGAAGTTTTTTTGCTATGGTCTATCAAAATTTTGTACTTAAGAATAATGTCAAAGATCAATGAAGAATAATTCAGGATAAATAATAAGGGAGTAATTACCCATAATAAATTATATCAGATAAAAAAGGAATAGTTCCTTGACGTCATTTCCATCGGATCACCCAATAAAAACATTGTCCAATCTTCAACGAGAGAGGCTCAAACTGATTGTTGGTATGAAACAGGTTTTTAAGACTTTTCCTTGTTTATAATACTGCTAATGTGTTTGTTGATCAAAATAAAACTAATATTTATTAGTTTTATACGATTTTAGTTCCTTGAATAGTTTCTAAACTTAGCTAGAGGATTAAAAATTAAATATAAGAAAACAAAAATTTGGATTTTTGTCCATTGGACGTTACACTGTGCGGCGGCAGGAATTTTCTCATCTCACGGCGCGTTAAGAAAATTCTTCGCTGCACCAGGTATGTCGGCGCTGATGGCCCAGAAGTAGATGTGCCGTACAAAAAAAAAAAAAAAATAATAATAATAATAATAATAATAATAAAATAAAAATAAAATAGATAGTTTTCTTGCTACACCAGTTTAAGCCCATTGACGCACTTGAAAATCTCTCGGATCTGTTCATTATTTCTTTTACAGTATTAAACATAGACTACAGCGAAATATACAAATAACGATTTCTAACAAGGGAACATCCCCAAGTGTCCGGAGCCGATTTAAATGAAACTTTGTATGTTTATTAAACGCGTGGAAATAATCTATACGTATTTTTTTATTTCGGCCCAATCGCACGTTTAAGAAGGGGTGAAACCACCCTTCCAAAGTACGCCTCTATTCTAACTTTTAAACTATCGTAGGTAGAAAAAAAAATGTTGTAAGAAAAAAATATATTTACATACATAACAAATATGTAAATAAATTGTTTAAATAATAATTTATTTACAACAAAAACATTTTTTGCACTTTTTTTACTCGATATCAACATTTTTGTAATGAAACAAATAATAGGAATAGGTTGCCGAATTCAACAATGTATGACATTTTTAATTTCCATTTCGGAATTTGGCGAATATCAGTACGATAGATGAGCTCAGTCCACAATCAGCGGCGTGGAGGGGAGGGTACATGAAGGGCAAAGCACTTATCTTACTTTTATAAAAAACAAATACATCAAAATTAATTGCATTTTTTATAAAATGGAGCCATTTATTAACTATCTTACCTCTTGAGGATTAATGGGTATTGTCCAATGCAACGCAAATACCATCTATATATATAAAAAGTCCGTCACGCAGGAGCTGCATAACTAAGCACTTTCCTCAGAATTTGGGTAGTGTAGACTGCATTACTAAATAATTTGCTTAAAAGGGCCTGTATAAATAAAGTAGAAACATGAATAGTTCTCTTTTACTTTTGCAATGAGCAACTGTTCAATTATTAATTTGCTTCCAGAGTTATGTTTACACATGGTACCTACTACACTACTTAATAAATACAAAAAACTTCATATTTTCGTCTTTTGAACTGACGCAGGAACAGGACACAGTCCCCCTAGTGGTAGAAAGCGCTCCTTGCGGCGGCATTGCGAACCTACGTCTGGCGGGCTATTCTATCGAAACATAGTACAAAGTAAACCCCCTTTCCGATAAACCGATTTCGCTCATTTTTACAACACTTCTTTCTCATGAGTTACCCACGACGTATACTGCGTTTCGTTACAATACAGCAGATATTACGACCGGTATGAGTATTTTAGTAATTTGGATACGGAGTAAACCCCCCCCCCCTCCAAATAAACTGATTTAGTTTATTTTTACAACATTTTTATCTGTACATTACCACTACGAATACTGATTTTCGTCGAAATATAACAAAAATTACGGCTGGTAGTGCCGAATTGGTATTGTGGGTCCGGAGTAAACCCCCCTCGCTAATGATCCGATTTAGTTTATTTTTACAACCCATTTTCCCCTGTAGAATGCCACTAAGAATATTTTGTTTCGTTGAAATATAACAAAACTTACGGCTGGCATGGTTAAATTAGTGTTTTGGGTCTGGGGTAAACCCCCCTTCCGGTGGACCGATTTTGATGGTGAACGAACTCGTTCAATCGTTTGCTAATCGAATGCTATATACCAAGTTTCGTGACGAAAAAACAAAAACTCCGGCCGCTATCGTGTTAACAGACATATATATATATATATATATATATATATATATATATATATATATATATATATAATCTTATGTATATGTAGATATATATATAAATTTTGACGGGGGTAATTTTCGGTCTCTACTAAGTAGGATCGATAAAGATTTGAAGAAATTTTTCAAAATTTCCGTCATGAGTGCAACCTCAATAGCTACTTTCCTTCGGAGGAAAGTGCTAAAAGCCCGACTCGCAGGAACTGCACCATCTTAGCGCGGCTCCCGAGTGCCATTAGTAAAGGAATAATACCTAATTTCATTAAAATCTGGACATTTTTTAGCCATCTAGCTAGTGAACAGAAATACTAAATGAGATGAAGATAGTTAGCCGTTGAGGCGACGCGAAGTCAAAGGATGGTTAGGGCTCGGCTCGGAAAGAAAAATTCAGATCTTCAAGCAAAACTCTATATTGGACATTTAGGCTGCACTTTGGAAGAGCAGGTAAGAAAGGGACGCGCATGTCATAAATCAAACATGGGGCTTTCCAGCAAATGGAAATGTGCTATATCCTACTCCTGGGGTAATCTGCTATCCAGGGGCTTATCGCCATAGATGTGAAACCCTTAAAATAAGATAAATAAATAATCTGCTATCCTTTTCTTTAAGAAATGTTATAATACTGTTCTCTGTAAAAAGTTTAATGAGTTCTATTTAATACATATTTTCCAATTTTTATTAATAGTTATAATTTTAACTACTGGACTTTTCATACAAAAATTAATTTAATTACTCAAAAATATATTTCAATTTGAACCACCTCTACTTTCGTTATCTACGAGTTCTAAAACGTGAAATCATTTAGTCGGCACCTTCGGATTACGTCATTTGGTCGACGTCAGAATCAGGTTTCCTATATATGGAGAGAAGGAAGAAACGAGTTTTAAAAAAATCCATTATAATGGTGTCCCTACCGTTCATGCAAATTTTTGCTAGGAATTTATGCAAGAGTGCATATTTTAATAATTAATTGGGTTATTTTTCTAACCCATCTATTTCTAACAACAGTAAATTGATTCTCATTTTACTTATCCTGTTTCACAGACAAATAAATTTTCCTAATATAAGCAATTACAAAAATAAAAGCAATAAAAAACTAAGGGAAATAGACAAAAATTAAAAAGTGATTTAAACTACGACAAAAACTCGTTCAAAAGAACAAAACAAACGTGTTTGAAGATTTAAGCACTTATTTCTCCGATTGACATCGCCTGATTAAAAATGTCTTTTGAACCTTTTTTGTAGAGAATTTAGTAAGCTTTCGAATGGTTTCTATCCACTTACCACGATTTCACAACTGTTTTCGAGATATGAAGGAAAATATGCGAAGTTCCCAAAACTTTCCATGCCTCTTAAAAAAAATATTTTATTCTAATCCTTCCTTAACTCCAAACGTAACAAAAATGTGAACATCTTTGTATGTATGAATTTCAAACATGCGGAAAATATTTTCAACGAATCTCATGATTCTGAGTAAGCAAACCAAAAACTTGATTTAACAACTATTTTTCCGATTTTTTTTTTAATTATTATAATAGTCGCGCTTCAGCCATTGAACAGTGAAGTAGTATTTTTTATTTGCTCTCGCAATTGTTGAAAGTTCAGTGGTACATTGAGTT
Organism: Gonocerus acuteangulatus; assembly: GCA_946811695.1. Lineage (NCBI taxonomy): Eukaryota > Metazoa > Arthropoda > Insecta > Hemiptera > Coreidae > Gonocerus > Gonocerus acuteangulatus. The sequence goes on from OX328132.1 coordinate 21,937,070, forward strand.
CGTAATTGAACTAAACTTGCTCAAATGATTATTTAATCGTTGAGTGTACATTATGTGATTTTTTCCTCGGAATTCCTGTGCAGAAAAACCTGAAAATAAGTGAGTAAAGTTTCAAGATTTTGTGTGAATTCTCTGCCCTGCCTCACGGTTAGCGAGAGGTGGGGGCTATTCCTGTCTGTGCAGAACAGTCCCCCTCTACTAGCTGCCTCCTAGCTAGCTCAGAAACTAGGGGCCTTCACGGGAATCGAGATACTCTTCCCGCATCACCTCTCTGGCTCATGGCTGACGTCTTGCAGTCTGAAACTGAGTTCCGAGTTCGAGGCTCCTCCGGACGCTTATATTTTTTTTTTTTTTTTTTTATTATTTGCAAAAAATATATATTTATTTCCTTTTTTTTGCGCTCTTTATTTTTTATTATTTACGTACGCGTGATAATAATTTATGGGAGGATTTTACCACATGGTAATGGCAAGCGGTGGTAAACGATCCAGGTCAGCTGGCAGCTCTCCACCTACGTCACCGTCGAAGAACACGCGCTCAAGAAGGAAGATCACAAAGAAACAGCCCTTAAAAAATGACAACCCGTCTATACCTGTCGAAGAAACCCCAGGTACGTCTACAAGCAACGTAGAAACAAAGGCCGAGTCAGCATTTTTTACAGCCAACCCATTTCAACTGTTACAGAAAAATCAAGAAGAAGAAATGGAAACTGAAAAATCTCAAAACAAAATTATAAGGCCTCCCCCCATATTTGTGAACAATATTAAAAACATCAAAATATTTTGCACTCACCTAAATCAAAAAGTTGATCCACAAACATATACATGTATTAATAGGACCAATGCAACAAAGATTTCATGCACAACTCCTGACACATATAGAGAAATCATTAAATATTTGAAAGACTCCAAGGCACAATACCACACATATCAACCGAGGGATGAACGTGCCCTGCGAGTGGTGATCAGAAATCTCCATCCCTCCACCCCCACTGAAGAGATCATTGAAGAACTCGCTACGCTTGGCTTTAAGGCGAGGCAAGCGACAAATGTCATTGTGAAGAGATCTACTGAACAAGGAATGATGAAAGTTGCCTTACCTCTCTTCTTTGTGGATCTAGAGCAGCAGCCAAATGTTGATAAAATTTACAACATTACTAGACTCTACCACACAAGAGTACAAGTTGAAAAACCTTATCGCAGACGAGAGCCTGTACAGTGCACAAACTGCCAGCTGTACAATCACACAAAGGCGTATTGTAATTATATTCCAAGATGTGTCAGATGTGGGGAAAACCACAAGAGCCAGGAGTGTAACAAGCCAAAAGAAAGCCTTGCGGTTTGTGCACTGTGCTCTCAAAACCACCCGGCTAACTACAAGGGTTGCCAAACTTTCAAAAATTTAAAAAGATTAAGCAACACCAGGCAGCGAAACTACTGTGAGTTGCCTGCTCATGAAGAACGTCCACAGCCTTCAAGACGTGTTGAAACTGGAGTCTCCTTCGCCCAACTCGCTGCTGGACCTAGCCAACAACCAACCATCGATGAGACAGCTCCTGTCGACCAACATCCAGGCAACGAGTCAACACCAACTCCAAGACGGGCCACTCCCTTCATTCCACCCCCAACTTCATCCAATGACATCACTTCCCTCCTTAATACCTTCTTGTCAGACTTCAGATCCCTCATTAGCCCTCTCATTACCCTCCTTAATACCATAGTCACTCACCTGCTCCCGACCCTTTCAAAATGATTCCCTCTCCCACACACAAATCCTTGTCCATCCTACTTTGGAATGCTAATGGCATAACAAATCACACAAACGAACTGACTACATTACTACAAGACAAACGTATAGATGTAGCACTCATCACAGAAACACGACTTACCAAAAAGAAGCATTTACGAATTCAGGACTACAACACTTACCGCACTGACTACCCAGACGGTAAAGCCCATGGAGGATCTGCCATCATTATACGAAGAGCCTTATCCCATCACCCTTGTCCTAACAATCCCACAGATTCACTCCAAGCCACCGCCATCACTATCTCCACATTTTCCTTTCCAATTTCCCTGTCAGCTGTTTACTGTCCTCCTAACAAACCTCTAATAGAATCAGAAATCCTAGATCTTCTGGAATCCCTTGGTGCCAAATTCCTTCTAGGAGGAGATTTCAACGCCAAGCATCTTCAGTGGGGGTCAAGGGTAACCAACTCCCGTGGTCGTACCCTGCTCTCTGCACTCTCCTCAAAGCACTGCTCAACCATTTCTCCGAATTCCCCAACATACTGGCCTACCGACCCAAACCGCATCCCCGATCTAATAGACTTCTTCGTTTCCTTTGGCCTTACATCCGTCTTCACCTCAATAGATTCCCTAAATGACTTATCCTCTGACCACAGTCCTCTAATACTTACACTCTCTCTACAACCTATTCCAAAGCCTCAACCTCCTTCCTTGATCACTGGACCTATTGATTGGAGCCTCTTCCGATCCCTCCTTGAAGACACCATCAACCTTAATATTTCCCTCAAAACCCCTGAAGACCTAGATATAGCTGTCCAACAATTCACAACCTCCATTCAACAATGCGCAAGGAAATCCTCCCTTACTAAACACCATCATCACCCAATCCCAGCTGGAAGTCCTCTACCCCAACCCCTAAAAGACCTAATAAAAACCAAACGCCAAGCACGAGCTCTGTGGCAGAGAACTCGCCATCCCTCCGACCGTCGCTCTTACAATCGATTATGCCGATTAGTAAAGCGACAATTAATCCTTCATCGTTCCGAATCCTTTAATTCCTACCTTTCATCTCTATCAACCACTGACAAATCCCTTTGGAATGCCACCCGTAAAATCCTGAAATACCATCCTGTATCTCCCCCCCTTCGTCGAGAGGACGGCACATGGGCCGCCTCCGACGAAGAGAAATCCGAATTGTTTGCTAATCATCTCAAAAGAACATTTACTCCTCACCCTCCTCCTGAACCTGACTCCCATTTACCGGAATTAGATGATTTCCTACAATCTCCACTTCCTCTCTCCCTACCACCAAATGCAGTTAATCCATCTGAAGTTAAATTTCTAATATCCCGATTACCATCCCGAAAATCCCCTGGTTACGATCTCATCACCTCCAGAATCCTTAAACAGATCCCAACCAAGGCCATAGTGTTCCTCACCTACATCTACAATTGCATCCTCCGAACAACCCATTATCCCATACTCTGGAAATTCTCAATTGTAGTTCTGTTTCCTAAACCTGGTAAACCTCCTAACAATCCTTCCTCCTACCGACCCATAAGTCTTCTCCCTATATTTTCCAAATTATTTGAAAAGGTTTTATTAAAGCGCTTAATACCTATCCTTAATACCCAAAATCTCATCCCATCCCATCAATTCGGCTTCCGCTCCCAACACTCCACAGTGCAGCAAGGGCTTCGTGTTGTTGATCTCATCTCCTCATCCCTTGAGCGAAAAGAGTATTGCTCGTCTGCCTTCTTGGACGTTGCCCAGGCATTCGACCGAGTCTGGCATTCAGGCTTACTCTTCAAACTCAAAACTCACCTTCCTAGCACCCTTTACCTAATCCTTCGCTCCTATCTCTCAGACAGGTTTTTCCGAGTCCGGCATGGAACAGCCTACTCAGATTACTTCCCTGTGGAAGCGGGAGTTCCTCAGGGTAGCGTCCTTGGTCCCATCCTTTATACCATTTATACAGCTGATATTCCAACACATCCCGACATCCTCCTGGCGACGTATGCAGATGATACAGCCATCCTTTCGCCTCACACAAATCCGGACACTGCCTCACAAAACCTACAAACCCATCTAACTCAAATTGAACAGTGGTGCAAGAAATGGCGCATCAAGATAAACGTCGAAAAATGTCACCAAATAACTTTTACCCTTCGACGTAAAACCTGTCCTACTGTCTCCTTCAACAACAATCCTTTACCCATAACCAATACCATTCGATACCTTGGGTTTTACCTTGACTCTCGATTGACTTGGAACGCACACATTAAACTCAAACGGCAAGAACTCAATCGACGATTCGGACAACTATACAGACTACTAAACCGCTCATCACAATTAACCTTACATAACAAACTAACTATCTACAACTCACTAATAAAACCTATTTGGACTTACGGAATAGAACTCTGGGGGACAGCCAAGCATTCCAACATCAACCGAATCCAAACATTTCAATCCAAAGTCCTGCGTACCATAATCAATGCTCCTTATTATGTTACAAATCGCACCCTCCATAATGACCTAAATATCCCATTTGTCCAAGATATAATCCCAATCCGCTTCTCATCTTTCCATAGCAAATTAATCAATCATCCTAATCCTATAGCCCAATCCTTATCCAGCACCAACCATCCTTCCTCTCCACCAAGACGCCTTAACAGGAAGTGGCCCCGAGACTTACTTAGTCAGTGAAGTGTCGTGGAATGAACAAAAACAATTATTTGTGGAGTGATCAAAGAAATTATAATTGTATAAATTGAGAGTGATATCGGTGGATATTTTCTCTCCTCAAGATAACACAGCCCACGTCTCATTCGCCTCCAATCCTCCCTGCTAGTTGCAGGGTGTGGTTGGATGGCGTAAGGTAACTCCAGGTCATCCTAGAATCCTTCCTAACAAGGAAGGTATTCGGTTGACAACTGGGGACACCTGAGGCGTGAGCAAGTAACATGTATCAAATTACATAATGCAATTGAATTGTAGATTGTGATATTTCTTTAAATAAAAAAAAAGAGCTCAGCTGTAAAAAAAAAAAAAAAAAAAAAAAAAAAAAAAAAAAAAAAAAAAAAAAAAAAAAAATATAATGGCGTGTCAACCCTTAAGGTCACTAACGCCATTACTTTGTGTAGTAATTTTCATTATAATTCGGTAATAAGTATCAACATGTATACATTATGATTAAATTGCTATCAATAATGTTTCTATTTGCAGAAAGAAAATTATGAAATTTTCCTATTTTCTCGGTAACAGTTAAAGCTATCGCCTTAAAAATGGTTCCCTTCGTTTTATTAGCCCAAGAAGCATATAAAACGAATACTTACAAGCATATGAAGTAAGCGCAACGATTTTTTTCGCGCGAATTTCGCTCCCAAAACCTTGTTCCAGTGGCCGGATTCTGCTGGTTAACGAACTTGACCTTTCAAATTAGACGAAAGATTTTTGTACCAAATTTAATCAAAATCGGACCTTTATTCGCTGACCTGTGCCGCGAACAGACAAATATATATATATATATATATATACATATATATATACATATATATATATATATATATATATATATATATATATATATATACATATATTTATACATATATATATATATATATATATACATATATATATATATATATATATATATATATATATATATATATATATATATATATATATATGTAACATGTAGGAGACCAGGAGCAGGAAAAATAAATAAAATAATAAAAAAAAAGGAAAGGCTAAATGAAATTAGGTTTAGCATGATGAAACTTATATTTATTAGTTAATATTAATACCCCTTAATTTTTAATAGCCCTTTCAAAAACTAGAACTGTGCCCAGGCCTAATAAGATTTGGCAAGTGGTAGCAGAGACTTACCAAGGGTCTTCGGCATCTCTTCTTCGCCCAGTCCACAGGTTACGAGATCCGCTTGCTTATCTGGTCCAGATGACACTGCCCTCCTATTGTCTAGGACCCCCCTCTCCTCCTAGGCCTGGGCAGCTAGTTCCTATATCCCATAGATAGCAGGGCAGTCCACTATCTATTCCTATCACTAAATATTTACACACTACAAAGCATTCTTCATACAAAGACATACAACTCCAAAACATTCTACAACTACTAATAATAAATGTAACTATGGTTACATTACCCCCTAATTCACTAAAGTATTTTATCTTCTGAAAAATACTTTCCAAGTCACTACACAGCACTATCACTACACTGTAAGTGAAGCATCGTCCGGGCGGAAGATCCTCACCCCGGCGAACTCGGTTCTTGCTGTCGTCTCCACATTCCGCACGGACTGATTCTTCTTGAAGTACCTCCTCGCCTCACATAGCTGGTACACAAGTAGTTGCAGTAGATGCACCTCCCCAGGTCCAGAATCTCATGGAGCTCTCCCTTGTGGCCAATTCTTGATAAAGGTTGCCAAGCTGGCAAACACGCAGGGTGGAACGTCGCCATTGTGGAGAGGGACGGTTGTAGGAAAGATCCATACTTGACTTTGTCGACACCCGCAAAGCCTCTTTCTTGTAGCACGGACTGAGCAGTCCGCTCTTGACTAACGAAGAGGTAGCTTCCTTGGTGTCTCCTTTCTACCAAAAGCCTTGCAGATAGTTCTAGGACCGGGCGCCTCTGCATTTTCATTCGTTGTTCCAATGGCATCAGAGGCAGATCAATGAAGGCTAGTACCCCATCTGCGCTCGCTATAACCTGGACCGTTGCTGCGGCGCAGTATACTTGCTCATGGAGCCGGCCATCTTGGGTCAATAGTGCCAAATCTGCTGGGCTAGCCTCCGCAATACCTGCCAAAACACTTATTAATTCCTGGGGGCTTACCAGATCTCTATTGAACCTTCCATCTATCAACCCCTCTACTCCTAACATTACTCTCCTAAGTTTCACCAAATACTCGGTGAAGCCCAGTCCCAAGCTTCTCAAAGAGGAGGAAAAGGGTAAGGATAGGGAGGGTTGGTGTCCTATAGCCGTGGGATTACCCTGCAACACCCTCATGTGACGGCCTTCTTCCCGGAACACCCTTTTTATCACCCCAAAGATCCGCGTCCCACGTCTACTCATCGTTAGGTCTCTGAACGCCTCTCCTCCGGAGGGAATATGGTGATCGTGGCCGGGGTCCCTGTTCCCGCACTCCTGGCGTCCAGGTGGCATCCTTAGGGTCGTTGCTCGGAGAACTAGAGGAGGAACGACGCCCACTCGCAGGCTGGGAGTCTATGCCCCGTCGGCCGTATAAACGTCTGGATCTTTCGCGGTGCCTCCCCCCCTCATTTGCGCCCTCCACCCGTCCTATAGGCTGGGGTGAACCGCTCCGTTCGGCTTCCTCCTCTTGACCTACTTCTCCCTCAGATAGGGCTGAGTCGGATAGGACCTCATCGGGGGTAGTCGTTTCCGAAGGTGGCGACGAAAACTGGCCGCCGAGAGGACAACTAGGATCTGGACACGAAGGGGATGCCCCCGCACTCACGGGACAGTCAGAATGATCGGTCGCCCTTGCCTCGCTTTCCCCTTCTTCCGCGTCACCAGCCCGGTCTGGCGTCTGGTAATTTAAGTCATATGGACGCCCTGGCTCCATAGCCCAAGACCACTCGTCGTTGGCCTCTTCCTCGTCCTGTTCTTCGCGGTACGACCTATTAGCCGTTTCAGCCTCCTCTCTCTCCGGATCCATATTCCCCTTAGTCGCGGCCTTCTTAAGGCGGTTGATGTGCACAACTGCTCGCGCCCCGGTAGACAGCTCGACCTCATAATTAACCCGGGAGAGTACACGGGTGACTTGATGCGGCCCCGTCCATGGACGGTGGAACTTCGGACAGTGACCCGGTTTGACCGCTGGCACATTTAAGTACACCCAGTCACCCGCTGCTAGCTGGCGCTCTTTCCTCCGAGAGTTTACGAAGGCTGTTCGACGTTGATAACATCGCTCGGATCGTACCAACGCCTCTCGATATGCTTCCGAAAGCCGCTTCCGTAGCTGTATCACATGATCTTCCGGTAAGAGCCTATCTCGGTCCTCCTGGTTCAAGCTAGGCCCTAGATCGCAGTCGAAAGGGGTGACTAACTCCCGTCCTAAAAGTAGGTAATTGGGGGAGTACCCAGTCGAGGAGTGGGGGATGGCTCGGTAGGCCATAACTGCATATGGGACCCAACGGTCCCAATCTCTACCATCCCGCCGCACAAAATGTGTGATCGAATCCGTGATCGTGCGATGGAGGCGTTCTACCATGCCATTGCACTCCGGATGATAGGCTGTAGTCTGCAGCTTTTTTATCCCAAGAGCTCTGCATACTTCCTTGAAGAGAGAAGAAACAAAGTTTCTCCCTTGATCAGTGAGCAGCCTCTTTGGCACACCATGTCTCGTCACAATATTCTCCACAAAGGCTACGGCCGTCTCTTGAGCGGTCTGCTCCTTTATAGGGATTGCTTCGGCGTACCTCGTAAAATTGTCGATAAAAGTCAGTAGATATCTATGCCCTCTCCTTGACCATGGTAGAGGGCCAAAAATATCTAATGACACCTGCTCGAATGGGCCACTGGCCACATACGGCACTTCCAGAGGCACCTTCAGGCCTGGTGGGCTCTTTCGCTGAGCACACCTATGGCAGCTCTCAACGAAGTTCCGTGCATCCTTCTCCATAGAGGGCCAATAAAAGGACCCCCTTAAGTTGGCAAGCGTGCGTTCTATACCCGGGTGTCCCGCCCATGGCTTCGAATGGTGGTATTCGAGGATCTTTAGCCTAAGCGACTCCGGAACTAGGAGACGCCAATCACTCCCTTCAAGATCAACAGCCCAGTACCACAATCCTTCTGCATCGGCCCTGACACTACCGCCCTTCCTTGCCAGCTTCTGGCACCAGTCATCTTGCTCTTGGGCCCTCCGGATGTGGCTCCGGGTGAGGGGGTACCGGGTCCGTATCTCAGCAACGGAGCGGCTTAGCGCGTCTGCATTTTTATGATTCACTCCGGGCTTGTGTTCAACGACATATTCGAATTCCTCAAGGCGCAAGGTCCATCGAGTCAGCCGAGAAGAGGGGTCCCTCAGACTTAGCATCCATTTAAGAGCAGCATGGTCGGTAATTAACTTAAATTTTCGCCCAAGCAAGTAACATCGAAAGAGCTTTGTCGCCCAAACGACCGCCAACAACTCTCGTTCAGTGGCAGAGTAGTTACATTCCGGCCCCTTCAATTGCCTGCTGGCATAGCAAATGGGCCTCTCGACGCCTCCCTGCACTTGAGACAACACAGCCCCAAGAGCTACTCCGGAAGCGTCCGTAGAGAGCACGAAGGGGTCTCGGAAGTCCGGATACACTAGTAGAAGGTCGGAGGTCAAGGCCTCCTTCAGGTCCGCGAATGATTTCTCCTGCGCAGGCTCCCAGACAAAAGTAGCTCGAGTCTTTGTTAGCTCAGTAAGGGCTTTCGCCCTACTTGCGAACTCCGGGATAAAACGGCGATAGTAGCTCGCTAAACCGAGGAAGCTACGTACCTCGCGTGCATTCCGTGGTTTCGGAAAGGTTTTTACTGCTTCCACCTTTCCAGGGTCGGGTTTGACTCCACTGTCAGTCACCACATGCCCTAAGTACATGACCTCCTTGGCCGCGAATGTACACTTTCGTAGGTTGACCTTTAAATTCGCCCCGCGAAGTAAGTTAAATACTTCCTCCAGCCGGGCGATATGCTCACCGAGTGTGGCGCTGTACACCACTACGTCATCGAGATAGACAAAACAGCCGGTACCCTTTAGACGACCTAATAGCTGTTCCATCAACCTTTGGAAGGTAGCCGGAGCCCCTGCCAATCCGAAAGCCATTTTCCTGTACTCGAAATGGCCTCCCTCGGTGGTGAACGCTGTCTTCTCCTGGTCTTCCGGGGCTATGGGGATTTGATGGTATCCACTGGCTAAGTCCAGTGTGCTAAAGTACCGGCAATTGCCGAGCTGTTCTAGGGTTTCCTGAATCAGGGGTAGAGGGTATGTGTCCACCCGAGTAACGGCATTAAGCCCCCGGAAATCAGTGCAAAACCGATATCGCACCTCCCCATCCGGCGATTTCTTTTTTACTAGTACAACTGGAGCCTGCCAGGGGCTAGTGGAGGGCGTAATTATACCCCTTTCCAGCATAGAATTCAGCTGCTCCGCCACCACGGCTTTCTCCGCGTACGGGACCCTATACGGTCTCTTCACCACAGGTCGGGCATTACCCGTAACTATCCGATGTTGGACGGGTAGCGCGCAACCTTCCCCTCTGGGCTCTTCGAAGAGATCCTGGAAGCGAGAAAGAAGCTCCAACAAGGGCTTCTTTTCTACCACGGGGAGGTGTCGGAGCTTCTCCTGTAGGTCCGACCCTGTCTTTACGGTTTGTTTCGCTTTGGTGGGGGACTCACCTTGACCTTCTGCCAGTGACCAATTACCTTCCTCAACCCTACCAAGAGGGGAGTCACGACGTAGTACGACTGACCCTCCACTGAGATTAACCACCTGTATCCACGCGGATCCCTCCACGACCTCACTCACGCTACGCCCTGTGCGCACTCCACATGTAAGCCCTTCTAGTGGCTCAATTAAAATATTACCCCGCCTTATGGCCGCAGGCACTCGAACAGCCACTGTCGCCTCAGAATAAGCCGGAAGGGATACCTCCTGGCACAATCTGACATAAGGAGATTTCCGTTCCCTCCGGCGTGCTTTGCGCCCGGAGCCATTACTTATTGTATGAGCGTCTCCGGAGCTACTCTTCTGGCTAACGTTACAACCCCCTGCGGATCCGGCAGTACTGACAATGTTTGACGAACTAACTCCTGAACCGGGGCAAGACCACTTCTCTTCCAAGATACGGGTCCTAGCCACGACCCCCTCGATCCACTTCCTGTCTCTTTCTTCACTTTGAGCCTCGGTTACCGTCTCTGTCGAAGTCACCCCAAGAGAAGTGGTAAGGGTCCCCAAGTCGTAATTCCTTCCACCTATACTTATTCTAGCTCCAACGCGGCCTAGCAAGTCTCGACCGAGGATTCCCCCTCCCGAGGGGAGCACCCGGGCTACGGCGACCCTGTGTCGGAAAGAAAACCCTGGGAGTTCAATGTCCACGACTTGTTCCCCTTCCAGCGGCAATAAATGGTCTGTTACACCGCGGACCTTAAAAGAAACTGGCTGAAGCCCCGCCCCCGGCGCAGGCCGATTAAGAACTGTGATGTCCGCTCCCGTATCTACCATCATCTCCAAGTCTTGCCCATTTACCTTTACTGGGATAATAAGGCGGGGCACCACGCAAGTTTTCCGTAGGTCATTTATACGCTTGTCCCCCCGATCTATTGTGGGCCTCGGGCAGGGGGCATCCCTCGGCCGTTCGCATTTGGGTAACGCCCCTGAATTTTAGGACTTTCCCCCCTTGCCCCCCGATCTTGGTTGCCCTTGCACTCTCTGGCTATATGACCAACCCCATTACACTGGTAGCACCGCATATTCTGACGGCCTGTACCTCTAACTGGTTGCCATGCCCTTCGACAGTCACGGGCGAAGTGACCCCTGACTCCGCACCTAAAACACGCTTCCTTTCGCTCGCTCGCTGCAACGGCTACTCCCATTTCTTCGAGTCCTAGAGGTTCATCTTCCTCACAAAATTCCACAGCTACCACTTCTTTACACGTAAAATGCTGCGACTCTCCTCGGAGCTCCTCCTCGATAGCAGTGGCCCTTTCGACAGCCCCTTGCAAATTAGAAGGGAAGCTAAGACGGGTTTGCTGTCCTATCTCTCCCTTCAGCCCCGACAAATAAGCTGACAGGACAACTTTGTCCAAAAGGTTCCTTGCACCCTTGCGTTCCTCCTCGGAACCTGATGCCCCACAGGATTTTTCCCCTAGCTTACGGCAGCGGTCGGCAAACGCTCTGACCCCCTCCCCTTTTTCCTGCCTCATGTTGCTCAATTGTAGTAAAAACTGTTCGTGACGCCTAACCTCCCTAAACCTTTCCAAGAGGGCCACCTTAATAGTGTCGTAGGGCACCCCGGGCCCTTGTAAATCGGTACGACTCGCCAGAAAAGACGCGGCTGAGCCCTTGAGCCGCATCCGGACCACGAGCACCATATCTTTATCCTCCCATTGCCCACTATCTGCCACTAATTCCAGTCCATTCAAGTAGTCAGTGACAGGGACCGAAGAATCATCGCCTGACCAAGGTGCTACCATCGCCTGTAAGGACATATCCCGCCTCGGCGCCATAGACCCCGACATTCGTGCTGACTCCCGGGACTTTGATAGTTCTTCCTTAAATAACTGATTAGCCTTTAAAGCCTCCTCTAGTTGGCCCTTCAGGCTCGTAATTAGTTCTTCTGGATTCGCCATCTTATGTGCTTTAAAATAAGTACCCGCACGCCTGTATTACAAAAACCCTTACAAAAAAACCTAAATCACGGGCCGTATAATAATACGCTAAGATATTATCCCATATCTTACACCGTAATCGTCAACAGAGTGCCCGATGTAAACAGCGTGTCCGACTACAGCGAACACGATAAGCTAGCCCCCGCTGCCCGCTACAGCCTCGCGAGAAGATAAGAGTCGCTTTCTCAGCCCCCCCCCCCGCCTCCTAGCTATTCGCTACTCTGCAAGCTCCTTCACTCGCTTCTTTAAAATTATTCGCAGTCAACCCCTCACCTGACACCATTTGCAACATGTAGGAGACCAGGAGCAGGAAAAATAAATAAAATAATAAAAAAAAAGGAAAGGCTAAATGAAATTAGGTTTAGCATGATGAAACTTATATTTATTAGTTAACTTATATTTATTAGTTAATATTAATACCCCTTAATTTTTAATAGCCCTTTCAAAAACTAGAACTGTGCCCAGGCCTAATAAGATTTGGCAAGTGGTAGCAGAGACTTACCAAGGGTCTTCGGCATCTCTTCTTCGCCCAGTCCACAGGTTACGAGATCCGCTTGCTTATCTGGTCCAGATGACACTGCCCTCCTATTTTCTAGGACCCCCCTCTCCTCCTAGGCCTGGGCAGCTAGTTCCTATATCCCATAGTTAGCAGGGCAGTCCACTATCTATTCCTATCACTAAATATTTACACACTACAAAGCATTCTACATACAAAGACATACAACTCCAAAACATTCTACAACTACTAATAATAAATGTAACTATGGTTACATATATATATATATATATATATATATATATATATATATATATATATATATATATGCATATATATACAAATTTGAACCACCATCATTTTCGGTCTCTAGGGGTCCTGAAACGCAAAATTTTCTAGTCGGCACTTGCGGATTGCGTCATGAGGTCAACCTTATAAGCGGGGTTCCTCCCTATGGACGGAGGGAGGAACCGCGCTATAACGTCCACCAGCTGTCTGTCTGTATGTTTGTACCTTATACAAATCCACACAGTTCGACCGATTCTGATCAAACGTGGCACACATGTAGGTCTTGATTCGTGGAGAGTCATGGGCCTGGTTAAAATCTTCTAGGACTCACAGTTCGGAGGTCCACGGGTTCGAAACAATGAACCCAAATAGTTACAGATTTGCGTTATTAGATTTTAAGATACTTATTCGGTTTCTTATTATTTTTGCTTTTCTAGATGCAGAAAGTAGGTGTAGCATAGCACGCCGGGTAAGAGCTAGTTGTAAATAAAAGCTGCTTTCCGCTGTTGGTGTTTATTTACAATGGTTATAAATAAATTAGTATTTAAACAATTTATTTACATATTTGTTTTGTATGTACAATAATATACAATTTTTGCTCATACATTTTTTTTCTATCTACGATAGTTTAAAAGTTAGAATATTTGAGGAGGGGTCTCCCGTGGTCTAATGGCTACCGCCTTGGATTCATAACCGGGAGATGGTGGGTTCGATTCCCAACCTCCGGCAGGAATTTTATCATCCCACGGCTCGCTGGTAAAATTCCTCGCTGCACCCTGGATGTCGGAGCTAATGACCTAGATGTAGATGCGCCGTAAAAAAAAAAAAAAAAAAAAAAAAAAAAAAAAAAAAAAAAAAAATATGAGGTGTACTTTGCAAGGCGATTTGGCGGATATAAAAAAGGATAACTTCAAATTTACTATGTTAGGATTTGAAAATGGACTTGTGTTAAAAATTATGTCTAAAGGTACATTGGGACTATCGCAGATCGTGGGATTTCGTCAATGAGTATAACCCAACAGTAGCTCAAAACATTTCGGAATGATAATAGTATCTCGAAGGCAAGAGATCTCCTAGACCTAGTGATGAGCTTTCATCAATCTTTTTTTTCAATTAAATTAAACCAAGTGAATTAATTTTAGGTAATTAGTTTTCGTTGACTTACATACGGCCGTAGCCGCTTTAACATACATAGTGTTCTTACAAACCCCATCGTTTGAAGCCATCAAAGAGCTTATAATTATCCTGAATCGTTACCCTTAGTGCCTGAATCTTTAAATGGCACAGAATAAGGGGGGTTTGTTTAATTTTATAATAAATCCGATCGTTATAGTGGCCATAATTTAAAGACAACTGGCTACGTTGGAATTGCTCAAATAAGTGAGAGGGTATTATTAGGTTGTTAACAAGGTGTTAAGGGCCTAAAGGTTGGCCCAAATCCCCGGATCAAGACCTACCTGTTTGCCAAGTTTGGACAAAATCGGTCAAACGGTGTGGATTTGTATAAGGAACAAACACACAGGCAGACAGCTGATAGAGGATTTATACAGGGTGTAATCCAAAACACTTCGGAAAATCGATTCTATGTTTCAAACTGCACTATCCCTTGAAATCCCTTTGTCCAAACCCTGTCGGAAACCAGATACCTCAACTTCCACTTCCATTTGCCAGGTCAGTACAATCCCCTAATCAATAAGTTATCCTCATCCTCCTTTTCCGGTAACCCTCACCACCGCACAGTGGGGCCAAACGAAATACCGTGTTTCAAAAAAGGCTACAGTCTCTAAATCTTAACCGATTTCAAAACATTTCTTTTAAATGAAAGGTAATTAAATTTGGAACAATTCAGATTTTTTATTTTTGTTTCCCTTGTTTATTAAATTATGTGTAAAGAAGTTTAATTCCCGAAGTTTTACAATCTTTATAATGGAACGAAATACTTTTAACCGCCGATAGATGCGGAAGCACAAAATTTACTTAAGGAATAACTTATCTTATTTAATTCAATACAATTATACTACATATTATTTTAATTAATCTTATTGTTGAATCAAGATAAATATACGTTTGTGGCATATCTAGGCGCACGGTAGTGCGCCAGGCCAAGTTCCGGCCAAAGCATACTGTGTGTATATTACAGGAGGTCTTAGAGCCGATTTTTACCCTCTCATAACTTTCATCCAGGTAAAGATAAAGTAATGAAATTGTCCACAGATATTATACTACTAGATGTGAGTAAAACTGGAAATTTTCATAATTCTACCTCGAATAGTTTCAGAGATAAAAGCGATCGAAAATTGGTATTTATAGGACTCACTCACTCATCAAAATTATTAGGCACTTCCCATGATGCTAGAGACTTGAAATTTTGCATGATGATAGACATGAAGGTGTTATTAAAGGAAAAAATAGAAAAAATCCTGAAAAGTTGTGTTTGACTCCGCTTCCGGGGCGGGGGCGTACCAGTTTTGTACTTCCTTCAGAAACCCGTAATTCCGTCCGAAACCCATGATGTGGGGTATCAAATGAATCGTCTCGGCATGAAGAACCTATATTTGATGTTTTAAGAAACAATTAGACGGATATGGGCTCGGTCAAAATCTCATACCAGCTGTCTGTCTGTATGTTTGTTCCCTATACAATTCCGTACCGTTTGGCCGATTTTGACCAAACTTGGGACACAGATGGGTCTTGATACGGGGAGAATTATAGGCAAGGTTAAATTGTCTATCAGCTGACTGTCTGTCTGTTTGTTCCTTATACAATTACACACCGTTTGACCGATTTTGACAAAATTTGACACACGTGTCGGTCTTGATCCGGGGAGTGCCATAGGCTAGTTCAAAATCGTCTATCAGCTGTCTGTCTGCACTTTTGTTCCTTACACAAATTCACTCCGTTTGACCGATTTTGACCAAACTTGGCACACAGGTATGTGTTGGTCCGGGGAATGCACTAGGCTAGGTAAGAAAGGTCTTTCAGCTGTCTGTCTGTATGTTTGTTCCTTATACAAATTCACACCGTTTGGCCTATTTTGGCCAAACTTGGCACGCAGGTAGGTCTTGATACGAGAGTGTCATATTACCTATGACGTTTTGTACTTTTTGTTCCATCGGAAAGCCATCATTCCTTCTGAAACGCATCATGTGGGGTATCAAATGAATCTTCTTGGTAAGGACAATCTATATTTGATGTTTTAAGAAACATTTCGACGCATCTTAACAATAACAGTTGTGATTCCATTCATAAATGTAGGTAATAAAGTCGTAGGGGTTAACTGCATAATATACTTGAAAGCAGATACTAAGTTTTTCAAAGTCGAGCCATCTAAATTACAAATTTTAGGATCACAAACCCAAAATGTATCGTCTTTTTTCTTATATTTTTCTTGAAGGCCTTCTACACTTTCCCTATTGTGATCTTTATCCTCGGGATAAGGTTCCTGTGTTTTACAGTGTAATAGTTCAGTTAAGAGAACAATCAATTTGTCCTCTAGAGTACTGTCATCTGGAAGAGCTTCTAACTTTTCTAGTCCAATGATTAGATGTAGATAGGTATGCTACTTATTGGTATCAAATATCAAGCAGTAAGGAGAACTTTATGCAGAATCCAAATACCCTGGTTTTATATGAAGTACAAAAGCCAGTAGGCATGCGGCAACTAAATTTTATTTAATACTTGGAAAAAAGTAATGAGATCCCCAAAAAAACATAAATGTGAAATAGAGGCCAAGTTCCTCCCCCCACAAAGAAACACTCCCTTCCCCAAAAATATCCCCTCCTAAAACCCCCCAAAAACGCCTTACCGTCCTACACTTCAAAAAAGTAGTATGAGTTAGTGTATTAAGTGCACCATATTTTCAACCAAAAATATTTGCCAAAACAAGAGATGATACAAGAAAGAAATGTCCAAGTTCATTACTTGGAAGACCTCATAGTTACTTACTAAGAACAGTAAAGACACTTCAACTGACCTTTAAAAACAACAATAAAAATACTTATATCCAGTTACTAAAATATCACTTTCCTCAACCAGGTATATTCTTAAACTTGGCAATGTTTTATTTGAGCCGAAATTATCTTTAGAGAGAATACTAAACATTGCCAAGTTTAAGAATATACCTGTTTCAGGAAAGTGATATTTTAGTAACTGGATTTAAGTATTTTTATTGTTGTTTTTAAAGGTCAGTTGAAGTGACTACTGTTCTTAGTAAGTAACTATGAGGTCTTCCAAGTAATGAACTTGGACATTTCTTTCTTGTATCATCTCTTGTTTTGGCAAATATTTTTGGTTGAAAATATGGTGCACTTTATACACTAACTCATACTACTTTTTTGAAGTGTAGGACGGTAAGGCGTTTTTGGGGGGTTTTAGGAGGGGATATTTTTGGGGAAGGGAGTGTTTCTTTGTGGGGGGAGGAACTTGGCCTCTATTTCACATTTATGTTTTTTTGGGGATATTGATTTACTCGACAGTGATTCTAAAATTAAGCCCTTGTACTACAATAGTTGTAAGGAAAAGTAAATAATAGTTTAGGCACAGGTCCTTTTAGCACTTTCCTCCGAAGGAAAGTAGCTATTGAGGTTGGACTCATGACGGAATTTTTGAAAAATTTCTTCAAATCTTTATCGATCCTACCTAGTAGACACCGAAAATGACCCCCGTTAAAATATATATATATATATATATATATATATATATATATATATAAATATATATATATATATATGTGTGTGTGTGTGTGTGTGTGTGTGTGTCTGTTAACACGATAGCGGCCAGAGTTTTTGTTTTTTCGTCACGAAACTTGGTATATAGCATTCAATTAGCAAACGATTGAACGAGTTCGTTAACCACCAAAGTCGGTCCACCGGAAGGGGGGGGTTTACCCCGAACCCAAAACACTAATTTGACCATGTCAGCCGTAATATTTGCTATATTTCAACGAATATAGAGAGAAAAGTAAGATATAAAAATTAACTAAATCGGTTCATTAGGAGTAGGGGTTTACTCCGGACCCACAATACCAATTCGCCACTACCAGCCGTGATTTTTGGTATATTTCGACGAAACTCGGTATTCGTAGTGGTAATCCACAGATAAATATGTGTTGTAAAAATAAACTAAATCGGTTCATTAGGAGGGGGGTTTACTCCGGACCCACAATACCAATTCGCCACTACCAGCCGTGAATTTTGGTATATTTCGACGAAACTCGGTATTCGTAATGGTAATCTACAGGTAAATATGTGTTGTAAAAATAAACTAAATCGGTTCATTAGGAGGGGGTTTACTCCGGACCCAAATAACTAATATACTCATACCGGTCGTAATTTCTGCTGTATTGTAACGAAACGCGGTATACGTCGTGGGTAACTCATGAGAAAGAAGTGTTGTAAAAATGAGCTAAATCGGTTGATCGGAAAGGGGGGGGGGTTTACTTTGTAACATATTTCAATAGAAAAGCCCGCCAGAAGTAGGTTCACAAAGCCGCCGCAAGGAGCGCTTTCTACGACTAAAGGGACTGTATCCTGTTCCTGCGTTAGATCAAAATACGATAATATGAGGTTTTTTGTATTTATTACGTAGGTACCATGTGTAAACATAACTCTGGAAGCAAATTAATAATTGATCAGTTACTCATTACAAAATTAAAAGAGAACTATTCATGTTTTTATTTTATTTATGTAGGATATTTTAAGCAAATTGTTCTGGAAAGCAGTCTACACTACCCAAATTCTGAGGAAAGTGCTTAGTTATGCAGCTCCTGCGTGACGGACTTTTGGAACTTCGTGCTGGACAAGGGGCACTTTGGAATTGTATAAGATGTATTTTGATTTTGTAGACTGTTTTTTTAATTTTATTTAAATATGAATAGGGTCATTTGCGAAACTATCATTATTCATGTAATTCCAGTTACAACAAACGATTAGTAAAAGTTATTACAAAGTATGGACTGGGTATAAGTACCGCTGTAGCGAGTACGAATACATTACAGGAAGTTTTAAGAAATGGCGAACAGACAATCAAAAAACTGCTCGCTTACATTTGACAAATCGGCATCTACAAATACATATAAAAGACCGCACTGTCCATGACTCAGTAGGGTCCAGGCTGGATAATTAAAAGGAAAGAAATATAGATTTTGATGAAATGAGAGAAAGTTGTAAGTTACTTGCGTATCTCTTGCATGGTTAATTCAGAACAATGGAGACCATTTGTTTTTGAATGGGTACAATTGGGAAGCCCTCGGAGACATTAGATATATATTTAGTTTTTCTAACAATATTTGTTTCCATGCTGCTGAAGCACATACTTTTTTACGCTCTTTCCTTTTCGCAAATGGGACAATAGGTACAGACAGTATTTTAACCCCGTCTTTAAAGTATTCTGGGGTTTTACTCGTCACGCCAAGCAACGGTCGGCCATGTTATAATTCACATAAAGGACATGGTGCGTTTTGTTTCTTTTCATTGTTTTCAAAAGTGTTTTTCATGAAATAACAACCTTTTTGAAGCATAAATATGTTATTCACTGGAAAGAGCGGGAAAAGCTTATCCAGCATGGGCGTATATAGAACATAATTTCGGAGGTTACTGGAAAAATTTCGGGGAGGGGCTGAGACCATTTCCCGTTTATGGAATACTAACAATTTAGATCTTGGAAGAGTTTTAGCCAACTTAAACGCATTTACACCCAAATTAGAATATGTTTTATGAACTAAATGATATTATTTAATTTATTTTTAAGGGTTTTATGAAATTTTTACCGATCAAATCAAAATTTCGGGGGGCTGCAGCCCCCTCAGCCCCCCTTATATACGCCCATGTTATCCAGTGGATCCAAAATATCATTTTCGAAATTATGTGAACAAGGGCCATTTTAGAAAGGGTTGACTCATATATATATTAACGGTGGACATTTTGAGTGTGTACTAGGTAGGATCGATGCAGGTCTGAAGATTTTTTTCAAAAATTCTGCCATGAGTGCAACCTCAATAGCATTCCTTTGGAAAGTGCTAATGGGTGTCGAGATGTCATAACTTTATGGGTTATTTGTAGTTCAGAGAATATTTGTAGAAATGAGCGTCCTATCTAAACATGTAGCAGAGCTATTCAGGAAGGTAGACATTTTGAAAATCTACCATCTATGTTTACAATAATTGTAATTATTTCCAATTAAATAATTAATTATAACACCAGCAAAAAGTGTGTGTACGTAGTATGGTAAGGATTGGACATAATCATTATCGTGTGAAATTAAAGAATGTGCTCAGAATGGCTCCTTCACGCTAAAGCAAATATATTGAGATTTACTTAGAAATCAGAAAAAAATAGGTTCAAATAGATTTTTTCCTAAAACGACGAGATACCATTTGAAAGCTCATTAAATAATGTAACTATTGAGGCTGAGGCAAACCTCTAAGTCAACGAATAGCTCATTAAGAAAATAGTGAATAATTTAAGTTAACACTAATATCAAACATTCACACCTATATGGGTTTTTATATAGCTATTAATTTACACTGTAATATTTCAATAATGGACGTTCCTTATTGGAAATTTAATGTAGATTCTGAAAATGTGGTCGTTATTTACAATACATTTATCCAAAATCCCGAAAACACAGTTTTTAATTAAAAAAAAAAAAAAAAATGGTTGTGAAAATAGACAAACGGTTGAGTAGCTCTGCTACATGTTCAGATATAGTCACTGAACTATGTACCTGCAAGAATAAACCCCAGAAGTTATGACACCTCAATACCTGTATACAGAAGCCTGCTGACATAGCGCAGCTCCTGACATTCGGTGATATTTTAAGGCAAATTCCAATTAAATAATATGCCTGGTGTTGTTGTTTTGGTAAGTCTGGTGAGTGAGTACCGGTTGTAGGTCACGCCTGCGAGGAATCGATACTAACACCCTATCCCCCTTCCATAATCTTTATTATCCACTCGACTCCACTCTTCTCCATAAAATTCATCTAATGAAGAAGATAGGGATAATAAAATCCAACCAGGAGCTGCCTGTGTTCCATGTAATGCTTATCCATGATTTGTTCTAGAAAGCTAAGAGTAAAAACTCCAAATAATTCGCGGTCAATGGGGGAACATCAACAAAGTTTAAACTTAAGGATGTAGGTGAGAAATGGGACGATTGGGTCAAAAAACGTTTAGAGATTTTTTCAAGTTGAATGAAAATAAATTAATAATGAAAAGGCAGTTATATGTCAATATTATAATTCTCGATACATAATTTACCAAATCTATATATATAAAAGTCACGTGTCTGTTAATCTATTTGTTTGTTCCTTATACAAATCCACACCGTTTGATCGATTTTGATCAAACTTGGCACACAGGTAGCTCTTTATCCGGGATGGCTCGTAGGCTAGGTCAAAAACGTCTACTAGCTGTCTGACTGTATGTTTGTTCCTTATACAAATCCACACCGTTCGACCGATTTTGACCAAACTTGGCACACAAGTAGATCTTGGCACATCCTGGGAGTGTCGTAGGCTTCGCCAAAAACGTCTACATGCTGTCTGTCTGTATGTTTGTTCCTTTTACAAATCCACACCGTTTGACCGATTTTGACTAAACTTGGCACACATATATGTCTTGATCCGAGGGGGGGGGGGGTGTTATAAGCTAGGTTAAAATCGGCTAGGACTCACAGTTTGGAGGTCACGGTTTCGAAACTGGGAACGCGAACAGTTACAGATTAGTGTTTTTAGATTTTAATATTACTTATTTGGTTTTAGCGCGGTTCCTCTCTCACTCCATAGGGAGCAACCCCGCTTATAAGGTTGATCTCATGACGCAATCAGGAAGTGCCGACTAGAAACTTTTACGTTTCAGAACCCTTAGAGAACGAAAATAACGGTGGTTCAAATGTGTGTGTGTGTGTGTATATGTATATATATATATATATATGTTAGGGGAGTAATAGACTCTGTAAATGTAAACAAACAGGCTGAGGCTATATAAGCCTCAGCCGGATTAAATAAAGTTAGTTGTAATCTAATAGTCAGTGCGTTCTGTTGTCCCCGTGTGACTTACTATCTTTTTTAAAAACATCCTCTCCGTCTTCCAACACATAAGTGGTGCCGAAACCCGAATAACTCGGAGTGAACCGCGTTACGGGAGTGCATGAAGGAGAGGCGGAACCGTCTTACCGTCCAGGATAGATTGAATCAACTCAGGATGGATACAGGTGCAGGCGCGTCCGCAACGATCGAATGGCTTAAGTTTAAAGCTGC
This sequence comes from Gonocerus acuteangulatus, assembly GCA_946811695.1. Lineage (NCBI taxonomy): Eukaryota > Metazoa > Arthropoda > Insecta > Hemiptera > Coreidae > Gonocerus > Gonocerus acuteangulatus. The sequence continues at coordinate 21,959,258 of OX328132.1, forward strand.
AGTCGCGCAAGATATGCGTTCAGCTATAAGCCAAATAGACAAGCTCTCTGGTGATGTCGGAGAACTCACGCACTTCCTCAAGGATGGGGACCGTCTCACAGATGCGATTGATAAAAAGGCTGAGGCTGGATGGCTGGATGAATGTGATGCAGCGACGTTGAAGGCTGCGCTCATAGGTAGAGTTCGGAGACAGGTACTGAACCAGGTCCAGAGCGACACCAATACACCCTGGGACACGCTTAAAGAGCGTCTGAAGAAAGCCTACGGCGGAGGCCGGTGGGCACCCGAGGAAGATTTCCTGAGGATGCTGCGGGAAACACGAGGTCCACGACAATCCGTCGGGAGTTTTGCAGCCAAGCTGATCGCGTGGCACAACAAGATCCTTGACAAACTTAGCGAAAGGCCTGCCGCACCCGAATCGGTAGCAACGTCTCTGGTCATGCAGCGAGTGCTCAAAGTACAACTGAGCAAGGAAACAGGTCGAGTCATAGCAGCAGACACAGACTTCCTGACTGCCGCACAAGCCATGGTCGACGAGGGTGAGAAGGAGGCGGAGCTTCACACCGCGGCGCAAGAAGAAGAACCCTGGACCAAAGTAATAACTCGACGACCCCAAAGGGATCACCCGAGAAGTAATGATAGAGACAGCCGAGAGCGGAGGAGGAATTGGAGAGCTTCTCGAGATGACGTGCGCAGAGACACAGCTCGACGGGAACCTTTCAGACGTCGCGAAGGTGAAAGACGGGAGCAATCGAAACGATGCTACGAGTGCGGGCGATCGGGACACGTCGCTGCGCGCTGCCCCGAAATAAAGTGCTTCGAGTGTGATAACCGAGGGCACGTGGCAAGACACTGCCCGTTCATAAGAAAGCAGAAGAAGGACCTTGGTGAACCGATGGAGGTCAATTTCCATCGCATGCGTCGTGCGAGCTCGAGGCACAGTGCGGGGGGGTCTCAGCTGGACTCCGACGATAGCAGCGATTCGGAAGAAGAAAGGGTGCAGAGGAAGCCCCAGACGATCACCTCGTATGCTACCGTTTTGAGGAACACCCAGGTACGCAGGAGAGAAACTTGAGGACGGTGCAAGCAGCGCGGCGACCCGAAAAAAGACCCCGTATCGAGACAATATGGGTTGCCGATTATCGTGGAAGACGGAGTGAGCTGGCTGGTGGACACGGGTAGCACGTGCACCCTGATCAGCAAGAAAGCGTTGGCGCGTCAGACCCGGAGCTGGATGACACAAGAGATACGAGCTTGCAGCTGTAAACTACAAACACTGGCGGGTAACTGTGACGTGGCGGGGGAGATAGACATACCCGCAGAGATTTGGGGTTCCCCGGAGAGAGTGGTGACAGCGCACGTAGTCCCTAAAATGCCCAGGGAATACGATGGGATCTTGGGATGTGACGCACTTGCAACTTTGAGTGGGAAAATGAAAATTTCCAGTGAAAAATGGAAGATGCAGGTTGGATTAAAAACGTACTCGTGCTTGTCGGAGGCGATCGAAGACCATCTGCGTGTTGGGGCTATTGGACAAGAAGAAGGGCCACTAAGTGCGTTGGTCAATGAGTTCCAAGATGTCTACCATCAAGAGGGCCAGCCACTCAGCGCGACGGGAAAAACACGCCATGAAATTCATTTGAAAGAGGACCGCAAGATCTTCGTCAAGGAGAGAAGGTACCCGCAAGCGTTGAAGGAGGCCATCGCGGAAGAACTCCGAGACCTCGCTAAGCAGGGCATAATAAAGCCAAGCACATCAGGGTTTAACAGTCCCCTGTGGGCGGTCCCAAAGGCAGGTTCGCCAGGGAGGTACAGAGTTGTCATTGATTATAGGAAGCTCAACGAAGCCACTCAGGACGAAAAATACCCCATGCCACGGCTGGAAGATATCCTGGATCGACTTAGCGGAGCACGGATCTTCAGTACCCTGGATCTGAAAGCTGGGTACCACCAGATCAGAATGAACCCACGAGATGAAGAAAAGACGGCGTTTTCGTTCGAACGAGGCCATTTCCAGTTCACGCGAATGCCCTTTGGCTTAAAGAACGCGCCCGCAAAATTCCAAAGACTGATGGATGAGCTCCTCAACGGCCTGGACCCCAACTTTTGCCAGGGGTACATGGATGACCTCCTAGTGTTTAGCCGGTCTTCGACAGAGCACACACAGCACTTAAGACAAGTGTTCCAACGGCTAAGAGAGTTCGGGCTGAAGTTGTCCAAGGAGAAGACCCGCATCGGATTATCCGAGGTTACCTTCTTGGGACACGTTGTCTCAGGAGAGGGGATACGCCCAGACCCAACGAAAATCGAGGCCCTATCTGGAATAAAGGTACCCACGGACGTGAAAGGAATCCGGCAGGTGCTTGGAGTGCTTAACTACTATAGACGTTTCGTGCCGAGCATGGCGCGAGGGTTAGTGGAGGTCAACGATCTCTTAAAAAAAGGGCGAAAGGTGAGAGTAACCCCTCAGATGGTCAGGAACATTGAAGAATGTATTGAAATGCTGAAATCCGACCCCGTGCTGGCATTCCCAGACTTTACTAAGGAGTTCATCGTGACTACAGACGCCAGCAACTTCGCATTAGGTGCAGTCCTGACGCAAGAATGGCCCCAGGGGGAGCGCCCTATCGCCTACGCCAGCAGACGCCTTACTGGAGCAGAGGAGAGATATAGCGCCCTCGAAAGGGAACTCCTCGCCGTCGTCTGGGCCATAGACCACTTCCGACCTTACCTTTATGGCAGGCGTTTCATAGTCCACACGGACCACAAGCCACTGCAATGGGTGTCAACACTTAAAGAAAACTCTGCCCGCGTCCAGCGATGGAAGGATAACTTAAATCAGTACACCTTTGAGGTCCGATACAAACCGGGAAAGGATAACGTGGTGGCCGACTGGCTCTCTCGCCTCCAACATGTCAACGTGGTCACTACGTCCAGTGAGGGAAACAGCCAATCATTGCGTCAGTTCTTCCAAGAGTTCTCCGCAGAAGAAAGGGAGCGAACTATGGCAGAAGTCGATGACATCGTTGTAGGTAAAAGTCGTCACATCGTCTGGGTGTCAACAGCGCAAGGCTCTCCACAAATTACTTACAGCAGGAAAACAATGGACGGCCTCCGATGCACGGTGCGTGCCCCAGTCGCAGCAACAGATGAAGTCATTTGCCGACTGTTAGAAGATGCGTCAGTCCCGGGTACCACCACCTACCTCTATGTTGGCAACGCTACCGTGTGAACCAAAATCGCGCGCCTCTGGGAGCAAGAACGCATAGGTACGGACAGGGTATTCGTCCGGTGCACGCGGCTAGGTGAAGTAATCACAGACCCTCCCACGCAGCGAGATTTGGTGCTGGCGCAACATCAAGGTAAATCTAACCACAGAGGAGTCACGGAAACGCTGGCAGGACGGAGGCGAAAATATTACTGGAAAGGTATGGCTCAGCTGGTCCGGGCTGTAGTAACCGAATGTACCGTGTGCAATCGGACGAAGTACGACCGACACCCCCCCCCCCCAAGCAGTTCAGGAGGAAACAATGACCCCCCTTACCCCGCTACTAGTGCTGCAAGCAGATGTCTTCACGTGGCAGAACCAGTTGTGGGTTACCATTATCGACACGTTTAGTAAAGTAATCATGGCGAACCCTATCGTTGCGAAAACAGCAAGTGAGATTGTCAGAAGTTTCCTGCGTTGGGGTCAAACCTACGGAACTCCTGAGCTCCTAATAACTGATGGCGGGCGCGAATTTCGCAACGCTGATGTCAGGAACCTCTTGCGTCGATGGGGTACACAGCATCATATAACGACGCCGGGTCATCCTCAGAGTCACGGGAGCATAGAAAGAGGACACAACACGCTGAGTGAGCACCTGAGGATCGTACAAACGGACCGGGGGATCTCAGGAGAGGAAGCAATGGCAATAGCAGTGACTGCCTACAACCACTCAGTGCATAGTGTCACAGGGTTTACCCCATTCGAGGTACTCTCCGGGACACTGAGGGTAGGACGGGACGTGCAGGATTCAGCGGGAGAACCAGGTATAGTGGCTGCGGTGGTTCAACGCCAAGGAAATCAGAGACGAATAACCCGAGAGACCAGGACACGTCTGCAGAAAGAAAAGAGAGATAGGGTGCAGAAACACAGCCTGCAGGTGAAAGACCCGGGAACACATCTCAGGTTAGGAGATATCGTGTTTCGCAAACTGTCTACCAACCGAGCCAAGCAGGACCTTCGGTATGACGGGCCCTATACAGTCGTTGCGCTAAAGGAGCACAACGTCGTGACCATCCGATCACAGGAAACTCCACCTAGGCTGCGGACAGTCCACCTAGAACAACTACGCATACCGGCGAAGCAATCTGACGAACGAAGGACGGGCAACGGAGTGTAGTGTAGTGTTTTATATTTTCAGACGTATGTAGATAGATATCTTAAGTTATACTATTATATTCGTTTAAGATTCATTTAATCTGAAGTTATCATCCTTTCTTCTTTTTTTTTTTAACCTGAAGTTATTATCTTTTATTGTCTTGGCGTTAATTTCCTTATTAGTGTGTATTAGTATTAGTCTTTTCGTTTTTCTTTCTTGTGTTTTTTTTGTTTGTTTCGTTGTATTTTATTAAGCTTGTGTATTACTATCCCCGCCCCTTTGGAAGTTTTCAAGTTTCTGGAAGAGTTCCAGAAACTGGAGGAGGGTTGTTAGGGGAGTAATAGACTCTGTAAATGTAAACAAACAGGCTGAGGCTATAAAAGCCTCAGCCGGATTAAATAAAGTTAGTTGTAATCTAATAGTCAGTGCGTTCTGTTGTCCCCGTGTGACTTACTATCTTTTTTAAAAACATCCTCTCCGTCTTCCAACACATAAGTTATATATATATATATATATATATATATATATATATATATGTGTGTGTGTTTATGTTAGTATTAAATCTGTCCTACTTGTTTTTGCAGCCCTGGCAACAATAAAACCATTTTCATTGTAAAACGTAGTTTTATTAAGCAGCAATCACCGAACCCCGACAATCCCTACCTTCGCATTATCAACGGTCATCGATCCCCTCTCAATGTTTCTATTTTACTCTTTCCAAATTAGACTAGAGATAAGATCGGAACCACGCTAAGATGATGCAGTTCCTGCGAGTCGGACTTTTTGACCTAGCCTACGAGACTTCCCGCATCAAGACCTACCAGTGTTCCAAGTTTGGTCAAACCGGTCAAACGGTGTGGATTTGTATAAGGAATAAAGAGGCAGACACGTGATTTGAGCGCGGTTCCTCCCTCCCTCCATAGGGAGGAACCCCGCATATAAGGTTAACCTCATGACGCAATCCGGAAGTGCCGACTAGAAAATTTTGCGTTTCAGAACCCCTAGAGACCGAAAATGATGGTGGTTCAAATTTGTATATATATATATATATATATATATATATATATATATATATATATATATATATATTTGTCTGTTCGCGGCCCTGATAGGTCAAAAATGGTCCGATTTTGATGAAATTTCGTACAAAAATCTTTCTTCTAATTTGAAAGGTCAAGTTCGTTAACCAGCAGAATCCGCCCACCGGAACATGGTTTTTGGAGCGAATGTCGCCCGAAAATAATCGTTCCGCTTACTTCATATGCTTGCAAGTACTCGTTTTATAGGCTTCTGGGCCTAGGAAAACGAATGAAACCATTTTTAATGCGATAGCTTTAACCGTTTTCGAGAAAATTGGGGAAAAAGTTGTTGAATGACGCTTTAGCGCGGTTCCTTCCTCCCTTCATAGGGAGGAACCCCGCTTATAAGGTTGATCTCATGACAGAATCCGGAAGTGCCGACTAGAATATTTTGCGTTTCAGAACCCCTAGAGACCGGAAATGATGGTGGTTCAAATTTGTATATATATATATATTTGTCTGTTCGCGGCCCTGATGCTTGCAAGTACTCGTTTTATAGGCTTCTTGGCCTAGGAAAACGAATGAAACCATTTTTAAGGCGATAGCTTTAACCGTTTTCGAGAAAATAGGAAAAATAGTTGTTGAATAACGATTTTGGTTTGGGTACTTAAAATCATGGGATTCAGTTGAACTTTTTGCTGCATGTATGAATTCCATCAAAACTAATATGTTGAAATTTTGGTTAGGTTTTAGATAAGGAAGGGTTAGAATAATATACTTTTTTAACAGACATGAAAAGTTTTGGGAACTTCTTATACTTTCATTAATATATCGAAAACGGTTGAAAATCTTGTGAAGCGAAAGGTTACCATTCTAAAGCTTACTAAATGGTTTAAAAAAAAAGGTTTTGAAGAAAGTTTTGAATAAGCGATGTCAATCGGAGAAATAAGTGCTTAAACTTTGAAGTAATTGATTTCGTTTATTCGAACGGTTCTTTTTGTCTGTTTTTATTCCTTGTTTTTTTTTTTTAAATGCTTATAGTTGGATAATGTATTTGACAATAAAACAGACTAAGTAAAATAAGGAAAACAATTCATTGTTAGAAATATAGCTTGCCAAGAGAAAGAGATTCGATGACGTCTTTTGAATATTTTCAATTGTCTTTATGCTGTTGGTTTTTTATTTTATTTTTTAATTGATTTTATTTGTAGAATTATTACTATAGTAAAAGGACAAAAGAAAATGTGAAAAATTTTGATATTTTTTAATGCATTGAAAAGTTTGAAAAAAGTGTCTCTAGAAGAGGATTCTGGGGTCTGGCGGACCCGACTAGGTAAAGTCATAAACCCCTTTGAACAAAGGCCGAACAAAATATTATCTGTTTCTATTCTAAGCTTTTCAAATGACAATAGGGATATGAACGGACCCGCGCTAAGATGGTGCAGTTCCTGCGAGTCGGACTTTTTTGGTTTGGGTACTTAAAATCATGGGATTTAGTTGAAACATTTTCTGCATGTTCGAATTTCATCAAAACTAATATGTTGAAATGTTGGTTACGTTTTGAGATAAGGAAGGGTTAGAATAAAATATTTTATTAACAGCCATGAAAAGTTTTGGGAACTTCGTATACTTTCATTTTTTTTTTTTTTTTTTTTTTTTTTTTTTTTTATTTTTTTTTTTTTTTTACGGCGCGTCTACATCTAGGTCATTAGCGCCGACATCCAGGGTGCAGCGAGGAATTTTACCTGCGAGCCATGGCATGATAAAATTCCTGCCGGAGGTTGGGAATCGAACCCACCATCTCCCGCTTATGAATCCAAGGCGCTAGCCATTAGACCACGGGAGACCCCTACTTTCATTATTATCTCGAAAACGGTTGCGAATCTAGGTAAGCGGAAGGTTACCATTAGAAAGCTTACTAAATGCTCTACAAAAAAGATTCTGATGAAAGTTTTGAGTAAGCAATGTCAATCGGAGAAATAAGTGCATAATACTTTCGTTTATTTGAACTGTTCTTTTTGTCTGCTTTTATTTCTTGTTATTTTTTAATTTCTTATAGTTGGATAATGTATTTGACAATAAAACAGGTTAAGTAAAATAAGAATAACAATTTATTGTTAGAAATATAACTTCGAGAGATATTCGAAGACCTTGTGACATTTTTCAACTGCCTAGCGGTGGCCTGTCTGGGGTTGGCCGACCCATTCAGGTAAGATCATAAATCAAGACCTTTCAAGAAAAGTGGAACCAAAACAATAACTGCTTCTATTTTAATCTTTCCAAATGAGACTAGGGATAAGAACGGAACCGCGCTAAGATGATGCAGTTCCTGCGAGTCGGACTCGCTAGTTTTTTGGGGGGTTTGTCAGTTGACTTTAAGGTTTTTGGTATCTTCTTATTTTTAGTTTAGGGGATATCGTTGACCATTGGTGATGGGAAGGTAGAATTTGTCAGGGTTCGGCCGTAGTATCTTAACTACATTTTTTATAAGAAAATTAGTATTTTTTTTCGACGTTTCGGCTTGAAATTCAAATACAAAGTTAATACTAATGTAGGTACAAAGACATGTGAAAAACATTATACATGGAAGAGGGTGAATGATACATTTGGCAAGGGTGTGTTATGGCCAGAGCGTTACATTAGAGTTAGATGAATACAGATTTAAAACTTAAATGGGTAACATAAAAATAGATATAAAATTAATAAGTACTTGATAAATATAGGCTCACCGATGAGAAGAAGGAGAATTATGCCGCACGGATTTTGAATCATTTCTAAGGCTGCACCTATATTGGACCCGTATTTCTCCCGATCCGATCCGATTTCGTTTGACCGACAACGACCGGCATGATTGCCTACATTGGTCCCGATCCGATACGATCCGATTTAGTTATAGCTCGTCAGTAATATCCTCGTAGTGAAGTGAAAATGAGTGATTAATTTAAGAAATACCACCTAATAAGCATAGAAACCTTCGATTAGGTTGAATGTTGGAGGTATAAAGGAGGAGTTGAGAGGCCAATCAATCTTTTGAAAGTACATCAGTCCCGAAAAAATAAATCTTAGTGTAACATTTAATTTTTAACGGTTATACTACGATAAGAGAAGCATTAGTATTCATATTTTAAAATTATTTATAAGAAGGGTAGCAAGAAGGTTGTAAGCATTGGAAAGTTATAAACGTTAGAAGGTTGTAGACATTGGATTTACTAAACAAGGGAAACAAAAAACAAAAATATGAATTGACAAAGTTGTTCAAAATTTTATTAGCTTTCATTTAAAAAAAAAAATGCATTGAAATGGGTTAAGATGTAGCGGCTGCAGTGTTGTAAAATACCCGGGTATTTATTCTTAAGAGTAAATACCCAGCGTAAATACCCAATTTCATTAATACCCGGGTATTTAAGGTATTTAACTAAACCGCGACTTACTAATCGAATATTATTAAATGTCATGGATCTTGCCAGTTTAGAGCTATTGCAACACTGAGAAACTATTAAAATAATAATAAATTATAAAATAGGATCACTGAGAGGTTAATAAATAATAAATTATTACCTGAAAATTTGCCATGGACCTTCCGACTACCAATAAAAGAAGTTGTTTGCCTAAATTTGATACTACTGTACTGCATTCACAAAAATGTAGCCTCAGCTAAAACTTTGGACTAGGATTATCTCAATTTCTCAAAACAGAAATTAAGTTACCTACTCATTGATCAAAACACATGTACATTTCAAGACTGTCCACCATAACATGGGACTTATTTTATTATTTTCTTTGTCATTGTCTGCAAGACCTTCCCAAAGGATCTTTGCCATAATCCCTCTTGGTCCCTATAGCCAGCTATGTTTTTCCGAAGATCAACTGATTTCAATCCCATGCTTCTGCCTAACTCACACACAAAACAAATGGAAGAGTTCAACAAGTCTGCAGCAAGATGTGGGTTTTCAACACCAAACTGAATGCGTTTCTCCTATTTAGTTACCACAAGTTTTTCCTCCGTTTCTTGAAGAGACGATTCTGGGTTTCTTGTTGAAGAGTTTTCAGTAATTCTTAAATCTCTTATGAGCTGTTTGGATCAAAGGGGCATTTAAGTGATTGGCAGTGATAAATTCAACAATTGGATCAAGGATGTTAACTAGTTTCCTGGCTCGGACTCAAAACACTCTGTCATCAAGAAGCTACCTTTTCATTTCTGGTGAGATTTCCGCTTACTGTAATGTTGTTACTACTGTATGAGCATAATTTCAAATAATATTAACAAGGATCACAAACTTAAACTTAACTTAAAATGGTTTTGAACTATTATAATAAACATTAAAAATGGTTTTGGCCCTTTTTTAAAATTAAATAAGCTCTTAATAATTGAATAGGCTTCATTAAAACCTTTTTAAAATTAATTAACCTTCCCCACTGTAAAAGTAATCATGAAAATTCATAGATATACATTAAGTTGTTAATACCCATAAATACCCGGACCGACTTTTAACTTTCTTTAAAATATTACTGGGTAAGTATTAATGTTCATTAAGCTTTTATGATCAAATGGGTAAGTTTCAGTCCTTGTTTGCACCAAAAAATATTCAAAGAAGTTGTATCAAGCTCAAAAACTGAAAATACCCACTTTTTGGGTATTTACCTTCCCTGTGGGTAAATACCCAATTTATATTTACCTACCCACTGGGTATTTACCCACCCCACATCACTGAGCGGCTGTAGACCTTTTTGAAACACAATATGTCGGTTGGGGCCATTTTGGACCGGTTTGAAAAAATGACGAGTTTTCTCTACCGATTTATTGGTCTGTTTTGCTGGGGAAGAATAACAGTACACTTCCTCTAATCCGGCATCCGATGGTCCGGCACGATTGATAATTCGGCACAGCCGGGTTCCAAACATGAAAAGTGCGTCTCTTCAGTTCTTAAATTCCGCATAATCCCCACCCGAACAACCCCGTGGTGCCAGACGAGGTCGAAGAAAAATTCCCGGAAACCCTCTCTGTGATCAAATAAGTACTTGTTCCCAGTGCAGTTTATAGATTCCGACTGAGCCAGTATAATTCTAACTGTGTGCATTTTTATTGTAGTCATTTTACATAAAATATGTACTAGTCTTATGGACTACATTTCGTTTAATTATCACCTCTTTCCATTTTTAGCGCGGTTCCTCCCTCCCTCCATAGGGAGGAACCGCGCTTATAAGGTTGATCTCATGAAACAATCCGGAAGTGCCGACTAGAAAATTTCGCGTTTCAGAACCCCTAGAGACCGAAAATAACGGTGGTTCAAATTTGTATATATATATATATATATATATATATATATATATATATATATATATATACATATATATACATTTGTCAGTTCACGGTTTTCCGGCCCCCCTAATGGTCCGATTTTGATGAAATTGGGTACAAAAATCCGTCGCCCAATTTGAAAGGTCAAGTTCGTTAACCAGCAAAATTTACCCGTTTTAATGAACTGTACATTTGAGCAGTTTGGGACCGTTTTAATGCATAAAAAATTACTGAGAATTATCCATTGAGCTAATTAATGTCTGTGATAAATTTTAGCACCTATATTCCAACCCTTTGTCAATGGCACATGGGCGTATATAGCCCCAACAGCCCCCGCAGCTCCCCCCGAAATTTCCATTTAATCGGTAAAAATATCTCATAAAAACCTTAAAAATTAAATTAAATAAGATCACTTAGTTCAGAAAAAATAAGTTTTTTTGGGTTGCATGACTATTCCAAGTTCTAGATTGTTAGTATTCCATACCCTCGAAATGCTTTCAGCCCCTCGAAATAATTCTCTATATACGCCCATGCAATGGCAATCTTTCGGCCTCATTAAATAATAAATGATACTTATTAATAAGGGAATAAAAATGTTGAATTTTTGTGGACTTGATGAAATGTATCCAACAGTAGCTTGAGATGAAGGAATCTCTTCTGCCCCAACTCCTTGGATTGTTGCTGCTGAAGGCCAATGCTTTCGCGACCTTCACTCGAATCCATCGATTTCAGTTGGCCCAGAGCATACGCACCTTAACCCTTAGGGTACGCCTACATTGGTCCCGATCCGATAGCCACCGATTGTCTGCAGAACAAACACAAGCATCTCAATGGAGGTGCCTAGATTGGTTCCGATCCGATCCTATGACTACCGATTTAGGGCCTTTCAAACTCGTTTATTTCTATGGGCGTATATAAAGGGGGGGGGGGCTGAGGGAGCTGCAGCCCCCCCCCCCCCCCCGAAATTTTGATATGATCGGAAAAATTGTATAAAAGCCTCAAAAGGAAATTATATAAGATCATTTAGTTCATAAAAAATATTCTATTTTGGGTGTAATAACGTTTTAGTTGGTTAAAACTCTTCCAAGATCTAAATAGTTAGAATTCCATAGACCGGAAATGGTCTCAGCCCCCCCCCACGAAATTTTCCCAGCCCCCTCCGAAATTATTTCCTACATACGCCCATGTTTGTTTCTAGACCAATATCGGACGACAGACGCTAAGTGGCGCCAAACGACATATTTTTTCCCAAAAAGTCTACATCCTCGACTTCTTAACCGAGTTCAATGCATTTTTTTTTTTTTTTTTTTTTTTTTTTTTTTTTTAAATGAGAGCTAATAAAATTTAGAACAACATTGTCAAGTCCAATTTTTGTTTTTTGTTTCCCTTGTTTATTAAATTACGTAGAAAGATGTTAATAACCTTGTATATAACCTTTTAGCTACTTTTGTTATAATGTATTTTAATATATGAATACTAATGCTTCTCTTACCGTAGTGTAACAGATAATTAACTGTTACACTCATTTTTCGCGACTCATATTCTTATGAAAATTTATCGGCCACTCAACTCCTCCTTTATACCTCCAACAAGGTAATCGAAGGTTTCTACGCTTATTAGGTGGTATTTCTTAAATTAATCACTCTTTTAGCGCGGTTCCTCCCTCGCTCCATAGGGAGGAACCTCGCTTATAAGGTTCATCTCATGAGGCTATCCGGAAGTGCCGACTAGAAACTTTTACGTTTCAGAACCCTTAGAGAGCGAAAATAACGGTGGTTCAAATTTGTGTGTGTGTGTGTATATATATATATATATATATATATATATATATATATAGGTCTATTCGCGCTCTAGGTCAGAACGAAAATAACCAAGGTCCAAATTTGTTATTTGGCCATATATGTACATCGTTTCTAGTGAATATTTTGGCAGCGAAATAATAATCCCGTACCTGTTGCGGGGTCTCGTTGTTTAATATTAATGCAATATTCGTCTTGTCCCTTCTAGAACATTAGCGGATATTGGATAGCGTCGTATGAATGGCGTGTATCAGCATTGGTTTCAAGAGTATTCTTTCTTTTTCGAATGGCGCTTGCTTGCATAGCTGTACGGTCGCCATCCACGATTCCAGCAACGTCATCAGCAACAGGTGCATTGAATGTACTCTCCAGGTGGTTCTTTATCACGATTGATGGCAATAGCGTGATTGTAACTTTGTAATTGTGCATGTGTGATTTAAATACTTTCAACAATTCATTCTGCTCATTCAATAGATCGTCCAGCTCACTGACGACGCGTCTGCCAAACCGCGAATTGAGGTTAATGTAGCCCACAACGTGCATCCACGCGATTGGCGAGTGCGGTTTCGGAGTCCTCACCTCCCATAAAGTAAATTTGTCAAAATTGATGTGGTTCGCTTGGGATTGGCAGCAATGATCCCACTTTGTGGTAAATTTGGCCTTTGATTTTGAATGTTGTATTAAATTGTTGACCATTTGCACTATCTTTTACTATTTTCGTTGCTCCGAACGATGTCATTTGGAACATTATGAACAACAATGAATTGATTGTTGGAATTAACTTCAGGAACAGGTTAGAATCTGGAGCCATATTTCTTTTTGTCAAAAGATCATATGTTGAATAAAACTATGTTTTATAATTAAAATGTATTTATTACAATTAATGTACTAATATCGTTATTGTAAAACGGGGATTGGTGGTAGAAGACCTACTGAATATACATATTTAATTTAATCAAAATCGGTTTAGCCGTTTTGGAGGAGTATAAACACTAAAACTGAGACACGAGAATTTTATATATTTTATATATATATATATATATATACCCTCTACTGTAGGGTGTATTTCCAGGTTAGGGTACTCTGGCCCTCTGTCACGGATCTGTGGCCATAAATGTATTTCAGGAATGGTCGAACTAAAATAATAATTCTTTCTATTTCAATCTTTCCGAACCGCGGAAGAACGGAACCGCGCTAAAATGACGCAGTTCCTGTGAGTCGGACTTTTCTATTCCAAGCTTTCCAAATTACTCTAAGGATAAGGAAGGAAAGATCTAAGATGACGCAGTTTCTGCGAGTCGGAATTTTTTGTCTTTTTCTCTTAGGATTTTAATGCTTGTTATTGCTTATAGTAGGGAAATGAATATGTGAGTAAACAGGATAGGTAAATGAAGAAAGGAGTGCGACCATATTAGAATATTTCCATTATAATCAATCTGGCAGTGAACGAAGAGCTGGAGAAGAATTAAATATTATGCCAACTACATTATGGAGAACTCTCATTCCACATGGACTTCACCCATATTATTATCAACCGATACAAGATTTATGACTTCAAGATTTTCGGCAAAGAACATATTTTTCAATCAGGCCGTGCAGGCCTACTAGCTTGGCCTGGGGGGGGGGTGACATTTAACAAAATGTCTATGCAAGGCCAGACAATGATCTCAATTCCTTACGAAGAAGGATAATTGCGAAACAATAACATATATCCAGTGGCGTACTGCGATTGCTGCTGTTGAAGAAAGATGCCGAGCCTGCCTTAATCCTCGAGGAAATCACTTAAAAATGCAAAACTGCAAAGTTATTTAAAACTGCAAAACCTTTTCCAAAGCCCCCCAACTCATCGAAAAAAAGGTTATCGTTAGCTCAAACTACCAATTCTGAATCTTATTGTAACTAAATCAACTCCAAGTAACAGAAATTGGCAGCAATGAAGCCGTCCTTGGTCAATCGGAAAGGGCTTATTTAGATGCATGACAACGCCTGGACACATGTCTCACGTGTAACGCCACAAAGCCTATTTGGATCTTGAGTATGACTAGCTCTCGCCTACTGATTACCTTTTTTTTAGACACCTGGACCACTACTTACAACATAAAATATTCAATTCCATGATTTGTGACCTTTATTCATGTACATTTATTTATTTTTATAAATATGGCAAAGGTCCAAATAATAGTACTCCAGATTCTTGCACTATTTTATTTTTGATACGCCCCCAGATTCTTGCACTATTTTATTTTTGATACGCCCTCCAGATTCTTGCACTATTTTATTTTTGATACGCCTCCAGATTCTTGCACTATTTTATTTTTGATACGCCCCAGATTCTTGCACTATTTTATTTTTGATACGCCCAAATATAAAATAGTGCAAGAATCTGGAGTACTATTATTTGGACCTTTGCCATATTTATAAAAATAAATAAATAAACATAAAATATGTATGGATCGAACGGAATTAGAAAATGCGTTTATTGACTTTATAAATTGTAAGGGTGCGTTTGCACCTGACACTTCTCGTAGGAAATATATCTCAGGTGTCGGCTTGAATGTTTACACAGTGACAGAAATTTATGTCATGGGTATGCATAAGACAGTTCTGGATTTGGTATAAATTGCGATAAATGTACGGCCCTTTTACACACATGCATTTGTGTCCTGTACTAGGAAATAATCAGTGTTTACTTCTGATGGTATAGAAGTGGCGACAATATAGCTAGTCAAGCTATTTATCTCTGACATTAAATTCTTCTCTTTAAAAACAGTGTTTACACATGGGCGTATATAGAAAATAATTTCGGGGGGGGGCTGATACCATTTCCGGGGTAATGGAATACTAACAATTTAGAACTTGTAATAGTTTTAACCAAGTTTAATGCTATTACACCCAACATAAAATATTTTTTATGAAGGAAGTGATCTTATTTAATTCATTTTTAAGAGTTTATGACCGTTTTTTACCGATCAACTCAAGGATGCAGCCCCCTCAGCCCCCCCCTTATATACGCCCATGTGCTTACACCTGATGGTATAGAAGTGTCGACATTTCACAGCTCTTGATAGAAATATATATTTCAGAAATGAATTGTTCGCAGTTTACATTTTCACACAATTTCTGTCTGACATAAATATCCTGCAATAACTATCAGGTGTAAACGCACCCTAAGAATTCTGAATTCTATTAAGAAGGTATTTAAATGTTACCAACACGTTGGGAGAAATATATTGAGGGCATGGGAGACTATTTTGATTAAAGAACACTGTTATAAAATACTTTTTTTATTTTATTTATGTTAATACCGAAATCCTGCATTATTTTCTGGACATCCCAATACATCGCATCCTCTGTATTTAGTGCAAGCTGCAGCATAGCTGGAGCTTCGTCAACTTAGCGTGTTTCAATAACGTTCTTACCTTTAGTGCTATTGGAATAGAAACAGATAAGATTTTGTTTTGATATTTTCTGAAAAATCTAAACTCCTACTACAATGACATCTCGGCGAAAAGCGAGATTTTAGGAGCCAGTATTTCTCAGGAAACACAATGCACGACTTAAAGGAAGTTCTGTTACAAACAACAAATAATACAAAAATTTATCTCTTTTATTTACCTTGTTTTACTGAAAACTTCATTTTACTGCTAAACGCAATTAAAAACAACAAACAAATAAAACCAACGTTTTGTTTTAAATTTCATGCACCCCATTTCTCCTACTGAGATCGTCGTACCAAATATTGCATGAGAACCGGTTTTCTGTTTTAAGGAAATTTAGGAAGCTTTGGGATTGTTCCCTTCCACTTACTACGATTTCCCATTCGTTCTTACACCAGGAAAAACGATATACAAACTTCCTTGATCTGAAGAGAATAGCAATACGTTAATCGGCACAATCCTCAACATGTGAATTTTGAAAATAAGCAAAATCCCTTCTGAACACCATTTCAAACTAAAATATAGACCATGAAGATTAGATAATTAGCCGTCGAGGTGATCAGCAAACATGGAATAGTTGGGATTCGGCTAAAAGATTTTTTATCCGAATCCCAACTATTCCATGTTTGCTTAAAATATAGACGTGAGCTAAAACTATCTAAGCTTAAGCTCACGACCCTATGGATGTTAATCGCTGACAGGGATCTGATGTTATAACAGACCAACATGTGTGGCACAATAGGTCTAACAGGCATCGGAGAAGTCCATCCTTGACAGAATTACCGGTCATCCGTTAGCTGATTCTAAATCTAAAACTATCTCAATAATATCTGAAACTAATTTGAAAGGCGCATTCCGAAAAACTGCAAAATCGGATCAGAGGAAGTAAATTTTTGCTTGAATGATTGATTAAGCTGGTTCAAAGAAATATAAAAGATCTTTAACGTTTAAAGATCTTTGACGTTTTACATTTAATTTACTGGTTGCCTTGCCGAGAAATGTGCTCTTTTTAAGTAGCTCTTGCGACACTGATTTATTTCAAATTTTAAATAAAAATTTATTGGCATTTTGGCATAATGAGAATTTAAAGAATACAACTCACAGTTCCAGCTCGACGTTTTCCGGATCTGCAAATACGAAATCCCGCTGAGCTAATATGACGAAGCAGAAGAACCAGGTCCGTCCGCCTTCCATACCGTCAAGTATCGACTGAACTAGTGTCTCCTGCCGCCTCCCACCGCGCACGCCTTTCTCGTCGATCAATGGATAAATTGCCACATACCCTTCTGCCACTCTGCCCTAAATGTCCCTTTAATAAGCTCTTCAGCTGTTTGGAGCTCTCATCATCAAGGGATTAACAGACTATAAGTGTGGTTAATTCTACAACATTTGAGTAGGGGACTCCCCCGAAAAATAAAAAAAAAGTCCGACTCGCAGGAACTGCATCATCTTAGCGCGGTTCCTGTTCATATCCCTATTGTCAATTGAAAAGCTTAGAATAGAAACAGATAATATTTTCCTCGGCCTTTGTTCAAAGGGTTTTATGCCTTTACCTGGTCGGGTCCGCCAGACCCTAGAATCCTCTTCTACAGATACTTCATTTCATACGTTTCAATGAATTGGAAAATATCAAAATTTTTCACATATTCCTGTGTTCTTTTACTATAATAATAATTCTACAAATAAAATCAATTAAAAAATAAAATAAAAAAAACAACAGCATAAAGGCAATTGAAAATATTCAAAAGACGTTATCGAATCTTTTTCTCTTGGCAAGCTATATTTCTAACAATGAATTGTTTTTCTTATTTCGCCTAATCTGTTTTATTGTAAAATACATTATCCAACTATAATCAATTAAAAAATAACAAGGAATAAAAACAGACAAAAAGAACAGGTCGAATAAGCAAAATCAATTACTTTAATGTTTTTAGAACTTATTTCTCCGATTGACATCGCCCAATCAAAACTTTCATCAGAACCTTTTTTGTAGAGCATTTAGTAAGCTTTCTAATGGTATTCTTTTGTTTCACAAGATTCTCAACCTTTTTCGAGATATTAAGGAAAATATACAAAGTTACCAAAACTTTTTATGTCTGTTAATAAAATATTTTATTCTAACCCTTCCTTATCTCAAAACGTAACACAAATTTCAACATATTAGTTTTAATGAAAGTAGAACATGCAGAAAATGTTTCAACTGAATCCCATGATTCTAAGTACCCAAACCAAAAAGTCCGATTCACAGGAACTGCGTCATCTTAGCGCGGTTCCGTTCTTATCTCTAGTGTTTATGAAGGCATAGAATAGAAACAGTTATTACTTTGTTTAGATCAATAGCGAAACAGCTATCCAAATGAAATCTCAAACAAACCAGTCTTGAAAGGTCTTGATTTACAATCTTACCTGTATGGGTCAGCTATACCATAAGTCGGGCAGAAAGGCCTCCACTCAGAGGCATTTGGAAAGCCTTGGGATCTCTCTCTTTGAACGCTACATTTCTAACAATAAATTGATCTTCTTATTTTACTTAATCTGTTTTATTGTCAAATACATTATCTGACTATAAGCAATTTAAAAATAACAAGGAATAAAATAGACAAAAAGAACCGTTCGAATAAGCGAAATCAATTACTTTAAAGTTTTAAGCACTTATTTCTCCAATTGACATCGCCTAATCAAAACTTTCATCAGAATCATTGTTGTAGAGCATTTAGTGAGCTTTCTAATGGTCATCTTCCGTTTCCCAAGATTCTCAACCTTTTTCGAGATATTAAGGAAAGTATACAAAGTTACCAAAACTTTTTATGTCTGTTAATAAAATATTTTATTCTAACCCTTCCTAAACTCCAAACGTAACAAAAATTTCAACATATTAGTTCTAATGAATGTAGAACATGCAGAAAATGTTTCAACTGAATTCCATGATTCTAAGTACCCAAACCAAAAACGGTATTCAAAAACTATTTTTCCAATTTTCTCGAAAACGGTTAAAGCTATCGCCTTGAAAATGGTTTCATTCGTTTTCCTAGCCCGAGAAGCCTATAAAACGAGTACTTACAAGCTTATGAACTCAAAAACGTAAGCGTTACGATTTTTTTGCGCGAATTTCGCCCCAAACGCCATCTTCCAGTGGGCGGATTCTGCTGGTTAACGAACTTGACCTTTCATATTGGAAGACGGATTTTTGTACCAAATTTCATCACAATCGGACCATTAGGGAAGCCAGAAATGAGCGAACAGACAAAATATATATATATATATATATATATATATATATATATATATATATATATATATATATATACATATACAAATTTGAACCACCGTTATTTTCGGTCTCTAGGGGTTCTGAAACGCGAAATTTTTTAGTCGGCACTTCCGGATTGTTTTATTGTATCAACCCTATAAGCGGGGTTCCTCCCTATGGGGGATATATATATATATATATATATATATATATATATATATATATATATAATGTATATATATATATATATATATATACAAATTTGAACCACCGTTATTTTCGGTCTCTAGGGGTTCTGAAACGCGAAATTTTCTAGTCGGTACTTCCGGATTGTTTCATGAGATCAACCTTATAAGCGGGGTTCCTCCCTATGAAGGGAGGAAGGAACCGCGCTAAAAGTCCTACTCGCAGGAACTGCGTCATCTTAGCGCGATTCGTTTGTTACCCCTAGTGCCATTTCTAAAGGAATAGAAACAGTTGAAACGGTTGTTATGATATTTCATGAATACCGTATCTTGAATAGAAGCAATATTTAGGTGTCACCCCTCAACTAACTTGAAAGGGTCTTGTCCAAGTAGACTCACAGGACAGAGAATAGAGAAAGCTTGATTGACCCCTACCCTATAGCTCGACAACTCATTTAACTGTTCAATGCATTTAAACAAAACAACCAATTTAAAAGTGGGGCAAATAGGTGAAAAAAAACTGTTCTAAAGTGACTGTGCGTCATCTTAGCGTGGTTCCGCTCTTATCCCTAGTATCATTTGGAAAGATTAAAAAAAGTTATTATTTTGGTTCGAGCTTTCGTGAATTCCTTGTATGGCCTTACCTGGAAGGGTCAGGCAGCACCCTTCATCCACTTCTAGAGATACTTTTTTTTATTTTTTTATTTTTTTTTATGATTATTAAGGTGCTTCTTTCTAGAGATACTAATCTCACTCTTCAATGCATTGAAAAATATAAAAATGTTTACATTTGCTTGTACTCTTCTACTAAAGTACTAATTCTACAAATAAATCCAAATAAAAAAAAAAAAAAAAAAACAATTCAAAAGTGAGCTAAACAACTACAATAAACCGTTCAAGAGAACAAAACAAACACTTTTGAAGTTTTAAGCACTTATTTCTCCGATTGAAAATTACTTCAGAATCGTTTTCGCAGAACATTTAGTAAGCTTTCGAATGGTAACCTTGCGCTTACCAAGATTCCCAACCCTTTTCGAGATATTAAGGAAAATATACGACGTTCCCAAAACTTTTCATGTCTAAAAATAAAATATTTTATTCTAATCCTTCCTTAACTCCAAACGTAACCAAAATTTAAAAATCTTTGTTAATATGAATTTCAAACATGCAGAAAATATTTTATCTGAATCCCATGATTCTAAGTACCCAAACCAAACACTTTATTCAACCACTATTTTTCCATTTTTCTCAAAAACGGTTAAAGCTATTGCCTTAAAAATGGTTTCATTCGTTTCTCTAGGCCAATAAACCTATAAAACGAGTGCTTTCAAGCATATGAAGTAAGCGGAACGATTTTTTTCGCGTGAAATTCGCTCCGAAAACCCTGTTCCGGTGGACGAACTTGACCTTTCAAATTAGACGAAAGATTTGTGTACCAAATTTCATCAAAATCGGACTATTATTCACTGAGCTAGAGCGCAAACAGACAAATACACACACACACACACACACACACACACACACATATATATATATATATATAAACACAAATTTGAACCACCGTTATTTTCGTTCTGTACGGGTTCTGAAACGTAAAATGTTCTAGTCGACACTTCCGGATTTCGTCATGAGGTCAACCTTATAAGCGGGGTTCCTCCCTATAGAGGGAGGGAGGAACCGCGTTAAAATTGAACAAAGCCTATTCTATACCAAAAAATCAAATATGCTGTATTTTAAATATTTAATTTATAGTTTTTTCGGAATGTTTCAACCAAAATTACGTGCAATAATATCAGAAGTAAAAGATCTTAAGTATTAGAGATTAACTTTAGAATTAACGAAATTTGAGGAGATATTTAATCTAATATATAAAATTCTCGTGTCACAGTTTTAGTGTTTAAACTCCTCCGAAACGGCTTAACCGATTTTAATGAAATTTAATATGTATATTCAGTAGGTCTGAGAATAGGTATATACCTAACTATTTTTTATACCCCTAAGTGATAAGGGTGGCCCACCCGAAAAAATATTTTTTATTTTTTTGACAATATATTTAATTGTTATGTTTTTATGATTTGGCATTAAAAACAACCCTAAATTTTCAACCTTCTATCATCAATCCCCATTTTATAATAACGATATTAGTACTTTAATCGTAATAAATAAATTTTAAATATAAAACCTAATTTTATTCAACATATGATCTTTTCGCATAGAGAAATATGGCTGCAGATTCTAACCTGTTCCTGAAGTTAATTACAACATTCAATTCATGTTTCCAAATGACATCGTTCGGAGCAACGGAAATAGTTAAACATAATGCTGCAAATGGTCAACAATTCAATTCAACATTCAAAATCTAAAGCCAAGTTTATCACAATGTGGGATCATTGCTCCCAATTCCAAACGAACCATATCAATTTTTACAAATTTACTTTAGGGGGGGGGGGGGGGGGGTGAGGACTCCGAAAGCGCTAAAAGCGTAAACTATACACTAAGGGTGGAGATGACCAAGCAGTTTTATGCCCTTTAACTACCAACCCAACCCAACCCCGAAAGCGCACTTGGCAATCGCGTGGATGCACGTTGGGGCTACATTAACCTCAATTCACGGTTTGCCTGGCGCATCGTCAGTGAGCTGGACGATCTATTGAATGAGCAGAATGGATTGTTGAAATTATTTAAATCACACATGCACAAATTACAAAGTGACAATCACGCTATTGTCATCAATCCTTATAAAGAACCATCTGGAGAGTACATTCAATGCAATTATGATTCGAAGAAGAAATAATAATCTTGAACCCAATGCTGATACACGCCATTCATACGCCGCTATCCAATATTCGCTAATGTTCTGGAAGGGACAAGACGGATATTGCATAAATACCGTTACGCGTTTTTTTTTTTTTTTTTTTTTTTTTTTGCGATCTCGATGTCTTAGGTGACTGGACTATGAGTCAATGGGCTCCCAGTAGACCAAATCGGAATAAATTACAGCAGATTTAATATAATAATATATATAATAAATTTCAGGCCAAACCTCTGAAAAGTTTTTGAATGTATTGTCAGGAATTATTAGAGGAAGAAATTATTATTTTTTTTAAATTATGTATGCGTCCATTGTTAAATGTTAAACTGTTTTAAGTATTGAAAATTTAATTTTATTAAGAATGGACATTTTTTTTGTGTTATTACTTTCCTCCGAAGAAAAGTATCTATGTTAAATTATGTTTAACTTGCAGCTTTACATGACGTCATTTAATGTTTTCGACCAAGAAGATTTTTTGTTGTTTTGATTTTGGCGGAGGTGAGGGGTAGAGGGGGTGGAAGATAAATCATATACTTTTAATGATTCTTATATAGATATTATGAAAGAATGCTTATTCGCGATTTTGTTTTAGTTTTTTTTTCGTTTTTCTCGGAATACGAAGCAAAAACGAGAAAAAAACATTTTGTCATCCTGCATGGATTCCCGATGTTTTACCGTTTATTTTGGGGACACCCTGTATAAATGTTGGTTATAATTGGAGTTGAGGGAGTATTGGCAAGAATTGTTATATTAACAAACATGAGCAGGGGTCTCCCGTGGTCTAGTGGCTCGCGCGCTAGATTCATAAGGGTTCTTTTAGCCTTCGTCAGCTAAAAGACAAACAAAAATGCAGAATTAATAAACAGAATAATTAAACCAATAAAAAAAAATATGGTAGATCGGCAAATAAAAATCGCTTATAAGAAAATCATAAACAGGTAAGTGAACAATAGTTTTTTTCATAGAACTTAGTTCAGAGTGTGGACAGATTATCAAAAATAAAAAAGTTAAAATGATATAAGTACAAATGGACAGACAATAATTATGGTTTTAATCGTTAATAATAACTAAAATATTACATACCCATGAATGCCGGGGGACCATGGTGAAATATAGAAAGAAGCTAGATTCTTCTAAGGCACCAGATTCTTGAACTAAGACACCAAGAAGGGGTAGGGGAGGTCGGGAAAGATCAAACTGGATTATGACCGCAAGAGGAGAAAAGGTGTTATTAGGACACATTCATATATTACATATTTATACAGGGTGCCCCCCCCCCCCAAAAAAAGGCCAAACTTCGGGAATCGATGCAGGGTGAAAAAAGTCCGACTCGCAGGAACTGCGTCATCTTAGCGCGGTTCCATTCATATTCCTAGTGTCATTTTGTAGACTTAGAATATAAACAGTTATTACTTTGTTTAGATCATTCCTAATGAACACAAAAATTAAAAAAAACAAAAACAAAAAAAAAACAAAAAAAAAAAAAAAAACAAGATTGTCGGCTAAGGATGAAACTATCCTAAGCGGCAATTAAAAATAGCGAATACTTTTTCCGCCGTCCCAAGTTTCGGTCTACGAAGACGCTACTACGAATATGTTTCGAATTTACTTAACTTGCATTACTAACATATCCATTTTACTTTTAAATGCAATTAAACAAAATAAAATTGTACAAGAAAATGAGAAAGTAGTGTTATTTTTTAATGAACTACGGCCACATACAACCTCAAAATATAATTATATTTCTAGTATAGCATTTGGCTGCATGACTTCCTACAGGTAAAGTAACTGTCAGCTGTCCTAAGATGCTGCATGACTTCCTACAGGTAAAGTAACTGTCAACTGTCCTAAGATGCATCTTGATTTATGAAGTGCAATAAAAGCCTACCTGAAGCCTGCCTCCTACCTCGACCCGGACAAATGTCTGACTCTACACGGAGAATATTTACGTTTTCAGTTTTGTTACATGTTCAGAGAATTTGTATTTATTCCCCTGTTTTATTGAGAAATACATCCTCCTACTAGAAGCAATAAAAAAATAACAAGAAATAAAAACAGACAAAAAGAACGGTTTAAATAAAATAAATCAATTATCGTTTACCAAACTTCTAAGTTTTATGCACTTATTTCTCTGATTGACATCGCCTAATCAAAACTTTCTTCAGAACCTTTTTTGTAGAGCATTTAGTAAGTTTTCGTATGGTAACCTTCCGTTTACCAAGATTCTCAACCGTTTTCGAGATATTAAGGAAAGTATACGAAGTTCCCAAAGCTTTTCATCTCTATTAATAAATTATTTAGCGGACCATGTGCAGAGAGAAGTCCGACTATCCTTCTTAGTTCTACCCTTGTCAATTGAAGGAAATGCCTTGCTCTGTCTTTCGAAAGCTGGACAAGTAGCTTTGCCTGCCTCATGCCTGGCTTAGCCTGCAATTCCTTTGAATTTCTTCTTGTTCCCAGGCATTTACTACCTTTCTGACAAAGCTTTTTGATACGCCAAAGAACGGCTCAGGACCATGGAGTATCTCCTCCGATCCCTTTCTTGCCAGCTCATCAGCCTTCTCATTGCCCTCATGTCCCGGCACCCACACAAGCGTAACCCTGTTACGTCTACCCAGATCATTTAGGGCATTGTGGCAATCAAGAACTAATTTTGAGGAGACACTATGCTATGAAAGTGCCTTCAGTGCAGCTTGACTATCGCTATTAATGCATATTTTCTGCCCTTTAACACCTTTCTTGAGATTTTCTCGGGCTGCAATTTCAATTGCATGAACTTCTGATTGGAAAACAGTGGCAAAGGAGCCAAGAGCTTTGGCTATTTTTGTTTTGGGACCATATACCCCTGCACCAGCCCTCTCATCCTTAAGAGAGCCATCAGTTTACCACACTGACGAGTCTCTTTGGAAACTTTCCTGTCTTTCTCCCCAGTTCTGTCGACTAGGTATGACAATATTGAACTGCTTGTCAAAGACAAGTGTCCGTATTGTCTCGTCTGACCGGGTGAGGCATATGTCTCTCTGTTTTAATCTTTGAAGAACCCTGAGATGTCCCCTAATCTCATTCTTACTCGCTTTGAGGGACTGAATTCTCAGTGCACAAAACAGGGCCTCTCGCTTGATGTGGATAGCTAGCGGGGTTAATCCTATTATTGCTTCCATTGCTGCAGTGGGGCACGTCCTAATTGCCCCTGTGATGCCTAGGCATGCTAGTCTTTGCACTCTTTCTAGTCTACTGGCTGCGGTCTTCTCTTCAGTTTTTGTCCACCAGACTAGTGCTGCGTATGTTACCATAGGTCGTACTACAGTAGTGTATAGCCAGAGGAGCATCCTCGGACTCATACCTCAGGTCTTTCCACAGAGTCTGTTACAGGCCCATAAAGAGACCTTTGCCTTCTCAATCTGTTTATTGAGGTGCAAATTCCAAGTGAGCCGTCTATCTAGAGTTATTCCCCGATATTTGATCTCATTTTCAGTCTTCAAGCAGTAAAGAGGTTGAGCTGATACATTAACTAGCGGTCCATGGGAGATTTCCATTGCTGAGCTGATACTATTAGCTAACAGTTACTAAGGATTAATCCTTAGGTTTCTGAGGTATTTTTACCTTATCCTCAGTCAGATAGAACTCATGATTTTTTGACAATTACACCTTATGAGCACCTCAACATATCATATAAAAATGAGTTGTAGTTATTCGCCCAACTCCAAGGCAAAAATATTATAATCAGCTGGATGCTTATGAAAAATAATCTAATAATACCATGGTGGTTCTTATGATCCTAGCAGTCGATGCATGAAAACAAAATATGGCCTTGATGTCCGTGTCCTTAAAAAATATATAATAATATTTTTGGGCTTTTGGAATGTTCGAGAATCGCTTCACTTGGATGTTTTTAGCGCGGTTCCTCCCTCCCCCATAGGGAGGAACCCCGCTTATAAGGTTGATACAATGACACAATCCGGAAGAGCCGACAAGAAAATTTCGCGTTTCAGAACCCCTAGAGACCGAAAATAACGGTGGTTCAAATTTGTATATATATATATATATATATATATATATATATATATATTTGTCTGTTCGCTCATTTCTGGCTTCCCTGATGGTCCGATTTTGATGAAATTTGGTACAAAAATCAGTCGTCCAATTTGAAAGGTCAAGTTCGTTAACCAGCAAAATCCGCCCACTGGAAGATGGCGTTTGGGGCGAAATTCGCGCAGAAAAAATCGTAACGCTTACGTTTTTTAGTTCATACGCTTGTAAGTACTCTTTTTATAGGCTTCTTGGGCTAGGAAAACGAATGAAACCATTTTCAAGGCGATAGCTTTAACCGTTTTCGAGAAAATTGGAAAAATAGTTTTTGAATACCGTTTTAGCGCGGTTCCTCCCTCCCCCATAGGGAGGAACCCCGCTTATAAGGTTGATACAATGAAACAATCCGGAAGTGCCGACTAGAAAATTTCGCGTTTCAGAACCCCTAGAGACCGAAAATAACGGTGGTTCAAATTTGTATATATATATATATATATATATATATATATATTTGTCTGTTCGCTCTCTAGCTAGAAGACGGATGGTCCGATTCTGATGAAATTTCGTACAAAAATCCGTCGTCCAATTTGAAAGGTCAAGTTCGTTAACCAGCAAAATCCGCCCACTGGAAGATGGCATTTGGGGCGAAATTCGCGCAAAAAATATCGTAACGCTTACGTTTTTGAGTTCATAAGCTTGTAAGTACTCTTTTTATAGGCTTCTTGGGCTATGAAAACGAATGGAACCATTTTCAAGGCGATAGCTTTAACCGTTTTCGAGAAAATTGGAAAAATAGTTTTTGAATACCGTTTTTGGTTTGGGTACTTGGAATTACGGGATTCAGTTGAAACATTATCTGCATGTTCTACTTTCATTAAAACTAATATGTTGAAAGTTTTGTTACGTTTGGAGTTAAGGAAGGGTTAGAATAAAATATTTTATGAACAGACATGAAAAGTTTTGGGAACTTCGTATACTTTCATTAATATCTCGAACACGGCTGGGATATCGTGGTAAGTGGATAGAAACTATTTGAAAGCTTACTAAATTCTCTACAAAAAAGATTCTAAAACTATTTTTGATTAGGTTATGTCAATCGGAGAAATAAGTGCTTAAAACTTCAATTACGTCTGTTTTGTTCTTATGAACGGGTTTTTGTCGTTCTTTTTGTAATTTTTGTCTCCTTCCCTTCGTTTTTTATTGCTTTTTATTTTTGTAATTTCTTATGTTGGGAAAATTTTGTGTGTAAAACAGGATATGAAAAATGAGACCAATTTTCTGTTGCTAGAAATAATGTAAATTTTGGGAACTTTCATTAATATCTCGAAAACGGTTGAAAATCATGATAAACGGAAGAATACCATTAGAAAGCTTATAAAATGCTCTACATAAAAGGTTCTAATGAAAGTTTTGATTAGGCGATGACAATCGGAGAAATAAGAGCTTAAAGCTTTAAAGTAATTGATTTCGCTTATTCGAACTGTTCTTTTTGTCTGTTTTTAATTCCTTGTTATTTTTTAATTGCTTATAGTTGGATAATGTATTCGAAAATAAAACAGGTTCCAAGATTCCAAGACCTTGTAACTAGCGGGACGGTTTCTAGTGTTGCCGACCCTTCCAGGTAAGATTGTAAATCCTACCTTTCAAGACTGGTGGAACCAAAATAATAACTGTCGGGGTTCGGTCACTGCTACTTAATAAAACTACATTTTATCCTAAAAATTGTTTTATTGTGCCGACGTTTCGGCTTGAACTTCAAGCCTTCATCAGGGCTGTAAATACAAGTAGGACATATTTAACACTAATATATGCACATATCTATGTAAATATACCTAACATATATATAGATATATATAATATATATATAATATATATATATAATATATAATATATATATATATATAGATATATATATAATATATAATATATATATATATATTTATATATATATAATATATATATATATTTATATATATATATATATAATATATATATTTATATATAAGCATATACACATACACATATACACGCACACATATGTACATATATATGCCCACATACATACACATATGGGGTATGTATTATTAAGTAGCAGTAACCGAACCCGGACAATCCCTACCTTGCATCATCAACGGTCAACGATCTCCTCTCAACAAAATAATAACTGCTTCTATTTTAATCTTTCGAAATTAGACTAGGGATAAGAACGGAACCGCGCTAAGATGAGGCAGTTCCTGCGAGTCGGACTTTTTTGGTTTGGGTACTTAGAATCACGGGATTCAGTTGAAACATTATCTGCATGTTCTACTTTCATTAAAACTAATATGTTGAAAGTTATGTTACGTTTGGAGTTAAGGAAGGGTTTGGGTTAAGGGGTTGTGGCGTTTGGGGCGAAATTCGCGCAGAAAAAATCGTAACGCTTACGTTTCTGAGTTCATACGCTTGTAAGTACTCTTTTTATAGGCTTCTTGGGCTAGGAAAACGAATGAAACCATTTTCAAGGCGATAGCTTTAACCGTTTTCGAGAAAATTGGAAAAATAGTTTTTGAATACCGTTTTAGCGCGGTTCCTCCCTCCCCCATAGGGAGGAACCCCGCTTATAAGGTTGATACAATGAAACAATCCGGAAGTGCCGACAAGAAAATTTCGCGTTTCAGAACCCCTAGAGACCGAAAATAACGGTGGTTCAAATTTGTATATATATATATATATATATATATATATATATATATATATATATATATATGTATATATTTATTTATATATATATATATATATATATATATATATATATATATATATATATTTGTCTGTTCGTTCATTTCTGGCTTCCCTGATGGTCCGATTTTGATGAAATTTGGTACAAAAATCAGTCGTCCAATTTGAAAGGTCAAGTTCGTTAACCAGCAAAATCCGCCCACTGGAAGATGGCGTTTGGGGCGAAATTCGCGAAGAAAAAATCGTAACGCTTACGTTTTTGAGTTCATAAGCTTGTAAGTACTCTTTTTATAGGCTTCTTGGGCTAGGAAAACGAATGAAACCATTTTCAAGGCGATAGCTTTAACCGTTTTCGAGAAAATTGGAACAATAGTTTTTGAATACCGTTTTTGGTTTGGGTACTTAGAATCACGGGATTCAGTTGAAACATTATCTGCATGTTCTACTTTCATTAAAACTAATATGTTCAAAGTTTTGTTACGTTTGGAGTTAAGGAAGGGTTAGAATAAAATATTTTATGAACAGACATGAAAAGTTTTGGGAACTTTGTATACTTTCCTTAATATCTCGAAAAAGGTTGAGAATCTTGGTAAACGGAAGAATACCATTAGAAAGCTTACTAAATGTTCTACAAAAAAGGTTCTGATGAAAGTTTTGATTAGACGATGTCAATCGGAGAAATAAGTGCTTAAAACTTTAAAGTAATTGATTTCGCTGATTCGAACTGTTCTTTTTGTCTGTTTTTATTCCTTGTTATTTTTTGACTGCTTACAGTTGGATAATGTATTTGATAATAAATCAGGTTAAGAAAAATAAGAAAAACAATTTAATCTTAGAGATATGAATTTCCAAGATATAGTTTTTCAAATGCCTAGCGGGGTCCTTCCTAGGGCGGGAACCCATGCAGGTAAGATCGTAAATAAGACCTTTCTTGAAAGTAAAGATGGAACTGTCAACTTTGGTCCTCCTCTGCCTCCCGGCACTTTCATTGCTGACGAAGGCTACCAATGAGTAGCCAAAACGTCCTAAATATAGATTTTTTAACAAAAATCGTATTGAGGTTTCTTTAGCCGAATCCCAACCATTCCATCTTTACTTATCACCTCGACGGCTAACTATCTAATCTTCATGCTTTCTAGAAATGTGGACCCAAAATAATAACAGCTTCTATTTTAATCATTTTAAATGAGTCTAGATATAAGAACGGAGCCGCGCAAAGATGATGCAGTTCCTGCGAGTCGGACTTTTGGTTTTGGTACTTAAAATCATGGGATTCAGTTAAAACATTTTTTGCATGTTCGAATTCCATTAAAACTAATTTGTTAAACTTTTGGTTGCGTTTGGAGTTAAGGAAGGGTTAGAATAAAATATTTTATGAACAGTCATGAAAAGTTTTGGGAACTTCGTATACTTTCATTAATATCTCGAACACGGTTGGGAAATCGTGGTAAGTGGATAGAAACTATTTAAAAGCTTACTAAATTCTCTACAAAAAAGATTCTGAAACTATTTTTGATTAGGTGATGTCAATCGGAGAAATAAGTGCTTAAAACTTCAAATACGTCTGTTTTGTTCTTATGAACGGGTTTTTGTCGTTCTTTTTGTAATTTTTGTCTCTTTCCCTTAGTTTTTTATTGCTTTTTATTTTTGTAATTCTTAGTAGTTAATCTTTGTAATTGAATACATTAGAAGGGAATTGGGAAAAGCCCTTATCGATCCCATGAGTGGAAAGAATTTTTTTCGAGGTCAAAGATCGCTAAAAAAGGATTTTAGGAATTTTCAACGAAACGTTTTGTTCTATGGTAAAAATAGTTCAGACAAAAACTGTAGATCGTGCAATTATGTACAAAACTTGTCTTCACACTTTTTTCATTAGATTAACCATTTCTGAGAAAAGGCGGTTCCAGAATTATCTTTAGTTTTATTCAACATAATGTGCTAGACTCGGCTAGACGTTCGTCGAGGTAAATGGTTTGGCTATCTGCTGGTCCTGACAATAAGTACCGTTACAGCCCCAGCCATAAAACTCGCAAAATGTTCTGCTTGACATTTGATAATATTAAACTCGTGAAGTAGTTCCTCTTTTTATGTCTCTGTTTACTTTAGTTATTCATTTTTATTTATGTTGTACGCCTTATTTTTTAATTGGGTGCTTTTATTTTGATTGCATTTTTTTTCAATAAAACAAAGCTAGTAAATGAGAAGGATGTTCACGCTTATATAGACAATAATTTTGGAGGGGCTGGGAGAATTTCGGGGGGGGGGGGCCTGAAAGGATTTTGGGGGTATGGGATAATAAAAATCTAGAACATGGAATAGTTAGACAATTAAAACGCTATTACGCCCAAAAGAAATTATTTTTTTTCTGAACTAAGTGATCTTATCATTATTTAAGGTTTTTACGACACATTTTTACCGATTGCGGGGGGTGCAGCCCTCTCAGCCCCCCTTATATACGCCCATGCACGTTTTTGTTTTATTTTATTGATGTATAGAGCTTTACTTTAGAATGAGAGCTAGATTGTGTAATTTCCGCTTCTGTGTAAGTTACTACTGCCGGTTGCCCTGACGCCTTAATATCACTTTTATTCGACATGTTCGAGAGGATGTTGACAATTTTCACGAGATATATATAAAATTGTTTCTAAGATTTTCAAATGACATTAGGGTTAAGAAAGGAACCGCGCTAAGATGATGCAGTTCCTGCGAGTCGGACTTTTTAAAATTTAATAATGTACAGGGTGTCACAAAAATAATGGTTATCCGTTGGCCAGATGATTCTCCAATGCGAGATCGGAAAAAATAACCCCTATATTAACCCCCACAAAATTGACCTTGAAATGTTATTCAAGGTCAAATTTTTGTATTGCATATTTTGAATCTACGAGTCATGAGGAAGAAAAAAGTCAACGGCACCATAGGTCAGAAATGACTCCTTATGGTCAAAATGAACATTAACAGTGTATACGTGGGCCATTCCATTACAATCGACAAATGGAGGCCCATTTTGATAATTTTTATTATTTACATGTTCTACTAACATTGCCTTACGCAAAAATACCTCGTTTGAATTTTTTAAAACAGCATCTTCCAGTATAAAAAAAAAATAAGTATATTGAACAACGGCCATAAACTTTCAATCAATCGCTGAAATTAGTCATTAGGTATTTCGCAAGCCGTGTATGAATTTCATGAAATAGCCAGTTCTCGAGTCCCTCTCAGAATAGAGGGTAGAATAATTGCCCTCGCCTGATCCAGGCCTACTATGGAGCTGAGAAGATTGGCCCAAGCGATGGGAGTCTCGAGGATGGCGGTCCGCCGGATCCTTCGGGAAGAAGATTACAGCAAGTT
The DNA here is from genome assembly GCA_946811695.1 of Gonocerus acuteangulatus. Lineage (NCBI taxonomy): Eukaryota > Metazoa > Arthropoda > Insecta > Hemiptera > Coreidae > Gonocerus > Gonocerus acuteangulatus. The sequence continues at coordinate 21,991,521 of OX328132.1, forward strand.
CAGAAGTTGAGGCCCGGGGATCAGGAGCAGAGAGCACTGTTTTGCAGGTGGTTGCTGGACATGTTGGAACGGCATCCACACTTCCTGCAGTGGGTATTGTAGACCGAAGAAAGGTCGTTTTCCAGTATCATCGTCCACATGAGGCAAAATGGACGAGTATAAGATGGGCATTTGAATGAACTATGTGAAATTCTTGCCAAGTCCGTAGCCGAGTGAGGAGGAATTTGAAACCAAGGTTGGCAGCTTGCCTCAGGAATGAAGTCCGAAATATTAAATATGATATATAAGCTGGAGAATAGGCCCAATTACTACAGGCACTGGAGTGATAATCTTACAACTTATTTTATTTATTTGTTTTGGAAGAAACTTGTTGTTCTTCCCACGGGCGAGGGCAATTATTCTATCCTCTATTCTGGGAGGGACTCGAGGACTAGCTGGTTCATGTAATTCATACAAGACCTGTGTAATCCCAAATGAGTTATTTCAGCGATTGGTTGAAAGCTTATGGCAAATAGCTCTTCATAAGCTTCGAGAATAACCTCATGAAAGCATTCCTGTCAATTAGAAAATGTGAGTTATGGTTCTTCAATGAATGCTGCAGAGAGAGCCGTTGTTTAATATATTTATATTTTTTTATACTGGAAGATGCTGTTTTAAAAAAAAATCAAACGAGGTATTTTTGCGTAAGGCAATGTTAGTAGAACATGTAACAAATAAAAATTATCAAAATGAGCCACCATTTGTCTATTATAATGGAATGGCCCGTGCATACGCTGTTAATGGTCATTTTGACCATAAGGAGTCATTTCTGACCTATGGTGCATTTGACTTTTTTCTTCCTCATGACTCATAGATTCAAAACATGCAATAAACAAATTTTACCTTGAATAACATTTCAAGGTCAATTTTGCGGGGGTAAATATGGTAGTTATTTTTTCCGATCTCACATTGGAGAATCATCTGGCCAACGGATGACCATTATTTTTGTGACACCCTGTACCACTATATAGGAGAATATATATTTTTAATCTTTTACAGTTTTTTTTTTCAATAAAACTAGAGTCAACATCAGTTGGTCAGAAACTGTAGCCACTCAATAAGAATTTCAAATCAGCAATTGAAATTTTCATTTCTGGATTCAAAACAAAAATTCTGCAAAACAAAACACTGATTTATTGTGTCCCCCTCCTTTGTTTACATCTATAGTTCTAATCAAGAATCATAATAATACAAGTGGACTTAGTCCCTCTGTCAACAGGGAAATGTTTCATTTCCTTCTGAGTGACTTATTTTAATTGAAATTTTCAGTTTTAAATATTTAGTTGTCAGATGAAATGTTTTTCTTGGATATCTAAACATATATAGATACTAAAAAAGGCATAATTTAATTTTCGCAAAAAGTGGACTTAGTCAGAGTGTCAACAGAACGACTCATATAAAGGGTGGCCCAAAAAAATAGGAATGTTTGAAATGAGTAGTGGCAGCCTTAGGCACGTGTCAGCACTGCCGGTTCATGACATTTAGAGAGTAGACAGTCTGCCATTTTAGTAATTATGGATCAGTGGAATGTAAAACAGCGTGCGTTTTCACGCTAGACATAAAAACAATGATTGTTTGTTAGCCTCGCGTAGGGAGTTTTTACGATTTAGGATGATGCCATTCCGTAAAAACATGTGATAAGATATTGGGTTAATAAAGCTGAAGAGACTGGGTCTGCCCTCAAGAAGAACCAACTGGATGACCAAGAAGTGTGTGCGTTCCAGCGAACATTGATGTTGTATGCGAATCTTCCGGGCCCACGGCGTTTAATAGACATTGAGAGACTTGGTCATTTTATTTATTTACATTTTTTTTTTTTTTTTAATGTTATCATCTATTTAATTTAGTTATTGCTTAAAATGTTGACCTCTTGCAGAAACACGAGCATTACATCAAGCACTGACTTGATAAATTGCAGCTAAACACTGTTCTGATGATATTTGGTGCACTTCATCTATGATTCGATCTATTAATTACTCTCTTGAGTTCATTGACAGCGAATAAACTTCCTGCTTCAAGGTTCCCCATACGAAGAAATCCATGGATGTCATATCAGATGATTAAGGTAACCAAGGTACCCTAATCCATAGATGTGGATAATTTATGTTCAGTCATTTGTTTTTTAATATTTCGAGTAAAAAATACAGTCCCAAGTCAGTGATAGATGTATTGCTTGCGTTTCTGCAAAAGGGCAACATTTTAAGCAATAACTAAATTAGATAGATGATAACATAAAAAAAAAAAATGTAAATAAATAAAATGACCCAGTCTCTATTAAAAGTTAACAAAAAGACGCGTCGATTAAGCACTCATCTATTTCCCGCATACTCTCGCACGGCTTCTAAAGCATTTCCGGACCCATATAGCTGATTTCACCTCCCAATAGCGGACAGCAGGGTAAAATATTTAATTGGATTCTCAGAATCTCAAGAAAAAGCACACCCAGGTGGGCATTGCCAGTAAACCTCAAAGGAAATGTGAAGAGAAAACCTTTCCCTACTGTTCCAGGAACCACATCTTGTTTTGTTACACCACTATTCAGCAGGTTTTATTCGGTTAGTATCTAGTCATGAACTCCGAAAAGATCGCGTGAACTCTAAAAAATAATGTGGAAGTTTTAAAAGTGTATGATAGTTTAAAGCTTTGTGTTAGAGATCTGGGCACGAAGTTTGACGTCGGTGAAACGCAGACGTCAAACTTCGCGTAGTCTTTAGAACGATATGCGGTGAAAGTTCATCGGTTAATGTTGATTTAGTTCAAGATTGGAAAAACAAATAGGTTTACATTTGCTATGACTATGAGGATAAAAATATATTTAATTTTGATGAAACGGCTTTATTTTTTCGGGCCCTGCCAAACAAGACAAAGATTCTAGAAGGGAAAACTTGCACAGAAGACAAATAAAGCAAAGATGAATTCACTGTTATGTTTCGCGTAAATATGGAAGGCGATTTTGAACAGCCGTTAATGATCAGTAAATCATTAAAACCACGTTGTTTTAAGAACATTAACGTCAATACTTTAAGAATATCTTGGCAAGCTAAGAAAAAAGCATAGATGACAACGCCTTTAATGAGTGAATGGCTAAAAACTTTCGATCAGAGAATGCGACATCGAAAACGGCTTGATATTTTGTTTATGGACAACGCGACATGCGTCCCACAGATGCATCTAATAAATGTTAAAATTCAGTATTTTCCACCAAAAATGACATTTTGCTGCCAGCCCCGCGATCTCGGCATTATTATTTTTTCGGGAAGCCATTACGAAAATGACTCAAGCGATTATGTTACTAATGTACTGGACGCGATATTGTGAATAATGACAGCTGTAAAAGAAATAAGAAACTGTTGTGCACTATTTTCTCAAAGGTAGATTTCATAAACCTCCCAATAACGGACATTTTTTACGGACCCAATGGTGTCCGCTATTAAGAGGTTTCACTTTGACCTCTGAAAAGCTTGGGAAATGACTTTCTTCTAGTAGTCCAGTCACCTAAGACATCGAGGTCGCAAAAGAACGCGTAACGCTGATTTTTTGGGGTGTTGTTCGGGACCATCTCAGTAGTGTGTACCCGAACTGTCAGCTTCGAAAGACCTGTGCTAACTGTGCAACAGTCGAAAAACATTAAAATTTTGTGTTTTTTTGCTTATAAGTCCTAAACCGTGCATCCTACAACAATTTTTATTCTTCGCTTTTTAAAAGTAGATAAAATTTAAAAACTTGTGGTGCTAAAACAAAATTTTTAGGTAGAATAACTTCCGAGATACAGCTGTTCAAAGTTTGGCTACTTTTCCCAAAAAGTGCAAAATCTAACTATCAGGTGTGTTTGGAGGGATATGCAGGCCGGAATAATCATCTTACAAAATACTTCTGAGAATGAAAGTTATAGTAAATTTTATTAGCTACAATTGAAGCGCAGTTTGAAGTCCATAGGCCCAGTGGGTGTCTAATTATCTTTAAAAACCAAACAACGTACTTGTTGGGACTAGCTGGTCCTGGCGAATAGCAAGAACCATTACAGCCCGGTCAAACGTTTTTTTTCTATGTTTTATTGCTTTTTGAGTGGACTGGGGGGTAGAAAAAGGGGTAGATGAGGGGGGATGTGGTAGTGTTGAAATGGGGGGGGGCAAACATAAAAATTTTTAATGTTTTTCGACTGTTGCGCAGTTAGCACAGGTCTTTCAAAGCTGACAAATTAGGTACACACTACTGGGGTGGCCCCGAACAACTCCACAAAAAATCAGCATTTTTTACGCATTTTGTTGCGATGTTTGCCCCTTTTTTTGTCTTAGGTGACTGGACTATAGTTGGAACATAGCAGCAGCCCATTTATTCAGAGGAAGAAACTCCATTTCCTTCTCTGCACCTACTATCTTTCTACCAGTGGCGACTATGTGGCCAGGATTAATTTCAGGTGAAAGCATGACTAACACGTGATGCCCTAGTGCTAATGACCATGGTATTCCTGCGTCATAAAAATAAAAAAAAAAAAAAGAATTTATAAGTAAAATTGAAATAAATCAAGCAGACTAATTGATGTTATTTTGGACATTATATAGTGTAATTGGCAAATTTCGACAATATTTAGTAAACATTACATAGTAGCTCATTATTTTTATTTTTTAAACATCAAAACACAAGTCATCATTAGATGAAATGGGTAATTATAGATTCTTTGGATTCTTTCCTAATCTGGGCTTACTGGCTACATAAGAATGTAAAAAATAAATAAATAAAACAAAAAAAAAAAAACAATAATAGTAAAAACAAAAAGTTTGAATTGAAAGATAAAGTAAAATATGAAAAAAAAAAAATCAAAACATTTAGGAACTCGTAACACACATATATTTTTATACAACCATAGTAATTATGCAATTTTTTTTTAAATATTATAAGGCATTATTTTTGCTCACATCGCTTACTAAATCTGTGTAACATGATATAATAAAAATTACTATTCAGTCATGTTGAATATTAAAACTAGCCCTTTGAATAATAAATAAAATCTTGATAAAAATACTAATACACAAAGGTTAAATATAAAATGCCTCTGGTCTACAATAATATAAAATGCCTTCAATTGAATCTACACATTGACACCTAAGGCCATATACAGGAAATTTCTGCAATAGTAATATGGTAATAATTTTAACAGTTCAGTTATTTTAATAATATTTTTTATGTCTGCAGAAGAGAATATTTTTAAAGTATAAATATATTTATGTCATTCCAATAAATTAGTTTGTTGCATGTGTGAATATCATATAATGTATAGGTATTCTATTACATGTATGAATATGTGATGCTTTTCAAGGCCACATAAAAAAACAAAACATAAGTATTCATTTGTGTGTACATATATATATGTATATATATGTATGTATGTATATGTATGTATGTATATATATATATATATATACATATATATATATATATATATATATATATATACATATACATGTATGTATATATGTATATATATATATAAATATATATATATATATAAATATATATATATATAAATATATATATATATATATATATATATATATATATATATATATATACACATTCCCTTAGTAACCACAAAGGACGCAGGAAGTAGCCTGATGAAGTTCGAGAGGAAACCGATGAAATATTGCGACTTGGAGAGGAGCAATACCGCTGGAGAGAGAAGCCATCTCACAAACCACGGTTTTGTGACACAGCTTCTCTCTCCAGCGGTGTAACCATGCCGCTTGAGAGAGAAGCCATGTCAGAAACCAATCCAAACCAATCATGTGAACCCCAGCGAAGGAATTTAAAACAATATATATAGATATACTGATTCTGATAAAATTGAGAACACTGTATATACAGCATCCTCTGAAAATGTTTTTAACCCTTTCTCTACCGTTGACTGCTGCAGCAGTCAAGAGCGGCTTGGACCTGTGACTTGTACAAGCCATAGGAAAGACGGACCCCACATATAATTGACTTGTCCAACAGTTGAGAGCTATCTAGCATTACTATAGCATAATTTTAGAGGGCCTACCTGTTACTATTAGATATTTTAATAATGTTTTTGGCCTTGTGAACTATTTAGGCATAGAAAACATCTGTCATGCAGGAGCATAACTAAGCACATTTCTCAGAAGATGGGTAGTGTACACTGTTTTTTCTGAATAATATTCTTAAATAGTTTTGCTCTTTTTTATTTGTAATGAACAGTTGACTCTATGTACAGCCAGCAGAAGCCGGATAAAGCGTCCATGCCAGCCGTCGTAGTGGTAGAAACAACAAACAACGCCCAAGCCCCTTAATTCAATTTGAACGTAATACAGATTAAACCCTAACTTCTAATGAATCAATTTAGTTTATTTTTTAAACATGTCTTACTCTATATGTACCCACGAGGTATACCGTATTTTGTTACAATACATGAGAAAGAATGATCGGTATGAGGGAATTAGTAATTTAAGTTCAGAGTGAACCCCCCCCCCCTCCAAATGAACCGATACAGGTCATTTTTACAACATATTTTTTTCTTTTGATGACCACAACGAATACAGAGTTTAAATTAGTACTATGAGCCCGGAGTAAACTCGCCCTCTCAGTTGATAGATTTTGGTGGTTAACAAACTCGTTCAATCATTTGATAAGAGAATGCTTTATACCGAGTTTTGTGGCAAAAAAAAAAAAAACAACAACAACAAAAACTCTGGTGTGTATCATGTTAGCAGAGACATATATATATATATATATATATATATATATATATATATATATATACATATATATATATATATATATATATATGTATATATATTAATTTTAACGGGGTTCATTTTGGGTGTCTACTAGGTAGAAACAATGATAATTTGAAGACATATTTAAAAAATGCAATCATGATTGCAACCTCAATAGATACATTCCTTCGGAGGAAAGAGCTAAAACTAAGTTATTAGCTCTGCTGATGTTGCATCCAAATCCACAGTTCAAGGAGGATAGGAAACTTATTGCCCTTATTATTATTAACTTATTTCACTCGTTTATTATTCATAACATATAGGACAAACGGTAAACAGAATAACTTTTCTTTTTTTTTTTTTTACACATATACGATATCATTTTTTTGTTTATGCAAAGATGAATCTAAAAATAATTCAAACTCAAAATTAATTCAACATAAATAAAAATTAATGATAGTAAACAAAACAAAATTCAAAATCATAAAAAACGAGTTTTAAATCGGCGAGAAGATCGCTGAAAGTCAAGGCGCAATGAGTGAAAGTGGCAGAAGTATCCCGTACAGGAGACCTGAGGCTTGGTGCGAATATTTTCAAGTATAGCCTGGAATCCTTGACGTGACAACATTAGACACTTCTCTTCAAATGTTCTTTAGTGATTGAACATGATCATAACGAGTGACTATCCTACTATACCGATTGCATTGTATTAGCTCATATTATTGCAAATTATATTCCGATTTATTATATCCTTTACTTTTTTTCAGAATTCATAAGGATAATATTTTACACAAAAAGTGTTTTGAAAAACTCCTAAAATTAAATTTCGTCATTATTTTATATTAGTTTTGGAAAATCAAAATCTGGAAGAGACACCACTATAGTTTTTCGATTTGAATAGCTTCTCTCTCTCTTTTTTTTTTTTTTTTTTTTTTTTTTTTTTTTTTTTTTTTTTTTTTTTTTTTTTAATTAATTCTCTTTAAACATAGTCATAATGAAATATGGAAGAGAGCATGAATTACCTAAATGAGGGCACTGAGAAAATAATATTTCCAAGAACATACTGCTATTTGTTTCCAGAACTCATTAAACTATTATCATAGAAGACAATGTGATATAGAATGCACAGAAAATTACACTAATATGCAGAAAAAAATTATAATTGTTATCAATATTATTTTGTTATTTTCTGTTTTTCCTGATTATTATTATAAAATAATGTTTACTTTTACATTGCGCTCTTTGTCCCAAAATAAAATAATAATAGTACAAAAATAATAAATCTTTGCCTTTCAACAATTCCAAGAAAAAAGGTAGCCGTCGATACGAGGTGTTCGTTTTTTTTTTTTGTGTGTGTACTTCAATTTTAACAATAATTCACACATACAAGTAATTCATATATAAAATTTAAGTAATTACATATTATAATAATTAATTCATAATGAAAATAGCTATAATTAAAACATCCAAACCATATTTGTAAATATTTCATTTAGTGGTCCAAAACCAAAATACAAATAACAAATCGCTTTATCATAATAACTGCCTAAAAAGTTAAAATAAAAATAGCGTATACAATTATGGGAAATGTACAAAAATATAATGAAAAAATCATATTTGCTTAATACAGAAGTATTATCTCAATAGAGATCCTTATACAACTACAAATTATAACCCTTTAAGCAGAAGCTCTATATAAACATAATTAACAAATTGCCTACTGATATATTAAAAATAAATGTATGTAAAACATTGATTATAAAACTATTCCATTAAATCTTCTCACACTGAATACAAATATAAAATGACTATATGAATGAAAACTGCTTAATTAGATATAGAAAACAATTATCTATGTTAATAATGTTAATAGATTCATCTACATAAAACTTTTAACAGAATAACAATATTTTTGAGCAAAAGGCACCAGAGGAGGCAATTGCTCAGTTTTCAGTACAATTAATTAATTAAAAAATACAACAGAGATTCATAATAAACCGACAGCTAAAGAGCTAGTATAGTCAAAAAACATTTCCCTAGAATAGTTAGGCTCTTTTAAATTTTCAATCAAAACATTCTTGAGAAACATGGCCCCTAATAAAACTGTTATCAGTTTCTTTTTATACTTTTATTAATATAATTCTTTACATTTTAAATTGTTCACATACAAGATAGCAAATCTCTGAAAAAACTACCAGAGATTATTAATTTTATACCAATAGACTACATAAAATTTCTTCAGTGCTTCTAATAAAAAAATATTTTAATCAACTTCTTCTTTCTAACATTACAATTCCATAATACTACAATAATTAAAAAACAGGCAACTTTATTCTTAAAAAATAAGTTCACAATATCTACAGAGGAAGGCCTCGACTCAAATGACGGATAAAATTAATCAAGAATAATCCAAATGAAGACACACAGCTACTCACTTTATTTGCAAGGATTTGCAATAAATTAATTAAAGTAATAATAACTCACTCCACATCTATGTTTTTCTTTCCAAATCATGTTAAGAAGTATGAACCCTCCCTACCCCCTTGTATTAATAAAAATAAACAACTAAATATGCAAATTCAATACTTTCCTGGAAAAATACAAACGCTTGTTTCTTATGACAGATATGGAGACCATTTTCATAACACCTTTAAGATGTATGAGAAATTCATGGAGAAAATTGTGTTTGAACCTTCTATTTATTCTAGGATTATTCCTTCTATTGTACTTTTCTTTAAAAATACATTTCAAGAACGTTCTGTCAAGCCATTTATAACAGAGTAAGGATAATATAATTCATTGTTAACTAGCAAGTTCTGTATAATAAGACAAGAATGATAAAAATTTCACATGATTTACTTCAGAGCCGCATGGTTTAATTGCATATTACATGTCTACAATAATGGCAAAAAACAAAAATTATTTTTTTGCTTGTGATAGGAAAGAAAAGAGTCTAAAAATTAGCAATAATGAAAAAGGAATTCAGTACTCTGTTGCATAGAAATATTTGAGAGAAGAAAAAACCGAGTTATAGAAGTAAGTTACATAAACTTAACCTTAGCCCTTTATTGAGGAGAAGAACATTAAAATATTTAATATTTAACGATAATTATATGTGTATGTAAAAAACAACAAAACAGAATCTATGCACAACATAATTTACTTTGCACCATTATAAGTAACAAATAAGTAGAAATAAAATGTACTCCTTCCTGCCATTGAAATCATTAAAACACAATGAATTAAAATTTAACCTTAAAATCAAAATATTAATTAAAAGAATAAAAAATATAGGTGCAATTCTATGTCATTTAGATTAAATAATGGCATAAAGATGCTTCCTAGGTAATTAAATTTACCTACCCATATAAAAGTCATTGACTACACACAAATGCCATAAAAATAAGCTATAGCATTCTATAGAATTAACACAGTAGATATAATAACCCCTCTACAATAGAAATATTCAAGTATTAATAAAATTATCAAAATAAATAAAAATTTAACCTATGTGAATTTCAAGGAAGCATAAAACCATGAACAATCAGAAAACATACTCCTACAGGACTTAAACCTTTAATTAATTAATAAGACAAAGTACTCATTTAGTACTTACATCTTTCTCAGAAAGAAAGAAAATATGCAATAATAAGACAAAGTACATTCGAAATATCATTACTTTTTTTTCTAATGAAGAACATTAAATAATTATAATAAACATGTAATAAGATATGTTATGTCTATCTCCATAATTAAAATATAGAGAATACATGCTACATTACAATGTTCCACGCATTTTGAAAGCAAGGCAATCATGCGGTAACTTGCCTTTAATACCAAAACATTAATTCATAAAATATTAACAGTTATTTTCAGCCATGAACATATCATAACAACTAATCACAAAAGCTAAATATTTGAATAGTTCACAGACAGTGTAAGCACAAAAATAATACACAAAATATCTGTAATAAACAAACACTTAGAGGAATACTAAAACTTGAAAACAAATTCATACATATTATTATATATTTATAAATATATACATACATCATCTATACACAAACCTGAGTTTTTCTAAAGGTATAACTTGAAAATACTAAGTACTTTATTAAATTAGAATGATGAGCTATCACCCTAACCCAAGTAAAATTTAGTGAAGGTTAGGATAGTCCTAATAAAAACTAATCAACAATATGCAGTCTGGATTAAACATAATCTTTAAATCAGTCATAAGTTTTTGGTGCGCAATAACTAATGAAAAAAGATTCATCAGATTAGATAATATAACTAACTTATTAAATACTGCATTTTATTTCACACTTCCTAACATTTAGTTAGTTGGACAATAACACAAAATAATGACTTATAATGACAAATAGTTACAGGTGTGCGCATAAATAAATGTCAAGCATAATCAATAAAGATAATAATAAAGATATACTGTACACACCATTTTATTTTAAATGAATAAAAATATACGTTTTTCATAATTATGAAGACAAGTAATGATTTATTTCTGTTATGCAGAAGTGTATTAATAAGTCTTTACCAACATTATAAAGTATTCAAAGAAAACTTTCAAGAAACATAGAATTTAAGAATATGAACTTTATTCTGTGAACCACAAAGCTGGAGGAGGAGCTGGGTACTGAGGTTTAGCAGGACTTATATACCCATATGATGCTACTTGAGGATGAGCTGAGAAAACGGCAGCAGGTTGCATGTGTGCAGGGAGAGGGTGGCTCGGATGTCCTCCACCAGTCAGAAGAGGCCTCGTTGATGAATGATGCGCAGGTGGTGGCACACCCCTGCTACAAACAATTTTTTATTTAAAAAAAATATATATAATTAAAGAAGCTACATAAATATAAACTTACCATTAATTAACTTATCATATATTCTCAATTTATTAAGAGAGAAAATTGTTGCCATGCTTATGCTAGTCACTACTATAAAATCTCAACCTTTTAGCTGGACACTGACAACAGACCACACCGATAACACTAAAGAATTATCTGAAATTAGGGATTGTTGGGGTTCGGTCATTGCTGCTTAATAAAACTACATTTTACAATGAAAATGGTTTTATTGTGGCCGACGTTTTGGCTTGAAATTCAAGCCTTCATCAGGGCTGTAAAAACAAGTAAGACAGATTTAATACTAACACAGATATATACACAGATTTAATACACACACACACACACATATATATGTACATTGTTGTACATATGACGATAAATACATACGCGCGAAATTGCACCAGTATTTATCGTCGAAGTGCTCTACGTGCCTGCCGAGCTTTTCACACCGTTTCATATGATGCAGCGTGTCGTTGCAGATATGCCTCCAATTGACCTCTTGGCAGAAGAGCGTAGTAGGATCTATCGAAGGAAGAGAGATCCAGACGCCCATTGGAAGACTATCGAAAAAGAGAAGAACTTGACGATGGAGAGCTGGCAAAGGCGTTGGGATGCTTCAACATCGGGAAGATGGACACATCGTTTAATACCTCTCATCAAAACATGGAGAGAAAGGAAGCACGGAGAAGTAGATTTTTATCTAACTCAGTTGCTCACTGGGCACGGCTGTTTCAGAGCTTACCTAGCTCGTTTTAAGTTGGATGATGAGTTGTCATGCCCAACATGCGCCCCTAAAGATGAGACTGTGGAACATGTGTTCTTCAAATGCCAGAGATTTCGCATCGAAAAGGGAGAACTGGACCGAAAACTGGGCGAGCCCTTGAAGCCAGAAAGTGTGGTCAGCCTCAATCTGGCTAATACCGAGAACTGGGAGGCTGTGTCAGAATACTCTGCTCTCATCACCAAAAAGCTACGAAATGAAGAACGGCAGAGAAAGGGCCTTACTACGGCTCAAAATAATGTATTCCACTAATGAAGAAGGCTTAGGGCCAACTCCCCCCTGCGAAGTAGTTCCTGAGGACGGTTCCGTAGGGTGGTTGAGGTGTATAGGGAGGTGGTTTTTTAGCGAGTAGGAATCTCACACTGTAGTGGCTTTGCCCACTTCGTCTCATGAAAGATTTTTCCCCTACCCTAAAAAAAAAAAAAAAAAAAAAAAAAAAAAAAAAAAAAAAAACCATATATGTACACATATATGACTACATACACACATACACATACATATATGAAAAAAACCATAATATACAGCTAAAAGAACAATGTGCTATAGTAGTGTTTAGATTATTAGGAGAACAGATATAAGAATAACAGATTAGATTAGAACAGATATCTAGGCGCACGGTAGTGCGCCAGGCCAAGTTCCGGCCTAAGCATACTGTGTGTATATTACAGGCGGTCTTAGAGCCGATTTTTACCCTCTCATAACTTTCAACCAGGTGAAGATAAATTTATGAAATTTTACACAGGTATTAAACTACTAGATGTGAGTAAAACTGGAAATTTTCATAATTCTACATCGAATAGTTTCCGAGATATAAGCGATCGAAAATCGGGATTTATAGGACTCACTCACTCACTCACTCACTCACTCACTCACTGACTCATCAAAATTATTAGGCACTTCCCATGATGCTAGAGACTTGAAATTTTGCATGAAGATAGATATGAAGGTGTTATTAAAGGAAAAAATCGAAAAATTGCGAAAAGTTGTGTTTGACTCCGCTTCCGGGGCGGGGGCGTGCCAGTTTTGTACTTCCATCGGAAACCCGTCATTCCGTCCGAAACCCATGATGTGGAGTATCAAATGAATTGTCTCGGTATGAAGAACCTATATTTGATGTTTTAAAAAACAATTAGACGCATACAGGCTCGGTAAAAATCTTATATCAGCTGTCTGTCTGTATGTTTGTTCCTCTTACAAATCCGTACCGTTTGACCGATTTTGACCAAACTTGGGACACAGATGGGTCTTGATACGGGGAGAATCATAGGCTAGGTTAAATTGTCTATCAGCTGTCTGTTTGTCTGTTTGTTCCTTATACAAATACACACCGTTTGACCGATTTTGACAAAATTTGACACACATGTCGGTCTTTATCCGGGTAGTGCCATAGGCTAGTCAAAATCGTCTATCAGCTATCTGTCTGCATGTTTGTTCCTTACACAAATTCACACCATTTGACCGATTTTGACCAAACTTGGCACACAGGTAGGCCTTGGTCCGGGGAATGCACTAGGCTAGGTAAAAAAGGTCTTTCAGCTGTCTGTCTGTATGTTTGTTCCTTATACAAATTCACACCGTTTGGCCTATTTTGACCAAACTTGGCACGCAGGTAGGTCTTGATACGGTAGTGTCATATTACCTATGACGTTTTCTACTTTTTGTTCCATCGAAATGCCATCATTCCTTCTGAAACCCATCATGTGGGGTATCAAATGAATCGTCTTGGTAAGGAGAACCTATATTTGATGTTTTAAAAAACATTTCGACGCATCTTAAAAACAGTTGTGACTTCTTTCTTAAATGTAGTAAATAAAGTCGTAGGGGTTAACTGCATAATATACTTCAAAGCAGATACTAAGTTTTTCAAAGTCGAGTCATTTTTGTTCTTAAATTTTTCTTGAAGGCCTTCTACACTTTCCCTATTGTGATATTTATCCTCGGGATAAGGTTCCTGTGTTTTACAGTGTAATAGTTTAGTTAAGAGAGCAATCAATTTGTCCTCTAAAGTAATGTCATTTGGAAGAGCTTCTAACTTTTCTAGTCTAGTGATTAGATGTATGTAGGTTGATTATTGGTATCAAATATCAAGCAGTATGGAGAACCTTATGCAGAATCCAAAGACCCTGGTTTTATATGAAGTACAAAAGCCAGTAGGTATGCGGCAACTAAATTCTATTTAATACTTAGAAAAAAGTAATGAGATCCCCAAAAAAACATAAATGTGAAATAGAGGCCAAGTTCCTGCCCCCACAAAGAAACACTCCCTTCCTCAAAAATATCCCCTCCTAAAACCCCCCAAAAACGCCTTACCATTCTACACTCCAAAAAAGTAGTATGGGTTGGTGTATTAATTCAACCAAAAATATTTGCCAATACAAGAGATGATACAAGAAAGAAATGGCCAAGTTCATTACTTGGAAGACCTCATAGTTACTTACTAAGAAGAGTAAAGACACTTCAACTGACCTTTAAAAACAACAATAAAAATACTTATATCCAGTTACTAAAATATCACTTTCCTCAACCAGGTATATTCTTAAACTTGGCAATGTTTTTTTGTGCCGAAATTATCTTTAGATAAAAACTAAACATTGCCAAGTTTAAGAATATACCTGGTTGAAGAAAGTGATATTTTAGTAACTGGATATAAGTATTTTTATTGTTATTTTTAAAGGTCAGTTGAAGTGTCTTTACTCTTCTTAGTAAGTAACTATGAGGTCTTCCAAGTAATGAACTTGGCCATTTCTTTCTTGTATCATCTCTTGTATTGGCAAATATTTTTGGTTGAATTAATACACCAACCCATACTACTTTTTTGGAGTGTAGAATGGTAAGGCGTTTTTGGGGGGTTTTAGGAGGGGATATTTTTGAGGAAGGGAGTGTTTCTTTGTGGGGGCAGGAACTTGGCCTCTATTTCACATTTATGTTTTTTTGGGGATAAGAATAACAAGTTGGGCTTACCGATGGGAAGATTGAGAAATATACCTCACAGATGCGGGATCATTTCTGACTGTTGATACAAGGAAACTTAGAGGAAAGGAGTTGGTGAGGGGGGTTCTGGATCACCCAATGAACAGAGTACATTGGAGATGTAAGAAAGAGCGGCAGAAGCGGCGTCGTACAGTCAGGTGACATAAAATTTTGTGTTAATGGAAGGGAGGCAGGTATGAAGGGCTATATTGCAGGCAGTATAGGGTATTAGGATGGAGTTTTTAATAAATGGAACATGTTGGAGTAGGTAGAGGAGATGACTTCTTTATCAATTTTGTCATTTACTGGGTTATATTTTAGGTGGATAAATATTGATTCGGAAAGGAGGCGTTTATCTTCTTTGGATTCAGTGGAGAGGATGGAGTATTGGTCAAAACCGAAGTCATGTTGATCTGTGATGGCATGTCTAGTTAAAGCTGTCTTTATGTCCTTAAAGACACAACATTTTATGACACCTGACTGTATGACACCGCTTCCGTCCCTCTTTCTTTCATCTCCAATGTACTCTGTTCATTGGGTGGTCCAGAACCCCCCTCACCAACTCCTTTCCCCTAAGTTTCTTTTTATTAACAGTCAGAAATGATCCCGCATCTGTGAGGTATAGTTCTCAATCTTCCCATCGGTAAGCCCATCTTGTTATTCTTATATCTGTTCTAATCTAATCTGTTATTCTTATATCTGTTCTCCTAATAATCTAAGCATTACTATAGCACATCGTTCTTTTAGCTGTATATTATGTATGTATATATGTATGTGTATGTGTGTATGTAGGCATATATATGTACATATGTGTGTGTGTGTATGTGTGTGAGTGTGTGTGTGTATATATGTATATACATATATATATATACATATATATATATATATATATATATATATATATATATATGTATATTTTAGTATTAAATCTGTCCTACTTGTTTTTACAGCCCTGATAAAGGCTTGAATTTCAAGCCGAAACGTCGGCCACAATAAAACCATTTTTATTGTAAAATGTAGTTTTATTAAGCAGCAATGACTGAACCCCGACAATCCCTACCTTCGCATTATCAATGGTCAATGATCTCCTCTCAATAAAGAATTATCTATGATCCTGGACATAGTAGACAATAACAATAAAAGCGGGGTCTCCCGTGGTCTAGTGGCTAGCGCGCTGGATTCATAAGCGGGAGATGGTGGGTTCGATCCCCACCGGCGACGGGAATTTTCTCATCTCAGGGCTCGCTGAGAAAATTCCTGGTTGCACCCTGGAGGCCCGGCGCTAATGGCCAAGATTTGTCGATGCGCCGTAAAAAAAAAAAAACAACAAAAAAAAAACAAAAAAAAAAAACAAAACAAAAAAAACAAAAAAAACAATAAAAGTTGAAATAACAATTGCCACATTTTTATCAATTATGATTGACATGAACAACTCAAAATTTGTTCCTAGTAAATACAACATAACAATTTAACAAATATTTAATGGCATAATCATAATAAGATGTGCTTTTACATAAACCAGACTACTATGAAAATTGTTAAACAAAGAAGTATAAAAAAAAACAACATATAAAAACAAATTTACAAAATTGTAAACAGACAAGTACAGTTTTGAGATTTTCATAAATCCTTGAAAACAGTTGGGAAATCAAAGTAACCAATCCAAAGATTTTTGATAGAGCAATCTCATTTGGAGAAATCAGTGCTTAGCCCTTTAAATGCTCTGAGTGCATATATGCAGGCATTAAAAGCAGTGCCTCCAGCACTCTAGAAGCATATATGCGGGCATGAAAAGCAGTGTTCCCACCATTCTAGACCTGACCTGGGTTCTGCTCTCACCAAGATCAGGTTGACTCATAGGTTGTTGTATTCCTCCAAAAAAAGTCAATGGTCAAAGGGGCATACAAAGAGAGGAGAACTTTATAATTAAACAACCGTAAGACAGGAAAAATGGTATAGATGGGACGAGAAGGGCCGCCATGATCGGGAGTGCTGCTATCTTTTCTCACAACTATGGGGTGAGTAGATCTAGCCCACCCTCGACATCTGTGGAGATGCTCACCCCGCACGAAAGTAAGAGGTTATAAGGTTACAATTCAAAAAGGTTGGATTTCAGATTTTTGTTTGTATTTTCCTCGGTTTTTAATTGGTTATGTTTTTTAAATTGCTTTGAGCAGAATAATGAATTTTTCCGTACAAGTTTGGACAACTCTTTCGAGTTTGGACAATAGTGCATGGATCGGAAAATCACATAAAACCCAGGGTCACTGAACTCGTACCCCAGGTGACGGTATTTCAAAATAACAAATTTACAATAAAAAATATTTAGGAGCTATCAAAACATATTTATTTTTTCATTATGTTCATTCTTTTTTTAATAGTCTTAATTTGAAGGTTATCAAATTCTGTCATCTCTTTAAATTTATTTTTTTTTTTTTATGGTGCACAGACTTTTAGGCCATCAGTGCTAACATCGATGGCGCAGCTGGGCATTTTCTAAACTGGCCCTGAAATGAGAAAAGTCCCTGCTGCAGATGGGCCTCGAATCCCCATCCCATCTCCTGCATGAGAATCCAGGGTGTTAGGCACGGTGAGAACTAGGGAGTTTAAAGTTTTTGTTTTTCCATGCATAACCATCAAGAATATTAGGCAAGTCTTATATCATGTGTAATGTGGTGCAGTTTCACAAGTGTGGGTGTATACACGTGTATATGCTAGTGATGTATGTGTGAGCACACCTGTGCACGTTTAGGGTTGAATACAAAAAGTTGCAACAAATTAAAATACAAAACAAAAGCCACTATATTACCCTGTGGTAAATGAAGGGACTTGGTGTGATGGAGGAAGGTAAGCTGGTTGTGTGGTAGTAACATACACAGCCTGTCGACGATAAAGATCACTCTGGTGATATATAGGCTGACCAGTCAAAGGTGACAATCTAGCTCCTTGAGGTGACACTTGAGATGCTGTTGTATGTCTAAAATATTAAGAAATAAAATTATATGTTAGGAGTTATTATTATTTTAAATATATATTCATGCGTTGATAAACACATATTCACACACACTCACTTGAACACATACAGGAATGCAAACTGCAAACATAAACAAATATAAATTTTTTTATTTAGAGAAGTTATGACTCTCTGTAATGATTCTATCATGTATATGTATATATGTATATGTATACGTGTGTGTGTGTGTGTGTGTGTATATGTATATATATATATATATATATATATATGCATAATTAAAATTATTGAAATATAAGTAATACCACATATAGTGATTTAGATATTGGAAAAATCAATAAAATATGACGATAAATTGATTATTGGTAGCATTTAAAAAAATATGTTTATAAAACCAATTCCCATGGATGAAAAGGTCATTTATCTATCGTTATTTTAAATGGGCCAAAATAATTAAGAATAGGTAAAGCACAAATACCTAGATTTCTTTAAAGAATTATTTAATAGATATAATTATATTCGCTATAATATAATCACTATTAAATAATCGGATCCCATATTTTAAAAAAACTGTTCAATGAGGATTATTAAGGGTAGCGTGTAATTAAAATACAAAGGAGTATTCAAAACATTGTGAGACCTTTTCTTCTCTGATTTATGAGGATAATCTGGGTTACTGAAAAGGCCATAATAAGGTGAATAACAGTTTCCCAGGATTAGCCATATGAATTACTGAGCTTATTGAGCCATAAAATTAGCATAATGAGTGTTTACATTCCTCAATTTCACTTTATTAAATCAAAACAGAGCCATTATTATAATGGGGGACTTAAACGCAAGGACTGGAAGAGACCATGCTGGAGCACACGGTGTTATGGGACTACATGGCAGTGAGCATACCAGGAATAGGAATGGTCAGAGGCTCATAGAATTCTGCATAGACTATGATCTTCTTATTGGGAACTCCATGTTTCCACATAAACTGGTACATAAAATCACATTTTCTGCTGAGGAAAGAAATGCAAATAGCATCATTGACTATTTTATATACAGCAGAAATATCAGAAGACACTTTAGAGATGTAAAAGTCATAAGAGGGGCAGAAATAGGGTCAGACCATTATCTCCTGATAGGGGACACCCAAATCCTCCAACCTAGGAAAACTTTAAAGAAGAAATATATGAAAATAGACATTTCAAAGCTGCAAAGACCAGAAAAGAAAATAGAGTACGCCGAACTCCTGAATCAGAAACTCCAGAATTGCACAATGGATAGAAATGTGGACAGCATATGGGCAGAGATGAGAAAAGCTATTCTAGAGGCAGCAAAAACCGTTTGTGGAACAGCAGTGATCTCCGCTAAAGTAAAAAGAACAAAGTGGTGGAATGAGCGAGTCAAAGCTACAATAGCAAGGAAGAAGCTGGCCTGGAAAGCATACTGCAACACCAAAAGTGCAGCGGACTGGGAACTCTACGTCAGGAGAAGGAATGAAGCCAAAAAAGTCGTAAGTGTGGCAAAGAAGAAGAGCTGGGAGGAATTTGGACAGAGCCTCCAAAATGATTACAAAGAAAACACAAAAATCTTCTGGAAAACTATTAAGGCATTGAAAGGGAAGACAAATAAGCCCATAAGGAATATTAAGGACGAAGGAGGGCAACTGCTGACTAGAGATGAGGAAATCCTGACGAGATGGAACCGCCATTATGCTGAAGTGTTTTCTAGCGACAACGAGGAAACAGAGGCAGTCAGGGTATTACCAGAAGACTACGACGATATAATCTGGGAAGAGGATGTGGAACGAGCTATAGAAAAGCTAAAGACCGGCAAAGCAGCAGGGAGGGATGGTATTGCTCCAGACCTTATCAAGTTTGGAGGGCCAGAACTACAGAAACATCTACAGGGCCTCTTTCAAACAGTTTTCTCGCAGAAATCGATGCCAAAGGAGTGGGAGCATAACATCCTTATCCCTATACACAAGAAAGGAAGCTCCAGTGACTGCAAGAATTACAGACCCATATGTCTCTGCCAAGTGGTTTACAAGCTCTACACATCCATCCTTGAACGAAAGCTGAGAGAAATCGTAGAAGGAAACCTCGAAGATGAGCAGGCTGCATTCAGACCGCACCGCCAGACCCAGGACCATATATTCTCTCTCAGGACCATTATAGAGAAGGCATGGGATCGAGGGAGGAGCATGTATCTGGCTTTCCTTGATATAAAGGCGGCATTTGATTCGGTCCCTAGACAGGAAATATGGGCGGCTCTAACCGCAAAAAATGTACCAAATGCTCTCATAGAGGCTATAAAATCTACTTACCGTAATGCTAAGGGATTAATAAGATTAAATGGAAAGGAATCCAAACCTTTCCAAATAAAAAAAGGCCTAAAACAAGGAGATAGTCTTAGCCCTCTACTGTTCATCGTACTCATGGATGAAATCCTAAAAATATGCAAGGACAGTTGTTGGGAAGTGGAATATGAGGACAATCCTTGCTCAAGCTATGGTTTTTGCAGATGACATTGTTCTCATTACAGATTCAAAAGAAAACATGCAGCAAGCTATCATAGAGTGGGAAGCTGAGCTGGATAGAAAGGGAATGATGCTCAATGCAAGTAAGAGCAAGGTAATGTGTATTGGGCGGAATGAAGAAAATGTGGAGATCCGGTGTAGAGGAGAAACCCTAGAGAACACTGAGGAATACATCTACCTAGGGACTGTCATCAGCAGGAATGGAAAAATTGATGCTGAGGTTTCCAACCGGATCAAGAAAGCCAACAATGTCTACTACCAACTATGCAACACAATCGCTGGTAAGAGGGAAGTGGACAAAACAGTGAAGCTGCACATTTTCAAAGCTATATACCTACCTACCCTACTCTATGGAAGCGAAAGCTGGGTCCCACTTGACAAGCACTGGAGCAGAGTAACAGCCGCCGAGATGAGATACCTGAGGAGAGTGGCTGGCCGAACCAGAAGAGATATGGTCAGAAATCAGCGAACAAGAGAGGACCTGGGAGTTTCAGCTGTAAAAGAAGTGGTTGAAAAGAGGCAGCTGAAATGGTTCGGCCACCTTTGTCGAATGGAGGAAGATCGGGGCCCCAGGAAGTTTTTCAAGGCTAGGCCAACTGGAAGACGCCCCCGGGGCAGGCCCAGGTTAACATGGATGGATCACATCTCCAGGCTAGGGCAGCAAAGAGGACACGGGCTGAATGCCATGAAGGCGCTGGCCAGGAACCGAAATGCGTGGCTGGCATGGACTGAGGCACCTCCACGCTGAAAGGCACAAGGAGGAAGAAGAAGGAAGAAGAAGATCATACTGCAGGACTGTAAAAACCACAGACAGCTATAATTTTTCTTATAAAATAAAAAATATCCAAATTGGTAATAAATAGTGTTCAGAAAAAGGGAAAAAGTTACTAGAAGGTAAATCACAGAGCAGACAGATACATGAAATGGCTTAATATACAAATATGGCTACAGGAAAGACTCCTGGTAAGAAAAACAGCATGAAAACATCTGTAAACTAGATATAATAGTAAAGTTCAATGCATTTCTTATATACTGGCTTATTGGGTAAATTAGTCTTGTTAATGGTAGAAATGATTTTAAATTTTTATATTAAAATATATAAATATATACAGGGGAAGGTGTTGTACCTTTGACCACTTTGCAAAATTGATTTTTTTTTAGCTTGAATATTAAAGCTAAATTCATTTTTTTTTTTTTTTATTTCATTCTACTTAGTATTCTATTTCTTATCATATTTAATATTTTCAAGGTTCTAGTGTTACATTTAATATTTTTTATTAATTTTAAAAAAAATAATCGTACAGTGGTCAACGGTACAACATGTAGTTGTACCTTTGACCATGGGGTGTTGTACCTCTGACCACGTACAAACAACACAGCAGTGCAGAAAAAAAATTGTGTTCAGTAATATTGTAAATAATTGTACGTTTAATAAATACAGGACAAGGATGTAAGCATAATAAAAAAGCTATTATTGATATTATGTTATGCTTAATATGCTGAACAATCCAGTCCAATGGATAAACGTTTTAACTGTCAAGCAGATCCACTAGCAATAGCAGGGTATGGAAGTTTAGACACAATGTCTTCAACATCAATATTATAGACATTTTCGTCTTCTCTCGTAAATTTGTCACTTAAAGTTTGATTTTTAAATATTGGATCTTAAACATTGGGCATTTAATACCACATATCTCTGTGACTAAATATGTAAGTCTTTTTACTTTTATTTTTAACAAGTATAAAATTTCCTTTTCCCAAATCATGTTTTTCAAATTTTTGCTGGTCATCAACTTAATTCATGAGATTCATCAGACAGATCAACGTCACTTTCTCCTGAAGAAATTTCGGTGTCAGTATCAGAATCTGAACTTTCATTAGAATAATTTTCTTTTTATTTACCACTTTTTTAGGAAGGGGTTTATTTGTATGTGGTGTCTTACGTTTAGGGTGGTGCTTTCTTTTTTTTCCACATTCAATTCGCTTTTCAGGAATATCTGTCAGGATAAGAGGTTTCCCATTAGACTGGCCCCTATTTGATATTTTCCTTGCCTGAGCTTTTCGATGAGGTCTTACAGCTTCAAGTGGAACGATAAGGGGCGATAGGTTCGATCTGCTGCACTGAGGATTGATAAAGTCAGTTTGAACTTATTTCATTTATTATTTTTTAAATTCTTTGAACAATTGAAGCAACCAATATTAATTATTTTTAAAAAAAGTTGTAACAGAAGAACATAAAAGTTGAATTATGAAAAAATTACTCAGGTGTGTTGTACCTTTGACCTGGTCAAAGGAACAACAACTAGTGGTGGTCAGAGGTACAACACCCTGATAGTGCAAATTAAAAAGCATGTTACAAATTTTAGGGTTAAGATAAATCAATTTCAAACGCTAAACCATGTTTCTTATTGTAATAGCTACTTTGTCAAATGATTTCCATATAAAAAGGCATAATATAAAAAATATTATGAGGCAAAACGCCATCAATAAATAACTTACATTTTTATGATAGAAATGGATAAGTATTTTTTGCAAGAATCCTCTTTGACTTGAACAATCGATAGTAGGTTACACAAGCCCTCTAGTGAAGGAGCTAAGCACTAATTACACCAAAATTTATAAAATGTTGCTACATGCCGCCACCGCCTCGGTGGTCAAAGGTACAACACCTTCCGATATATATATATATATATATATATATATATATATATATATATATCTTTATGTGAGAATTTAGGTTTTTATCTTGATAAATAGTTTGCTTATTCTCTTTACCTAGAATCAGAACGAGCTGAACTCATACAAAGCCATAGAATTACTGGGGCACAACACAACAGTGTAAGGATTCATGGCTTACTCAGCAGATAATTTGTTGTTGAATAGTACATAAACTACTAGTCATTAGTATCAGGACCTATCCTGTTAGCCATACTATCATGAGCCACACCGACTTGCTTTGGACACCTTGACCACAAGGATATATTCGGAAGAGCCAGCACCCAGAACTTTTAACAGGCGGATTTTTTTTTTTTTTTTTTTTTTTTTTTTTTTTTTTTTTTTTTTTTTTATGCTTAACAAGATGAATAGTGTCACAAATCAAGCATGAGTTTTAAATAAATTGTCTTTACAGTGAAAAATACTACACATAAAATGAACATTAAAAGTTTTAATAATAAATATCCCAAGTTGACATTGTAATTTTAGAAAGTTATAAAACCTAATTAAGGCACGAGACAAAAAAATATGTAATTATATATATATATATATATATATATATATATATATATATATATATATATATATATACTTAAATTAGTAAATATTACTGAAATGAAATGGTACATGGGAAATGTTTGCAATAAAATGTCTTCAGTCTTCAGCATATGAATATTACGTTTTTGTTTCCATTTTATTTGCAACATTTACTTTTTGGAATAGATAGTAAGTATTAATTAAGAAAGAGGCGTATCTAAAGAAATACAAAATTATCCCAGTAAAACCAATGATCATTCATTAAATATTGTATAGGTTCCAATTGACATACTAATAATTTTGCTTATAACACTTTTAACTATAATTTAATTCTAATTGACATATATCAGGGCTTGTTCTTTTTGTATTTTAAGTTGCTACTTGCATATGCTTTATATTTGTTTGCAATAAGATCTTCAGAATAGCTAATTTGATTATATTAAAATGTTAGTCATCAATTTAAGCTTATAAACTCAACACGACAATTTCACTGTTACATAG
This sequence comes from Gonocerus acuteangulatus, assembly GCA_946811695.1. Taxonomy (NCBI): domain Eukaryota; kingdom Metazoa; phylum Arthropoda; class Insecta; order Hemiptera; family Coreidae; genus Gonocerus; species Gonocerus acuteangulatus. The sequence goes on from OX328132.1 coordinate 22,016,158, forward strand.
CAATGCACTAGGCGGGTGAGTGTGCCACAGTAAGGTAGGAGTCAGCAGGCCAAGTATGCTGCCCAAGCTAAGGGATTAAGGCTCTACCCATCCCTGCCTTCCTTCAGCAATACTGATGTTATTTCTACTCCAATTGTAGTAAACTCCTCATCAGAAAAATCGCAACATGCAGATTTTTTTTATTTTTAGGGGAACAGCAGGTTTAAATTTACAAAAAGCCTCATAAATTGAAATCAAACAACTTTATTGAATCATGAAAGAACAAAAAGGATTCCATAAAATAAAATTAAAAATTACCATCACTCCTTCTTCGTGCTCATTTAGTAAGCTCATTTTCAGGGTGAAAAACAAGGCCAATCTCTACACAGATGTTTATATGCGCGTAGAGATTTCAAGGCAAACACAATATGGCGAGAGATGTCCAGGCACTGATGATGTGCTATTTAATTTGAAACTCTATGTGCAAAAAACATGATTGGAAGGACTGGTTTTTCATCGTTCATGATGACTCACAATATCCAGTAAAATATCCTGAGCGATCATTTAGTATGTAACTTATTATGGTCTTACCATTATTTATTTAATCTATTTTATTTTATTTATTTTTTTTTTACGGCGCATCTACAACTTGGCCATTAGCGCCAATCTATTTTATTCTCAAATTTTTTTTTCAAACCTTTGTCTATTGGGGAATAAGTGGACCATCTCAAATCAGAGTCCTGAAAATTGACAATGAAAAAAAAACAATCCCATAACAGGACACGAGGGTCTAGAGGGGAATATACTTTAGAGGTATCTGATTCTTGGCCATATGGAACACTAGGGAGGTAGTGTGGTCAGTACTATGTTCAGCAGCGACAATAATAATAAAAAAAATAACTGTAATGTACATTCCACTTAAAAATAATTGAGGAGCACACACCCTCCCCCCCCACCTATAACTGTGCAATGCTCATCCCTAAATAAATTCATATCACAGAATGTAATTAATTTTTAGAGCTGACAGGAAATAAGGGGTCTTGTCTTTCTTTCACTCTTTCTTATTTCTTCTAAAATGATAAAGAAAATTTTTTTACAGAGACAAGTTTTTGAATGTCAATATTCAGAGTAAAGTAAAATTGTTACAAATGAAGAAGATTAATTGCAATCAAATAACATTTTTTTCATTTCCCCAGGTAATTATAGAACATATAATTCCATTGAAATTAGAAACAGAAGAAATAATTTAAAAGCTTTTCAAAATGATATAAATATTAATTACTTTTAGACTACAATGGTTGTTATCACTCAACAGTTCAAATATATATAAAAATAACTTTATTATGTCTAAGCAGAGTACTCAGCAAACAAACAGAAACCTCAGCAGTAATATAAATAAACCTAAGCACTGCCTATTGTTATGACTAGTGCAATAATATTGGAGCATCTCATAAAATCACTGCCAAATAACTTGGGGGGTGGGGAGGAAGCTTAGAGTAGAAAATATCCAACGATCTCTTACCGTAGGCTGAAGACTCAAGTTAGTCTATAGTGAGTCAAAAATGACTCAAAGGAAAAACAAAAGACAAGTGTTAAACAATTTCATCTAAGCCCACAATTTGACACCAAATTCCCATCCTAGGAGAAGAAGGGGATAAATTTAGAATATTCAATGGGATCCAGTATTCTAAACCCCATTTGGTGTCCCTCCGGCAAGCAGCAGAAGGGAGTAATGCTCAATGCCCCACTGTAACCACGTGGTAACTATGACTCATGGATGGATTTGACGAAACTATTAAACAATTTTTTAATATTATTATTAAATGCGGCTTTCTGAAAATAGTAAAAAAAAAAAAAAATAATAAAAAAAAAATAAATAAAAAAGCAAAGAACCCCCCCCTCCAAAAAAAACATGTTCCTGTTATTACTCCACCATCTACCACAAATAAAAAAATGACAAGAAAAATTACATATTTGGTGGCACAGAATCTGAGACTAGGGATTTCCAAGAAACATTTTTGAACTGAAGTAAATGACAGTGAAGAGCAGGACAAACTCCTCAAGATGTTAATATTTATCAGTTAAGTCCATAGTAATATCCATATTGTTCGTTTTGTGTTTTTTATCATCCTGATGAAGGTTCGAAAATGACACCAAAATGTTGGCAATAAAAACATATTTTCTTAAATGTATTTTCATTGAACTATCGGTATCAAATCCCAACTATCTCCAGCCATACTTGAAATATAATTTACTGATTTGTTCAATTTCCTCTAGAACAATTATTTATTTGAAACGGACTGATAAACGAGGTAACAAATTGTTAATACTGAATTTTTATTTATTTTTTTTACGGCGCATCTGCTTCTATGCCATGAGCACCGGTGTTAATAGTGAAATATACAATTTTGTAAAGAGGTATAAATTAATTAAAATTAATGGTATATATACTTATATGAACAAACCTAGGGAAAAGCAAACTTGGACAAAAATTGCCTCAGAAATGATTGGAGAGAAAAATTTAGAGTTATACATTTTAAATGAATTATCAATATAGAGAGATAAACATGAGTTATGTGGTACTGGTCAAAGTAGACCCACACTTTTTGTGAAGATTTCAAGAACACAGATAACTAGTATGATATTAAGATAAAATACCTAAAAGGCTGATGAAGAGGAATAGCTTGAGGAGGCCATGGTTTAGCTATCATATGCTGATCTCTTGAAGAATGAGCAGCGGGTGGTTGAACACGATGGTACTCCCTTGCTGGGTCTGATCTCTTATGCCCCAAAAGAACTCTTTTTTCATTTCTGGATTATGTAACAGACAACATTTCTCATGCATATTCACAGGAATTACATAAATATTTTGCAGAGTTTAATTTTAAACTGACCATTCTCTTCTTGCATTATTATTACTAAATGTTTTTAAACTGAATGAATGAACAATTAGTATAAATTGTTGTATTATTGAAAAATAATATAGTAGGAGAATATTCCTTTTTTTTTTTTTTCCTCTCACATTTACTTTCTCGACCTCCTCTATGCAGATAGAGCAATTATTTTATTTTATTTTTATTTACATCTTGTGGAAGTATATTATATATGAAAATAGGACGAGAAACTTTTTTTTAGATTCCAACATAACTTCTTGACTTTCACTGCTGAAGTTCAACATGTAACATATAACAATGTTAAACCTGTTTTTTTTTAATCCTTAATTCATTTTAATAGGCCTCAAGGATGCCTATATACACCTAAAATGGATGAAACTCAAGAATGGATGTTTCCATAGCATTTTGTCTTAGACATCAATTCAATTCATCTTTTAATTCTTAGACAACCACCTTCTCATTCTCTAATATTAGTTTTAGATCATCTCGTCTTTATCATATTATATAGAAAAATATAAATCCATATCATGCTTCATTTATTTTAAAAATCCATAAAATAAAGACTAATAAGCAATTTTATCTTCCATAAAAATTATCTGATGTCCTTTCTTCTAAACCTGAATATCACAGGTATCGCCATCTTGAAGCAAAATTTTCTGGTTATTTCAGGAGGAAGTTTTAATCCTATGGTTAGTTCCTATGCCAGAATAAAGTCATTAAAATAGTGTTCATTTGAATAATCCGTTTATAATGACGATCTTCTCTTAGGCAAAATATTTCGACAAGTCCATTCAACAAATGCATGAAACAAAATTATTTATCCGGGTAATCATGACTAACTTTTCAAAGCAATAATACAATAATAAATTATAAATAAATGAAATGTCCAGAGTACCAAGTATTCACTTTCTTTTGTTCTTAAGAATATTGATGACCGAAATTCATTCATGAAAAGATTACTTTAAAAGAATATATCCTTCAACATGGAGTTAACCTGGTACCTATATTAATGAACCTTAAAACCCTGCAATCTGATCAACCACTGTGCGTGAATAAACCTCTTAAGAATGTAATGACACTTTGCCCAAATGTTCTCCAAATTTTGTTTTGCAAAAGGATGAGTTTATTGCTATATTTAAGCTAAGTAAAAGGATTTGAAAAAAATTTTAAAAGAATTCATTCGAAAGAGGACTTCGTTCATTATTAAAATTCAAGCAGGAGGAGATATTTAATATTTCTTTTCTAATAGTAATAGTAAACAAAAACAACTTTTAACTAATTAATTTATTTAGTTGTTTTCAATGGAAGTACATGCAATTTATTAGGGAGTTAAAATGGTACCTTTTATAAGAGAAAACAGGATAGAATTGTTTAAAAATTAATTATTTTTTTAGTTTAAAAAAAGCCATAAATCTAAATTTTTTGGGACTTTAGTTCACCTCAATTGTGAATAATGAAGCTATAGGGTAATAAGGTGGTCCAGTAGTAACAGTCATGGACTGGGAGTACAGTCATGGCATTGGGGTCATTGAGAGAGAAAGAGGTCTCTACTTCATTGTGGATGTCTAATAGACAGGACTTTGTTTAGCAGTAGGCGAACTATTACAAAATAATGGTGTGTGCATATATATATATATATATATATATATATATATATATATATATATATATATATATATTTGGATGGAACAGCATTTTTCTCCAGCGGTGGTACTCCTCCTCACTTCTTTCTGGGATATTTTGATGGATTCATCTCCGGAATGGCCGGCAACCATCGAGGAAAACCTGGCTGACGAAGATGGAGATGAATCCATCAAAATATTCCAGGAAGAAATGAGGAGGACTACCACCGCTGGAGAAAAATGCCATGCCATCCAAAAATATGATCTTAGCGACAAAAAATAAACATCAAACATATACACTGAAGTTATGCTAAAAAATGATCAAGACTTAAAGATAATGAGATAATTTCACTCAGAATCTCATGACCATGCAGCAAACAAAATGGGCAAAATAATGATACTAGCACATAGGGCTATGACCCTTTGCAACAACCAGACTCACCTGAAAAGAGAATTCCACCAACTCAAAAAGGACCTGGCTGGCAATGGTTACAATCAGAAGAGACTGGCCTGGACCACCAAGGAGGTGGAATAGCCTGATGAGGATGGAGATTAAATGGAGGATCACTTTTCATAATGTGTGTGGTATGAGTGAGAATGTAGGCAGACTTATCAGAAGACAGGAGATAGATGTCACCTTCAAAGGACTCAACAGAATAAGGATTGGGCCAGGCCAGCAAGAGCTTAGACAAGCAGCATTTTAGCAAAAGACCAGGGAGTCTACCTTCTACCTAGCAACTGTGTGAAAGAGTACATTGGAGAAACAGGCAAGAAGGTAGCCAGACGGATTGGACGACATGCTGCAGATTACAGGCTGGGCTAAATCAAAACTTCTGCAGAAGAAGTTGTTGGGACAGAAAGTCCCAAGCAAGTCTCTTTTGACCATGCCATGATCCTAGCCAAAGTAAACACCCCGACAAGAGGCTAATCAGAAAGGCCATCGAGATTCAAAAAGTTGCTTAACACGAAGGGGAGGAGATGAGTATAAAAAAACTGGAGAGGAATCTGGCAAAATATTGCATTATGGAGAGAAGCCGTTTCACCAACCAAATGTCTGAACCCCAACAAAAAAAAGTTAAATCATATATATATATATATGTGTGTATGTATGTGTGTGTGTGTGTGTGTGTGTAGGGATATGCTGTTCCAGGATTTTATTGTCAGGGCTCCAACTGCTCTAGACACATGCCTGTCACGGTTCCAAAATACCATTCCAGTTCTATTGCCATTACAGCTTTGACTTCCACCTTCAAAGTTTGTTTAACCTTTTGTGCTAAATGGCAATGGTAAACGGATATACCAAAATAATTCCCTGTACAACCAGTCCTTACCACCAATTGATGGATTGAAATCGTTCTCCCTTCATATCTAAAAATAGAAAGTTAAAAATATATTGATTCCTTTACAAGAAAAAAGAAAATTGAAAAAGTTACAAGACTAGTCGCATGGGTCTGACATACCCCTGAGTATCAAAGCACTGTTTTAGGGACCTTCAATTCAATGGATAAATATTTACATGTATATATTATATAATTTCCTTCAATAATAATCATAATTCATAATAAAAAATAGAAAAAATTAAATGCAAACAAATAAAGAAGAAAATAATTTCGTTTAGAGCCTTCTGCTCAAAATCAGGAACATAAATATGCTTTAGGGTGCGTTTACACTTGGATAGTTATTGCAGGATATTTATATCAGAGAGAAATTCTGACTAATGTAAACCATGTAGAATTTATATCAGACATCAATTTTACATGGTTTACATTAGTCAGAATTTCTCTCAGATATAAATATCCTGCAATAACTATCCTAGTGTAAACGCACCCGAAAGTCCACCCGACAAACCTATGTAATGTACTGTATAACATACAGTCTTCTTTTTCGTACATGGCCACCACCAGCACGAACACCAGCAGACACTTTTTTGTTACGTTATTTTTTCAGTTTAGTAATCACTAAAGCATATTTATGCTAAAAAACTGTGACATGACTGGTTGCATGGGTCTGACAGACCCGCAGATGAAAACTCAACAAAGAAGGTCACATACACAGTCGAGTAACACCTGGACATGTGCAGACGGTTTCTCCTTGCATAGGAAGGTTGGGGGGAGAGGTCCACCAGACATTAGCTCGGTAACTGAAGAATAAGTATTCGTCTGTCGGGTCTGTCAGACCCATGGGACTGCTGCCGGGTTAAACGTGGATTGGATTAGCCTTAACCCATCTCTTGAATATTTGTATATGCTAGGCCATTCTTTGTGCTTATGGCACAGAACTGCTCTTACCTCTTATTATCTTTTCGATATGGCTCTCATACGTATGCCTTGGCCTCCATACTAGATGATTATTGTAAGGCCTTGCCTCATCACCCACTTCACATTCCTGTCATCTCCCATACGGCTAACATGACTGAACACCATTAGCCTTTTTGAGACGCTTTAAGACCCCTAGTCGATTCTGCTGTCCTTGGCTACAATTGTTCCAAAATACTCATAGTGGTCTACCACTTTCTACCGCTCTCCATTGCAGGTAATGTTGAGGTCCTCAATTCTATTCCTGCCAACATGCATTATCTTACTCTTTTCAAGGTTGATTGTCAGTCCATTCCTTGTGAGTTCTACATGACATTCATTAATAGTTGTTTGGAGCTTCTCAAGACTGTCAGCCACAAATAATATATCATCTGTATAGATAAAGGAGTGCATGAGCACTGGGGTGAGATTCCAATATCCCACAGGGGTTCTAAGAGTTCTCCTTTTACATATTTTCCACACCTCATCCATAACTGTATTGTAAAGAAGAGGGCTTATGCTATCTCCCTGCTTAACTCCTTTGTGGAATGGAACGGGGCCGACTTCAACCCATTCAGGCGAACAATCCCCTTTGGGTATTGGTAACTGATTTGGTTTTCATTTTTTCAATGAATGAAATAAATGAAAGTAGTAAAACATAAAAGGGGTACTTATGTTAAAATAACAAGAAAAAAATTGTCTCATTAAATTTTTATATTAAGAACTACATTATTAACATAAATATAAATTGTATTATTTTTTCTATAGAAATCCCCCCAGAAAGGTTCAACTGTTGAAAGACGACCCTAAAAACAGCTGTTAAGATCTGGCAGGTAGTTAAAATAATTTTCTTTCATTAACCAAATATTTAATTTATGATATTGTGAAACTTCAAGAAATTATTTTTCAATTTCCTTTGCGCAGGAATATCAAAAATAGTTATCACTATTTCAATTATTTAATTTTCTCAAAACGAAATTTCAATAAATAAAAGGGAATTAAAAATTGTGAAATATATTATTTTTCTTTCCTTGAATTATTTTTAATAAATTTAATTGTTATCAGCACATCTTTATTTTTAGGGGTGTGAAGTAAAACACTGAAACTTATCGCTTGCTGGTTTAGCTAAGCTAAGACTCAACTGTGACAAAGACAAGGGAATTGGAGTGAGGCTGGAGCGGTGGAATGATATTGTGGTAGTGGTGACGTGTCACGGCTTGGAACTACTCAACAGTGACCTTGACAAGCGAGTCCTCATCCCATCTCTACTCATGACAGTGGCTGAAACTGGAAAGCCTTGTAAATTGGCTTGAGTGAGAGTAGGGAGTGAAATGGTCCTGAGTACTGTCACTACTACAGGGTATCCATTTCCCTCTTGTAACTGTATGGAACAGTGACAGGCCGAACTTGTGAAGTCACAGCTCCATATGTTCCAGCACATCCCTGTGTGTGTGTGTGTGTGTATGTATATATATATAGGGAGTATTTTGGGACAAGGGGTTGAATAATGTATTTTAATGGTAAATTTAAGGGGGTTATCAGATGTGTAAATCTTCAATTTTCTTCTAGATTGAAAATAGCCAAAACGTATCATGTAAAGGAGAGAAAAAATAAAGATGATTGGTTAGAAGACAAGATCTATTGAAATGTGTGTTTAATAATAATTAACTAAAATTTCTTTGGTTAAAAAATTTAATAAGAAAATATATATATAAGATATACATATACATACATATATATATATATATATATATATATATATATATATATAAATATATAAACTTATATATATTTTTTCTTATTAAACTTTTAATAATAATAATAATAGTAAGAGAAAAAAATGGTTATTAGTAAGGTATTTACAGAATGCTCACATCACAAAACTAGATGAGGCAAGAAGAGTGATATGTAGTTCTCCCATAGGCTTATTAAACAAAAGAAAACAAATCTATCAAATTGACAAATCTTGGTCTCAACAAAATCTGATGAAATCCATACAAATCTCCCTGATATAAACAAGAACCATATAGCCTTATAAATAGGAGCTTTGAAGTCAAGATTTTCCTTGATTAATAGAGGTAAACAATTACAGAAGTAAAAAAGAGTACCTAGAATATGGTAGAACAATGTGCTGTTCCTGTGCTACATAATGGTGATACGGTTCCTTACAAACCGTTCCAGGATGCCCATGACATACAGGTTGGTGATATAATTCAGCTGGTTCCTGTTTTGTTATTACTCCATTTAACATACATTCTGATTGAGTTTTAACTATTAATCTCTTCTTCTGTGATACTGCAGGAGTATACCTGTAAGGAATATGAGCATGAAAAAGAATTTCTTTTGTGCACGTGTGGGTATTGGGTTGGGCAAACATAACATAAACAAAGAATTGCCATTAACAGTTCAGCAATTAAAATCATTAACAGAAAATATAAATATAAATATAAATATATATATATATATATATATATATATATATATATATATATATAAAGTAAAAAATAGTAAATAAATAAATAACTTACAAAAGCAATTTATTTTTATTGACCTTGGATAATTGAGTTGAGAATTTCAGTTAGAATAAATATTGATATATTTATCAACTGACCATATGTCAGTTATTTTAGTGTTTAGCATGATAATTTCACCACGAGAAACTAATAGCACTGCCACACAGCCTGCTTACAACAGAATTACATGTTGTTTTATTTTCATTTTTATTTTTGGGAAGTTTATTTTCATGAGGTTTGCTAAAGCCAATAAAATAGTTTTGTGAAAAATAACTCCTTTTCAGTTCAAACCCCAATTTAGAGGAATAGATAAATCAGTAAGTAAAAATAAAACAATTAAGTAATATGATTTACCCATTCTCAACTGCAGGACAACACTGATTTGTTTCTTCAGTACGTGATAGGTATTTGTGATGTGGTTCGTGCTTGATATCTCTAAAGCAATGCAAATAATCAGCAGGTTTTGTAGGGCTTGGATGTTGATATTGAACATTAAGCCCCTTGGAGTTTGTTTCAAACAAATTTGTACTGATTTTAGCTGGAGAACACCGGCTACTTGATGCGTATTGTTGATTCTAAAAACAAACAAACAAAGAAAAAATTTGAAAAACTAGAGATAAATAAAATAAACTTGATAATAAATTTGAATACTGTGATAAAACTCACATAACACAAAGTGAGCATAAGTGCCTATCCTTAATATTTTTAAAATTATTTCATTTTGGTAACATAATTCATTTGCTGCTAAATAGAGGATTTACAGTTTTAGTGATGAAATAATTCTCAAAATAGAAGACTAAGTGCAATGGATCTTCCATTAACTGTCTTCTAAAAATTGATCAAGAAATTTATACAGGTTAAAGAAAGGATTAGGGATTGAAGTCTGAGCAATATTGAGGCTTCAATTAACAAAGAATTTTTCTATAGGATGATCTCAGGCAAAGAAATAAGTGCTAAAAACCTAGAAATCGTTGGTTTCTTTGCTTTGAGCATTTCTTTGCGTTTGTTTTCCTTAGTGTTTCATTTGTTTTTGTAATTGATTTTAGCAGTACAATGAATTTGCTAGTAAAAAAAGATACATAAAATGTGAAGGAATTTTTGGTTGTCTGTAATAGAGCTTTCCAAGCAGGAGTCGAAGAGGCCGAGCTAGTATTTTCTGCTACAGTAGGGTTTCAGTACATAATAGCGCCTAAATCTCAATTATCTTCAAGATTTCAAGAGAATAAGTGTTTAACGTTTTTGCAAAATACTAAGTACATTTATTTCTATGTATCCAAATCCAAATGACACCTGGGATAAGAAATTATGGAAACATGCTAAGATGACACAGTTCCTGGAAGTCAGAGCTTTTTCCAAGTGGTATCGTATAATTTGTTAAAGTCAAAGCGGCACTGTTTGCTTCTAATAAGCCTAGGTCGAGCAGGATGTCCTTACCACGAATCAAGTTCACCTCAGTCATTTTATCAAAGTATACCAAATAAATCTCTCGACTTTGTATCCAAGTGTGGGCAAGCTTTAGTCATCATCATTCAGAGGGTACTTCCAATATTGGTGGTTTGAAGTCTGTCATTGGCAAAAGTTCTTAAGAAGTGGACACACCAAATAAGCAGTGAAAAGTTCTATTTAAATAGTAATATAATATATCAAGAAGGCTTCTCCATCAAATGGGAGGCTGAAGAGGGACTGTGTCTGTTAGTCTCTAGCTAGTCGGCTGCCAGGCAGTCCCTCACACTCACTTCCCCAGCAACTTTCTCTCTATCATCAGTCAGAGTCTAATGTATAAGCAATGTCTCGCCCTTAAGGAAGTTTATATTTAAAAGTGGTATTGACTCTTCAATGGATGAAAGATGAAAGTTTAGAGGAATTGATGCAGGAGCAAGTATATTATTGAGGTATCTATAATGTCTGTGCCTACAGATACAAGGTAAATTTTGTTGTATATTATACATTTATATTGTTCCATAATAGTCAGATTTTTATAGTTAACCAAACCTTGTTTGCTTTTGATATTCATGATTAATGTCTTGATTTGCTGGAACCTATTATAACCCGAGATTTTATGTTAAATAAATATTCAATTCTATTTTATTTAATTATATTAATTAATTTTATTTAAATAATTAATCCCTACAATTATATATATATATATATATATATATATATATATATATATATATATATATATTCATATTTGTCTGTTCGCTCTCTAGCAGGCTAAAAAGTGGACCGATTTTAATGAAATTTGGTTTAAAAATACTTCGTGTGATTTGAAAGGTTATGTGAAATAACTAGCAAAATCCGTCCACCGGAATATGGTTTTTGGGGCGAAATCCACGCAAAAAACATTGTAACTCTTACGTTTGTCCATTTCTAGGCTTCCAGGAACACATTTCATAAATAATTGGATCCGGGGAATCTAATCTAATGAAACCATTTCTAATTCCATATCTATAACTGTTGTCAAAGAAAATGAAAAAAACTAGATTTTTTTGGAGATTTTGGATATATTCTTATATATTTAGAAACCGGTTGGGGAATCATAGTAAATGTATCACATCTATTCGAAAGCTAATTAAATTTCTACAAATATGATTCTTATGCAATTTGTGAATGGTGTTCTCTGTCAGAGAAATGGGTGCTTACAGGGAGTAATTTCTGCTTAGGAAATTGGAAGTTTCTTTTTGTGGCGCGGCGACTAAGATCTTTTTTCGGTTTGAGATTTAATTTTACAATTGTACAAGTGTTTAAATTTTCCACGAAAGATTGCTCCCTATAACTGTTTTTATTCTAAGCTTTCCAAATGGCACTAGAAATAAGAATGGTTGCGCACTAAGATGACGCAGTTCCTGCAACTTGGACCATTTGTCCAAGACACATTGTAGGTGGCAAGATCTAAAAAACACAAAAAAAATCGTTTCCCTCCATCTAATGCAAAACCTTGAAAAATATTCCTATTCATTTGTTTGTATCTGTATAAAAAACAATATTTCCCCTACAATTATATGTTCATGGTTTATGCTTTGACAGAAGAACAGCATAAGAGATGTAATTGTATTAAAAATAATGAAAGTTAAAAATTGTTGCAAACCTGATGAGATAGCTTAGAAGGTCCAGAGTGCTCTTCTGTATCACTATCAGCAACTGTGTAACATGATATAAAATTGCTGTGCTGTTTAACAGAGGCCACAGTGGGCGGTTGCTGAACAGGCCTCGGAGCGGTTTGTGTATCAGTACTGCAATGTGCTTGATTACTGTAAAAAAAAAAAAAATAAATAAATAAATAAAAAAAAAAAGAAAAGGGTTTATATCAAAGTAAAGTTTTTATTTTAATGGTAGGAATTCATTAAAATGGATCATTAAGCTTTTGATCATTAAATAAATAATAATCAAATAAATCATCATCATCTGATTTAATTCAATGAATACTAGACTCAAGAGAAGCACTATTTAAGACAAAAGCAGTATGAAAAACATTAATTCATCAATAATAATTTAAACATTTTTGGACTAAATAGAAATGACTTTTATTTTCCATAAGTGTTTCGATAGTAAAACAAAATGAAATTCATGACAAGAACTTACGTTTTAACTGGGCTTTCATCTTCGCTATCAGAAATGGTTATTACAGATACTGCCGGTGAAGGTGTATCGTGGATAGTTATAGTTTGCTGTCTATTAGTTGTATTCTAAAACAAAAATATATATATTTCATATGTACATATTATTTATATAAAGTAAGAATAATAATAAATGCATATCATATAAATGAAATGAATCTGTCAAAATAAGAAAAAGAGCTAAGAATACATGTTCTACTCATTTTTTCGAACGAAGGTTAGCATTTGGTAGAAAACTGCCTCTTAGGGCTTTCATGAATAAATTTTGCAATGAATACCCTAAAATGAAATATAATTTTGCAACAAATTTCCATTTTTGTTTGCTGTATCGACTGCTGAGGTCATTAGCATATGAACATCTTTTGTCATGGAGATTGTATCAATTTAAAAGAAAGAAATTATAATATAATATTTTTGTCTTATTCATAACTCTAATTTCTCTTCATTTATCTTATATTTTTAATTGAAAAAGTTTAAACAAATAGAGTAGGTTGAGATGCAGCTTTGTGGAATGACAGGAATTTCCGTGAATCCTGAAAATCAATTAACCGCAAATGTTGGTAAAATGATGCAGTAAAGTGATGCAGTTTCAGCACATCTGATTTATAAAAATCATTTATTATTCCACCAAATGCCTACATTTTTACATAAGAAAACCTGATTGTTAAATTTGTGAGAATTAATTAATTATGTGGTATCCACTTTGCAATTTTAAAATATATATTGATATTAGTAAAAACAAAACACTTTCGTGGGTCTAGTGGCTAGCGCTTTAAATTCATAAGTGGGAGAGGGTGGGTTCGATCCCCATCAGCGGCAGGAATTTTCTCATCCCACAGCTCGTTGGGAAAATTCCTTGCTGCACCCTGGATGTCAGCGCTAATGACCTGGATGTCGAAGCGCGTAAAAAAAAAAAAAAAAAAAAAAAAAAAAAAAAAAAAAAGAAAACACTATCAAACTTTAACTAAGAACTTATTTTTTTAAAATTTTGCTGAAAATTGATAAATTCCTTACAAAATATATGCAGCTAATTGAGCTTTAGTTCTGAGAAACATTGAATTCTCTGTGGATTTTTTATTTATTTAAGCATGTAACTGGTTTTTGGAAGCTCCACCTGAAGTAATTTTGTAATAACTAGGTCTTCATAGACATAGACTTGGAATAGAACTGTGCAGTCATATTTCATAGAAATTTGTGGCGCCTCAACTTTCATTCAGCTCAAGCAGTTCACAGCTGTGTTGCTCACCTCATTTCATGGAACCACGTCTCAACATATACCAGGCTTATAGTTGGCTCTAATAATGCACTCATAAAATAAAACAATGTAAAATACCATACTCTTACTTGGGAGGAGTTATGGTGAGACGTAAGTGTATGACTTGGCCACTGGGTTGGACTGGCACGACCTCTAATTCGAAGACTGCTGCATTCAGCTGTTAATAAAGAATGAAATATGATTATAATAGAATCAGGTACATATTTATTAATATCTCCTTAAAATCACTTAGAAACAATTTTTTTAAAAAGAAGAAAGGACACCTAAATCATGAAAATTCTTCAATATACTTACACAAATTAAAGAGTAATCATTCAATACATTAATTAAAACGTTTCTAATACATTATTGCTTTATAATAAATTATTATTTTATTTACTGAGTTCATCAGAGAGTAAACAAAGGCTGTGAATATTTTTTTTTCTTTGTAATCTCTAAGCAAATAAGCATTGACTACTACACATTTTGAGCACAAGACACAAGGTAATAAAGCAAGAAATAAGTAGCCACACTAGCCAGCAATTAAATTATTTCATTATTTTTCAAGTTGTATTTTTGTCATTCTTTTTAAGCGATAGGTTAAAACATTGGAACCTGGAGTCTCTTTGAATACAATAAACAAGTTACTAAGGGCATATCAGGAAAAGAAATAGTAAAGCACCCTTATGTATACAATCAAGCAAAATTATATGAGTGATCTACTTAAGATCAAACAGATCAAATATATTGTAATGATATTTTAACTTTAATTTTAGGGGTTGAATTCAGGAAAACACTTGTTTGAAACCCAAGAGAATTTTATTTCATTAAAAGAATTGTAACTTGTGATAAGAAGGGACTTACTTCAACAACCATCAATCATTGGATTAGACAAGGCCAATCAATTGTGCTCATCAAAAGAGAGATTAGGGGGAAAAAGTAATATTGTGCATCTATGATGGAACTATGAGGGCTTAATTTAATTGAATTAAGTCTCTGGTAGATGTTACATTATACCCTAATTCTATATTATTCTCAGATATAACTCATTTTGAAAAAGAAAACTATATTTGGACCAGGGCCCACTTAATGCATAGTAAAAAATGTTTGTATAAGAAGTATTTGATGTTTTATCTAGCCCAAAAATAGATCCTGACACCAGAAAGGCATTAAATTGTTGTCTCAGAGATTGGTTCAGGTAATAGAAAATGTTGGACTGAATTTGAGGGAGTAAATAAAAAAAACATGTGATAAATAAAAAATAACTTTTGCAAGCGAATTCACCTAAAGTGCTTCCAAGGTGCAAAACGTTTCTATGCTTACTTGGAGGTGAGCTTTCCTTAACACGTTTCTTGACTGGGCTCAGTTGAATTTGTTCCTTTTTGTCATGAGGCTGCCTAGGTAAGGAAAGATGGTGATGAGGCAAAGGAGGAGCAAGATGTTTTGAAACATTCCTTTTCCCCCAACTCATACTAGGGCTTTCAACCACTCGGTCATAAACCTCTGTGAAAACAGGCCGTTGGTCCTAAAACAAAAATACATATTAATACCCTTCCTCGTTTGGCCCCCTATACCCTCCCTAATAATCCTCATGATTGATGTAGGAAAAAATGGTCGAATATCAGACAACAGGGTAATCAGTTATGCAAATTTTGGGTAAGCACTTGCAGAGAGTACGATGAGAATTTCTGATTCTGCACATCTGCCGAATAGTTGGCAAATATTGCAATTCATTTTCTTCGGAGATGATGCTTTCGGGTTGACAGGACATTCCATGAAACCCTACCCTCAAGCAGGATTAAAGGTGGACAGAAGAATGTTCAATTATCGATTGAGTCGCACTTGTCTGCGATCAAAAATGCCTTTGGGGTTTTGGTCAGCCGATTTGGTGTACTACAGAATCCAATCGGACTGCCTCTAGAAAAGGCTCAAACAGTTGTCTTGGCATGTTGCTATTTACACAACTTCTTACGCTAACGCCAACCACTAGTTTATGTCACTAAGAATCACATGAATAATGAGAATTTGCAGGCAGGTGCGGTCTCGAGCAGATCATGGAGGGATGGTGCAAAGGAGATGACACCACTGCAGTCAAACTGTACCTTCAGAAATGCAACAACTAGGTGCAAAAGTAGATACATATTGTAATTTCTTTAACAATGAAGACCAGGTTTCATGGGAATGGAAAATTGTAGGATCAATTGCGTAAAACAATAATTAACTTCGAATGTCAAATGTCCGGGGGCGAGGTTAGCTCAGTGGTAGAGCACTGGACTATAAGCACTATAAGCTGGAGGACCTGAGTTTAAATCCCGAGCAAGCACTAACGATTTTTTTCTTCTAGTATTATAGTAAATTATATATTTGAAGAACCGTGTGAAACTCTATTCAAAAATAATAAAATCAACACGACTAGCAATTACAAGATAATTGAGATATAAAGCCTCAGTTAATTTAACTTTTACAAAAATTAATAGTCATTACAGATCCTAAAAATGCTCAGAAAATGTAATGTATTATTTCATTATGACTTCTTTAGTTATCTCAGGGATAAGACATTGATTGCTGACGTGGATTTAATGAAGCTGAGAATGCTCCTTAGGTCCCACTGATTTTAAAAGAGTTAATAGCACTAGGTCAGAGAAGTGACATACAGGGTTATTGGGGCCACGAGTTAACTTGTGAGGAGTGTCAGGGATACCAAGAGTGGAACATGAGTTATCTCGAATGGAGTTTCTGGGGGCCCTGCCAGTTGAATACGAGTTAACTCGCTCAGAGAAAAAAAGGGTTACAAATGGTATATCTAAAAATAATAAGAATATCGATAATAAAAAATAGGTATTATAAAATATTTGATAAAAATATGTGTGATGGAGAAGTTGCTTTGATTTAGTTAAATATGTTAATAAATAACACATTGATATTATGTACAATTAACTTGTTGAGAAAATTAATAAAATAGAAAATTTACTCTGTGGGAGCTGGTGTAATTTGCATCGCCACAATCCTTATCGTTGTGAACCACATCAACATCAATAACATGCTGAGATATGTTCATTGTACTGATAGAAGCAGTAGGTGTTTCTTGGGTTTGGATGAACCTCATTTCTTCAAATACCACAGCAAAGGTTCCACATCCTCCGCACCTGCACCACTTTTCTCTGCATCAAGAATCCGTTCTAGTTTTTTTCCGGAAGTTTGTTTGCAAAGAATTAATTTCCTTCACCACTTTTTGTTTCTCAGCATCTGGATATTCTCCGCGATAATCTTTGTACTTCACTTCCCACAGAGCAGGAAGGCCACAATAAAACTCAATAAATTCTAAAATAAATTGCTTATCAACTTGCTTGGCAGCCATGGTGATGTGAACTCGAACACGTGTTGATACTAACTGACGGTATATTGCACAATATTGCCAACAGACACCACAATAGTTTCCCATTTGTGCAATATATTTTCAAGAATTTGAATTTCGCACAATCTATTGCACAACCTTCAATTTGGTCTACACATGATGGGCCGCTTAAATGTGAGTAGCAATATATGAATCACTTTTTAATTCCCACTTGTATCCAAAGTATTTCTTCAGGAAGTTGAACACTTCCCATACGTTTTCTCACTTTATAATCTGATGAAATATAATACTCTTCAAAAATAGATATGAGAAACCCAGAACGATTTGACAATTAATTTAAAAATCTTGTTGTTTATAATATATTTAGCCAAAAAGCATGTAATGTACATTTCACACATTGGATCAATTTATTATATTACCTGAATTAGAGCAGCAGATTGCACAAGAAGAGGTCTACCCCATTCCTGTGGTGGAAGCATGGGCTGTTGGATACTGTGCTGAGTAGCTATTCCTTGCCAAGAAGGAACCATGGCCATTTGACGATTACTAGCCCAAGATACACTGCTTGGCTCTACCATTGAAACTGGAACATATTGCTGCTGTCCTCCAACCTAAAGCATAATATTGCACTTTAATATTATTTTGAATAAAAAATGTATTTTTGTTTACATTATCATGGTATAAGACATTTCACAATTGTAGAACCAATGACCTATCATTCAAATATAATTGTGAATGAGTTTGAAAATAATATCCAACATTTTGCAAGAAACGTTAGAATTGAGTGGATTAACCATTGTTAAAGAAAGTGAATGTATCTATAAGATGAAGCAGTTATATTACTCATAATAAAAGTAAATTAGGTTTATGTTTAAAATGTCAAGATAAAATTGGCTTTACAAGATTCAATGAGCAAGCTTGAATACTAGAATTGAAAACAAAAAAAATATTTTGAAAATATTAAATATTCATTATACTAAATAAATAAAGCAGATGTGGAAGCCTACAAGGAAGAAACAAATATACACTCAAAACAAAATTGTATAAGAGCTCAAATTATATGCCACAGAAAGTTGTTCTTGATTAGGCAAAGATGTAATCAGCAATCTAGGTTTTTTTTTTAATTCATGTAGGGCTAGAAGTGGATATGGATGACCTGGACTATCAACCTCAACCAATTAAATTCAATACATTAACACATGAATAAGCTCTTTTCTAATTAGGTATTGAATTTCAACATGCATGTGCTGAACTACACATTCACTTTTTAAAATCCAAAAAGTTCAGAGTAGTAGAAATTCTAACTTATAATAAAGGATGGGTTTGATTTCATATGCATTATTAATCTAATAAACCATAAAAGTACCTTGACCTTTTACCTGTTGAGAGATAAGTGGTGGCTGAAGTTGCAGCTGCGGAGGAGGCTGTTGTGCGACAACAACATGTTTTCCAGGAGAAGGAATCCTTTGGTAACTTGTCGGGCATAATATAGATGAAACAATTTGGGGCTGAGAAATTTCACTTCTTCCTACTCCAGAATACTGTCCCCTTCCTTGATAAACAGGGTACTGCAAACAATTGCTAATATTATATATATATATATATATATATATATATATATATATATATATATATATATATATAATCTCAATCATGAAAAAATGAGTAAATGTAAGAAAAAAAGGTGAAGAAGTGATATCCTTCAGTGGTAGTTTTATAGAAAATAAAGAAACACATATATATATATATATATATATACAGGGTGTATCACAAGTTAATGAAAATACCTCCAGGGCATGAAACTAGACAAAAAAATGTAGTTCAACACCACCAACCACACCGTTTCTATCTCACTCCATTCCAGATATATGCCGTTCTAAAGGTTCTTTAGAAAAACTGTGCTTTTTGTAGTTCAAAGCCAATTTTTTCTATTTGAACACATTTGTTTTCAATGATTCATTACATTTTTGAAATCAGCATTAAATTTTCATTAAGGCTGATGCACATTCAATGTTGAAAATTATCTCATTCAAACTGTAATATCAATTCAAAAAGTAGAAATTAATAAAAGTTTCTTGTTAGCGACAAATTTTCGAAAATCACTACTCTTCTGAAAAAAAAACTCCTGCAGACTACCGAATCTTACAAAAGTTGTAAAGTTTAATCAGCTTTCCAACAGTATACTAAGACCTGAGATTATCTCTGAATTTCATAATGTAATTGGAATTATAGAGTGAGAAAACATCATGTTGCATCCTAGTTGATTCAAATTTATGGGGACTGTAAATCAGTTTTAACAAAGAAGCAGGGAATAAGAGATGGTTATTCTATAATTACTAAATTGAAGCGTCAAATTTAGTAAGCTCTATAGTACGCAATCCTGAAAATCTACATTTGACCAGTTTTATCTAAAACGATAAACTCTTAAAACGCTCTGAGTGCATAGTATATAAGCGGGCATGAAAAGCATTGCATGTGGGCGTTAACAGCCCCCCCCCTTGCTCTAAAGACATATATGTGGTCTGTGTTCTACCTCGCCACGATCAGCTTGATTCATAGTTTTTCGTATTCCTTCCTTCCAAAAGCAGTCAATGGTCGATTGGGCATACAAAGAGAGAAAAACTATACTTTTAAACAACTGTAAGACAGGAAAAATAGTATAGAAGGAACGAAGGGCCGTTGAGACCAGGACTGCCACAATCTTATCTAACAGTTACTGGGTGATGAGATCTAGCCCATCCTTCACATCTGTGTAGATGCTCGTTTCACACGACAATTAGTGATTATAAGGTTCAAGATAACCCCTTGAAAGTGGTTTCATTCGATTCCCCACGCAAAAAAAACTATAAAAAAGTGTACCCAGAAGCCTATAAACTCAAAGCCATAAGCGCTAAAATTCTTTTTACGTGAATTTTGTCATAAAAAAAATGTTTCAGTGGGTGGATTCTGTTGGTTAACAATCTCATCGTTTTGTGGCAAAGTAGTTTGTATATTTTATCAAAATTGGATAATTTTTAAGTCTGCTGAAGCAAAAACAAACAAATATGAATCAACTGTATATTCGTGACCTAGGGGTCCTGAAATGATGACACTTTTCATCAACACTGCTGATGTGGCAGTTCAAATCTCACCATGGTCTGCTCTCGTTTCCAAATGATTCATGAATTTTAGGGAACAGGTGGTTTGTGTACTGAATTCTTCTTTAAGTGTCATTCCTTCAAGGAGTACCGTACTAATATCATTTTACTAATATCATTTTGAAGAAGATTGTATAAAGCATTAGAATTTAACTGCATAGGTAAAAAAAATGGGCTGTGTTATATGCTGCCCACAGACTCAGCTCTAAATAAAATTTAGAACAGCATATGTTTGAAACGGAATGAGATGCGGTTCACGGTGTATACATAATTATATAACATATTCATAGCATGCAAAATATTAATTCTTCAATCAGGCCACTTGTAGATAATAAACATAATTAATATATAGTCAGATAAATGAAGTAAAATAATTTACCAAGTTTTCAAATGTAGGCTGGTGATGATTAGCCCTCTCCCTTACTAATCTCTGCACTTGATTAGATAAATTATTATTGAATGTAAGAGTAGCAACAAGTGGAGCAGACTGGGTTGTATGCTGATGTTGATTAGAGGCACTGTTGCTGTAAGAGTTTCTCCTACACACTTCCATCATTTGGACACTAGCCTTTACATTATTACAATGAGCATAATCAACCAAATGTGCTAAATTAACAAATGGATGATGTAATGCTTCCCCAGGAGTAATTCTTCGTTCCTGAAAAAATTTAGGAATGTTTTTAAGACAGAAATAATACAATTAGATATTGAAGATATAACTGCAAGAAACTTACTCTCTCAAAGTTGTCATAATTGTCAGATTTTTGGTAGTTATATCTTTAGTATGTGTGTGTGTGTGTGTGTGTGTGTGTGTACACACACAAGTATTACCTAAGGTTATAACTAACAAATTTTTTAAAAAAAGGAGTGTCTCATGAAGCAGATTGGGATTTTTTTTGCGAAATAATACGTAAAAAAACTACTGCTTAAGATAGCTATGTCAACAACAATAATATTACCCAGCGAAGAAACCTAGAAAATAATGTGTTTAGACAAGGAAGATGGAGGAATAAGAAATAATAACAATAGAAGGAATTAATATAATATTAATATAATCATAAACTACTTACGACCTGATCCATAGTAAGCATTCTTTTCAATAGGTCTATGAATTCTCTTCGGTCAGCTTTTTCTGCAAGAAGCTCTCCTCCCTCAAGATCTGTTGGAACATTAACTTGACCTATATCATCTAAACAATTAAAGATATATTTACGGGCTTCTTTGGATTTGATTCCATTTTCAGCTTCATGTTCTTCGGGGGTCTGGAAATAATTAAAATGATTGCATAATCTAATTAAAACAAAAATCACACAGGGAAAATTAAACGCTCATAAAATTACACAAATTAAATTAAGTGATTTGAGTAACAAATCAACTTATTAAACTCTGAAATAATCTATCATGAACTTGAAGAAGATTGGATCAAGACATTCTGAACTCTAGCTTTATTAATGATGAGCTACTTATACGTTGTTTCTTTATTTTAATTTTAGCCTCAAATTTGAGATATTGATCTTGGAACTTTCAAAAAATAAAACCATAACATTTATAATAATTTTTAGACTTTAATTTATTATCTAAGTGTTTATAAAATGGGAAAAATGGCACCAGTAGATTGGACCTTTGTAGTAGATTTGGGAAAGGGGTGCTGTTGCAGGCCACAACTGAAGGCACTTTTTTGGTACAGGTGGTGGGTTGCAGCTTTCTTAGAATTATGTAAACAATCATAGCATAGAACCGGAACAAAGCTTCAGAAGCAAGTTATCTTCAAAAGTCATGCTATACTTCAAGGACTTATTTATTTCAAGGAATAAATGATATTTGTATACAGTAAATAATGATTGTGTAAGTCAAATCATAATGTCTCTCTGGAAATAATTGGAAACAGTGTTTGGATTTCACAGAGTGCCTTTCCTCTCTCTTTCTACAGCCAAAAACTACTAAACTTTATATATGTATATAAGTGAAAGCTGTCATGTTAACCAAAAATATTCACATGCATACTAGTGTGTAGTTGTTAACTAAAACATTAATTAGTATCATTTAGCTTAGGTTAAACTATGCAATTAAAATATATACAGCAACATTTCCTTCATTTCATTACTGAACTCCTCCCCCTGAAAAGTTCCGGTTCTGTCATATTCTTGAGTAAATAATAATAAAAAGTAATGCAGATCTCTGCACCTACTAGCCTAAATCCAACTTACTCAACAGATCGAAGTTCAATCTACTCGACAGATTTTTGTCTGCTAAAGCTTTAATTTAAAAAAATTGATATTTAACAATGAAAATCATGTGTACCTAGATATTGAAGAGGATTTTTGTTTTTGTGTTATGAGTAAAATCAGTGGGATAAAAAAAATCAGTCCCGTAACAGGCCACTTAGGGCCCAGAGGGGCAGATACTTCAGAGGCATCTGAATCTTGACCATATGTCACACTAGGGAGATAGTGCGGTCAGTACTAAGCTCCGCAGGTACCCAATAATTAATTAACAAATTAATTAATTGAAGGCTGGGTGAGCCTAGGGACCCCAAATCCAACCCTCGAACGACACTAAAGATCTTTAAAAATCTTTAGTGCACACTCGGGTTTTCAACCTGTGTCCTCCAGTTCATTAGTCGAGTGCTCAACCACTGAGCTAACCTCTCCCCCTAACATAACATGTGCTGCTCTAAAAAAAAAAAAAAAATAATAAATGAAACTTAAGTGAAGTTAAAAAATAACATACCTTCAACCTCCAAAATGGATAAGTACTTTCCATATCTCGGTAAAAGAATTTTGTAGTTTTTGATGCATTGTTAAGCATATGTTCAGTTGGTAAACCTTGTGTTTGAGAAATATATCTTATTTGGTCATATTCTGATGACCCAGGATACAAAGGCCATCCTAAGAACAATTCAGCTACTACACATCCAAGGGACCACATATCAATCGCTTCACAGAATGGTAATCCTAGAAAAATAATATAAGTAAATGTTCTTAAAAACCAAAATAAAATTTATAGAAAAAATCGTATTTATTTTTTTGTGTGTGTGTTTAACGGCGTATCAACATTAGGGCTATTAACGCCGGGCTGTCTACAGGTTGCCGCCCTTCTTTATAATGCCAACAGCACATGGTCAGTCACCCATTCAGGTATATGCCCGACGTTGCTTAACTTCGGTGATCTACAGGCGGTGCATTCAACGTGCCTATGGCCGTTGGCTATCTTATTTAAATAAAGATAAAAACAAATACCTTATGCAGTTCTGAAAGTAACCAACCAAACATTCCTGTAAACTACTAGTTAAATTCATAGTCGAATTTTAAACTGGGGTAAATAATATTATATGACCTAAAATCATGTAAGATTTCACATTGGTGAGACAGGTGATTAATAAAAATATTTAATTAAAGTAAAAAGTATAATTTATCTTTAGGTGCTTAAGGAAATAGAATTTAAGTGATTAGCACCATGGAAAAAACTAACAATTGGAATAAAAAAGGGAGAGAAGGATAGGCATATCTAAGAGCAATGAGGAAATTATACCTTTCAAGGAAATGAACTGATAATGATTTTAATTGGTAACCATTTTAATGAGCATAACAGAAATGAATACTTTTTTAAGTACCAATAGAACAATACTAGGACAACATAATGCTGAATACAAATGAATTTGATTGTGAGGAGATCATTGGCCATTGTGATTGTGTAGATAGGTATCATTAGAGTTCAATCAAGGTTAATAAAACTACATTTTTGTGATAAAAGATGTTTTATATTTCCGCCGATGTTTCAGCTTGAGATTCAAGTCTCCATCAGGGCTGTAAACAAGGATGGAGGTGTATGTATGTATATATATACATACATATATATATATATATATATATATATATATATATATATATATTATTAATATTATATATAGAAGGAATAAAGGTAAAAAATTATACTTAGATGAACATGAATGCTGGTAAAAATGTGTAAGAGTTAGAGATTACACTATTATTTATTTAAATTTTAACGTCCATTTATTATTAACTACGAATTTTAGGACGGGTTATCTATAGGCTACCACCCTTTTCTAGCCAGGATAGGGGTGATGCCTTTTCTTTTTTTAGAAAGAAAAGCCACCGCCCTAGTGGGAATCGAACCCACAACCTTTGGCATGGAGTTTTAAGTGCTCACGCCTTAACCCTCACAGCTACCGGGTCTCCAAGATTACATTAATGCAGATGGAAGTAGATAAACATTTATATTGAATCAAAAAATACTATGGTGCCCCCCTGACTTTTATCTTCTCCTAGCCCTGATCCTACACAATCCAGATTCAGAAATGATTGCACATTTGTGAGACCTTCTCCTCATCGGTAGGTCACTTATAATTTTGTATTTATTGAATCAAAATATATTTTTAAGTTACCCATAATTTAAGTTTTAAATTTGCATCCATCAGCATTTAATGTAATCTGTAGCTATAACACATATTTACCAGTATAAAGTTTCATTTTCATCCCTTCTATAAATAATATTAAGATTGCTATTAAATCCACCCTTGTTTACAAACCTGATGAAGGCTTGAATCACAAGCTAAAATGTTGACAAAAATATAATACATTTTTCATTTAAAAAATAGAGTTTTATTACACTCAACGAAACTTACCTTCATAAATGAAGTTCTATTATACATGTATGAAATGGCACTTCAAATATAGGGATTTTTGGACTTTCGCGACACAGAATAAAAGAAAATTAAAATAGCTGTTAGATATAAATAATGTTTAAATGTTATTTTAAGTAGGTGAATTTTTAAAATAATCTAAAACTCACGGGAGAGTGGATCTCTTTTCATGAGGTCACTGTATCTTACTTGAATTAAGTCTGCATCTTCTATATCAAACATATTCTCACTTCTAATATTAATTAACCCTATAGACGGCAGCAGTCGTATGAGCGAAGGTACCCGGTGACGGGACCCTCCCGATACCTGCCTGTCCCTCCTGACGGGTACTAGCAAGCTCCCTTCCATGCGCGCTAGACAATTGTTTAGTTTTTTTCAGATTTGTGTTCTCTTATTAGTAATTATATATATACATATATATATATATATATATATATATATATATATATATATATATATGTATATATATGTATTCTTTAATTAGTGCAGAAACCTTTCCACGTAACACCTTTGTACTACTGATAGAAAACACATATCCCTGCAAACTGCCATGCTTCCTCAGCAAATTACATTGTTTACGCTTCGGAAAAAGCCTACCGTCTTCGTCGAAATCCTAGAATGCTCTTCAATATTACTTCCTGGAGCTGAGGAAGGACTGGGCTGCGATTTATCATCTTCTGAGAAGTCTCAAACACGTCTAATAAGAAATCTGACTAATATTCTAAAAGAACTAGATAAGCCCGCCGTCCTTATTTATTTGTAATTTAATTTTCGAGCATTGCAACAACAGCGATTTGCTCTTCTTAAAATACAACAAATACTGATTTATACCAAAATACAAACTTATAGAACTAAATACAACACAAGAAAAGAAGCGGCCGTCCTTATACGATACAGAGTGAGGTGGCTGCTGGAGAAGCCCACCGTCAGCCAGTCACGGCTTTCTGCTGGCTGCTAGAGAAGCCCACCGTCAGCCAGTCACGGCTTTGTGCTGGCTGCTGGAGAAGCCCACCGTCCAGAAAGGGTTAAATACCTCTTCAGTTTGCTGGCAGAGTTAAAAGACCTAGAATTGCAGTCTGAAAACTTCTTAAGCCACAGGAAGCATACGCACAGTAACTTATCAGAAGACAAATATATATGTTAACCACCAGTGTTCTCCAATTTTTCCCCATATTTCATTCTCTTACAATAATAAAAAAAATAAAATGATGGTTAAAATTCATTGAACTAAAATATTGTAACATACCCAGAATAATTTCAGGAGCTCTGTAATATCTACTCTGTAGATATGTGTTACAAACAGCTTTTGATACATGAGATGCACTGCCAAAGTCTATCACTTTTACTCTATAAGGTTGCCGTACTGGATCGACAAGCATTATGTTTTCTGGTTTTAAATCTGCATGGATCAATCCCAGTTGCTAGAATATATCACAAGTACAGAAAATAATTTTCTATATAATATAATAGTCAATTAAATGGAAAGGAGAATAAGTTAAAAAACTATATTATATTACCTTACCTTAAGCTTCAGTAGTGCAGTAAGAACCTGTTGTAGAATTGGCCGAATATATTTCAGAGGAAGAGGGCTGAACTTGTTCTGTTTTAAAAAATCATACAAGTTTTGCTCCAGCATTTCAAAAACCAAACAAGTATGATTTTTATGTTGGAAACATTCATATGCTCTGACAAAATTAAATTCGTCAGCATTTTCTTGGCTAAGTCTTGACAATATGCTAACCTGAATTCATTGTAACAGTTTAGAAAAATTACATAAACATGACCAAACTTATTCATAAACACATACAGGTATACCACGAGTTATGTAGTATTTGATTATAATTTGTTTCTCGAAGAATATATTGAAAGTAAAAATCTAGTTCAAGTAATTTTATTCAACTTTGCATGCGTCTGCCACTAATATTGAAATAACAGACCTTACATTATTATAAATGCATTAATAAACAAAATGGAGAACTGGGAATTATTATTATAATGGAAGGAATTACCAAGGTAAGGAGGGGTATACCTGTATATCCTACAAAACATAAATTATTAATTTGTTTGAGAAATTAGCTTAATTTAGTTTCCCTAGATTTTTGCGTACATACAATGGAATTTCACTTAATTAATTTGGTTTGATAATTATCCTTAAGATTTCAGATTCATAGGAAGTTGTAAGAATCAATTTTAAAGTTTCCTAAATAATAATTAATTGCTTTAAATATAATCTAACAGCATCTGTAGGTAATGGCAGTTAAAAATAACATTTATTTTGACGAATTATCCCAATTGAAATTGGTAGTTTCGATGTCACTGAATGATAAAGAAGAAAGTGATTATATGCCAACTAATAAGCAGCTCACCTGCAGTAAAACTTACAGAATATTGAGGCCAAATTTTGAGTATTTATTTTGACAAAAGCATGAGGAAATAAAGGCACTGTATGAAGAGGCTTAATTTTAAGATTAGAAATCTTTATGATAAATAATCTACGAGTTAATTTATAATTCAATGGTACATATCCTGAGAATAAATTACCTCGATTTGGCCCTGACGAGCATAAGATGGATGATTCTTTAAAATTTTAATGGCAACTATTTCATTTGTACCCTTTTTCCAGCACTTGACCACCTACAAACAGAAAAAAAAACATAATTAAATTAGTGAGTAATTTAAATAAAATGAGATTTCAAGGGAGTAGAAAAATCTGTGGAGCAATATGGATTATTATCTTAATGATCATATATATTGCATTACGATTGCATACATGTATGTATGTATGTATGTATACATACATATATATATATATATATATATATATATATATATATATATAATGTATATATGTATGTGTGTACAAAAAAAAGAGAAAGGTGGGAGTGGGATAAGAAAGATACAGCTAATTTCGCCTAATCAAATTAGGACCATTAAAATATTTAGAATCTGGAATGAGAAAATCCAGTGACGCAGTTAAATCATAAGATCAATACAAATAATATTTGAATTAAAATTATAAAGAAGTGTATAAATATATAATCTACCTGTCCAAATGTCCCACGTCCAAGGAATTCTAAAACCTCATATTGTGTTGTCATTGAGTATAGGACTTCATGCTGTACAAGCTGGTAATCTCCATCAGGGGTGGCGGAGTGGGATGGCCCACCCCCACCCCCACCACCTCCCTTTCCGCCTGCCGTTGCGTCTCCACTTGGTATCCCTTCCACACGATCACCATTACCCTCACAAGACTTCCGCTAGAAAATAGCACATAAGATAGTAAAAAAAATAACAAGAGAAAAGTATTTTTTTATAGGCCATTAGCACCAACATCCAGGGTGCAGCAAGGAATTTGCCCAACAAGCCATGGGATGAGAAAATTCCTGTCTCCAAGGGAATCGAACCTACCATCTCCCGCGTATGAATCTAAGGCGCTAGCCGCTAGACCACAGGGAGACCCCAAGAAAAAAGTAATAACCACAGAACCAAAGCCCCATGTAAACCAAGAATTTCCAGTCGTCAGACACTACGTAGCCTGACACTACTAATCATAAATTGAAGAAAATTACATTAATTTTAGGCATACAAGGTAGTACTACCACTAAATTTATGACTTCACCTTTATGAATTTTACTGACAATTTCAGTATTTCCATTACGCAAACATTTTCAATAAAATAAGCATAAAGTCACTGAATAGAGAAAACACTATTTGTTGGAAGAAAGCTTCAAAACTATATTCATCCTAAACACATAACCCATACAGGGTTTTTGAATTTGATTTATAGTTCCAATGAGATCATTCCATCAGATTGAATAAAAGTAGAGGCAGGCCAACTACCATTCAATGGAGTTTATCAATTTTAAATTTCATAAAGTTGCTGTTTACACGATTCAATATGATTGAAGTGGCCATGTTACTTGTTGTATTGAACTGAATTGTGCAAACAGGCCCTCAATAAGATGTTATTATTAGCAAGCAAAGTATGGAAAATAGTGATTACCAAATAAATACTAATTTCTGCACAAATAATATGAGCTTACAGGCCGGGACAATAGGCCCACTAAAAATGTACATCACTATCTAATAATAAATTTTCAGGTAAACGAATTCTATATTTAAATTAATAAGAAAATGTAAATTAAAAATATAAAATTACCTTTTGTCCGCACCGTTGATAAGTATCTAGTAACTTGATTGTAGAGGCATGGATGAAGTTATGTGATAAATGTGGAACATTGCTTGGACTTTTCTGAGAATTCTGTACATGACGAAAAACTCTAGGATTTGTTTGATAATGAGACTCTTGTAAGGAATAATTAGTGTCACTTACATCAAGTTTTCGTTTCTTTTGAAGAGTACCAATAATGTTATCAACACCAGTTTGAGATTGGCAGAACATGTCACCCTGTGAAAATATTTGGCATCAAAAGTTTATCACATGAAATAAAAATCATTCAGGCATAGCAAGAAGTATAACAGAGATAAAATGCTACTGCATTTCTAATAATAATAATAATAAAAAAATCACATTTCAAGTCTTACAGACAGTAGGATAAATGTATCAAGAACCCAGGGCATAGTTTCGGTGTGAAGAAACTTTTATTTCACCATTTGAAGCCATAAGGAAGAAAAACCAATTCTCAATCCCTGATTAAAGTTATAGAAGTACATTTATATGTCAAAAAAGCTCTCACTAGGGGAGTATACAGTGGCGGGGTCACCGATTTGGCACGTTTTTTTTTTCTGGTGATTCTGCATCAAAAAATAGTCGAAAAGTGTCCAAGCATTCTGTCCAATGCACAACAGGAGCTGAGAAATAAAATAAAATAGGTTGAAAATTTTTCATTTCAATTATTGAGTTAAGAAAATAGCATCGAAATAAGTCATTTGCCAATTTATTTGTTTTAGAGAGTAGATTAAAGGAAAAATACAATCGTTAAACAACAATTTATATTTCCTCAAACAAATTTAAAAATATGCTCACTTTTTCAAGTAAACTAGTATTATACATTTTTTATACCCCAAAAATAATAGCAGAATTAAAATCAGCAACCCAAGAAACCCTAATGTGGTGAATATTATCGAAAACAAAAAATAATAATTTTTCCCATTCCGGAAGAGACTAAGAATTTTTGACGTTTTGAAATTCAATATCTCACCTTGAGATAATCCGATGCATACGCCTTTGGGCTCTTTGAGAAAAAGAGAGCATCCTGTTTTCTAACCAAATAAATGACTATTGAATTATCTCAGATGATACTTGTAAGAAATTGTTCTCTAAATAAATATCAAATAGAAACTTTTTTTCATATAACGTTGCATCCAGAACACCTAGAAATACCCCGACTGGACTAAAATGTGTAACTTTGGAGCCCATATCGACCATCCAAATTTGATTTGAATCGATTAAATTTTGTTCGAAATATGATCAAAATTTAAAATACATTTATTTTTATTTTTGGAATCTTCCCAAATATAGGTTTTTTTTTTTTTTCAATGTGCTAAAAACAAATCTGACATCTGTTTTGAAATCAAATATTGTTTTAGATATTAGACTGTAAAGAAGTCATTATTTTATATGGTTTTTCTCAAAGAGCCCAAAGACGTAAAAATTGGATTTATCCATATACCTTTAAAAAGTTATCCATTTTAAAATAAACTTTTATCTCATAACGGATGTAAGATTTGTTTTTAGCACATTAAAAACCCCTATATTCACAAATTTATCCGATTAAACCCAAATTTAGACAGTCGATAAAGACTCCAAAGTTACACATTTTTGTCTAACCGGGGTATTTCTAGGTGTTCTGGAAGCATCGTTCTATGCAAATGAGTTTTAATTTGATTTTTATTTTGAGAACCATTGTTTACAAGTATCATCTAAGATAATTCAATAGTCATTTATATGGTTAGAAAGTAGAAGATTCATATAAAAGGTTATTTGTTATTTTCTAAAATTTTTACTCTTAACCTAAGATTATGGGCTCATTTCCCATTAAGTATGGCTTTTTTACATGATTCGATTGTGACTAAAAACTTATATACATAAAACAACGGCTGGGTAGTTAGTGTGCAAGACTGCCATTAAGAAATTAATGATTACAATTTACTTCTAAGCTGGTCAACATTTTTCAATCCTGGACTCGCTAATAAAATCCCTAATTTGCAATAGATATTTAGAAAGGCTGACAACCACTATATAGAGGAATGTTAAAGGTCTTAACAGCCATAATTAAAAAAAAAAAAAATTATAGTATTAGCACCTTCACACCAAGCGTGTCTAACCCCTATGCCTCAAGAGCAGGGTGTAAAAAAAATCAAAAAAATCGGATTTATTTGATTTAAATCAGTTTTTTTTTATTTAAATCAGATTTTTTTTATTTAAATCGGATTTTTTTATTTAAATTGGATTTTTCTACTAAAAGCAGATTTAAAAAAGAAATCGGTATAATAAATGTATCTAGTCTATATAAAGAGCTAGTTATTACCTAGTTGTTCATTATATAAACCTGTAACTAAAATATTTGTTTATTTACAATACAAATAATGAAATAACTATTCTAAAGTATTTTGTCTTAAGTGGATAATTTTGGGAGAATAGTACAAGTGACGGATCACATATACAAGGGCTGAAGTTGTTATATATTTTGAGATCGGAATTTCTGTAAATTTAAAGACTTAAATTGACAAAAATCAGTAATTTTTGGCGATTAAAGACATTAAATTTAAATGTACAGGAACTCAGGCCTCAAAATATAGGATAATTTTGGCCCTTGTATATATAATGGCTTAATTTTCAAATTTTAAAACAAAGATTTTAAAAATGAAGCTTTACAGAAATATTAATCACTATGGAACGGATGTTATTGTAATTACATATTTTTTCCTGATTCGTAAATCGTAAGTATTGATGTAATTCTGCACGTTTTAAGTGAATTTAAAGTATTTAAACAGTTTTTTATTTTACATATTTTGTCAAAACTCCATATTTTTACATATTCTGCCATAAATACAAATGTCTGCTACATATTTTAATATTCTTTTTATTTTGTAATTGAAGAAATAAAGGAAAACCAAGAAAGAAAATAAAACATTACCCATTGAGTCTAGGTGACTGTCTCTTTTCTAATAATAAAAAATGCCGGTTATAGGGTTGTAGAGCATTACATTCGCTTGAATAATATATATTACTTTATTATTTTATGTATTTTCCTTCAAACGTAAAAACAATTTCAGTGTTCATCGTGATATCTGGCGACAATTGTCGCCCATTGAATCTTTCAATTCGTAAGCTAAAGATATCTCGAAAAACTTTATTGAGTAGAACTTGTAGCATATTTAATAAGCTTTTATTTCTTATAGAATAGTCATGTCGCTAGGACGCAGGGTTTCCGCGATATAAGTGAAAACCCGAAAAATTGGACCTTCTACCCCCCCCCCCCCTCCCCCCCCCGGATCAAAGGCTACAGGTGGGGACTTTTCACATATTCACCTCCTATCCAGCCCAAACAAAGTTACAAAGTCAATAATTGTGTTCCAAAAATTTCCATCCATAACTGTTCGTTGCCTGGACTGATATGCCAGTTCTGCAAAAACTTATAACAAAAACATATCACAAACATGAAATTTGTTATAGAATGGTCATGTCGCTAGGACGCAGGGTTTCCGAGATATAAGTGGAAACTCGAAAAATAAGACCTTCTAAACCCCCCCTCCCCCGACACGAAGGCTACGGGCGGGAACTTTTGATATGTTGATCTCGTAACTAGCCAAAACAAAGTTATCAAGTCAAAAATTTTGTTCCTAATATTTCCATCTATAACTCCTATTTGCCTGGGCTATTAGTCGCCAACGGACCCCGCCCTTTCCTAATGGAAAATGGCTTTCGGTCAAATTGAACGAAACTATACTCGTTGGATAGAGAAAGTCTTTCTGAACAAATGTCTCCAAGGGCACAAAACCCAAAAGTTGGAACTTTTGGGTATCCGAAGTTTTCCATTTTTGATTTTTGCAATATCTCGAGGTCACTGGTTGAAAGGTTTCCCAAGCCATTTGGCCAGTAAAAAAAAAA
Source organism: Gonocerus acuteangulatus (assembly GCA_946811695.1). Taxonomy (NCBI): domain Eukaryota; kingdom Metazoa; phylum Arthropoda; class Insecta; order Hemiptera; family Coreidae; genus Gonocerus; species Gonocerus acuteangulatus. Next base: position 22,049,561 of record OX328132.1, read on the forward strand.
TACTTATCAATCATTTTTCGAAGACCTTTCGAACGACACCACATTTGACACTCCTACCCCCCCCCCCCCCCCCTCCGCCCACGGGGGTGGGGGATGCTTTTTTTTGTAATTATCGTCTATCCATTATCATTTGAAGATCTTTTCGAATTCAATACACTGAAACCTTGCCTCACACCCTTACCCCACCCCACCTCCAGCTCGTATGTTTAAAAAAAAGGCCTTTTTTCGCAAAAAAAAGTGTTCCATTAGAATACTTTAACATTAGTGGCCCTGAAAAGGGCCGCTTTTTGTCTCTTAGACTACTGTCAACTGTTTTGAGTTTTCGTTTGCTATCGATCATCTGCATCTAACGTATGATTCAGCAAGTAAGAAGTCGGATATTTGATGTTTTGATGATGACGAGCACATCCCAAGGGGATGGGGTAGGGTGAGGGTGTGAGGCAAGGATTCAGTGTATTGCCTTTGAAAAGATCTTCAAATGATAATGGATAAGACGATAATTACAAAAAAAAAGCTTCTCCCCCCTCTCCCGTGGGTAGAGGGGGGGGGGGGGGGGGTAGGAGTGTCGAATGTGGTGTCGTTCGAAAGGTCTTCGAAAAATAATTGATAAGTATTTTTTTTTACTGGCCAAATGGCTTGTGAAACCTTCCAACCAGAGATCTCGAGATTTTGCAAAAATCAAAAATGGAAAACTTCGGATACCCAAAACTACCAAAAGTTCCAACTTTTGGGTTTTGTGCCCATAGAGACTTTTGTTCAGAAAGACTTTCTCTATCCAACGAGCATAGTTTCGTTCAATTTGACCGAAAGCCATTTTCCATTAGGAAAGGGCGAGGTCCTTTCAGATTTCACGATGAACACTGAAATTGTTTTTACGTTTGAAGGAAAATACATAAAATAGCAAAGTAATATATATTATTGAAGGGGATGCAATACTCTACAACCCTGTAACCGTTATTTATTTTTTGGGTGCATCGTTGAAGAGTTAGAGTTATTCAGTCAAACAGGGGGAAAATGTGCGGCAAAAGTGTTTTTTCCCACAATTGGACCGGCATCATTTCACGTTTTAAAATTTCAAAATTCAAGTTGTAGTAAACAGTCTTTCAAAATAATGTTCGTCTGTAGAAATTTTCAACTTTTTCCCCTTTTATAATGAGTTCCTAATTTTTGTTTATGCTTTATTTTTCAATATGTTTTAGTCATTTTGTTCTATACTTTTGTTCTTTCCATTAATAATATAGTTCCTACTTATTAGTTATGCTTTTCTTCTCAATATTTTATTGTGTTTATTGTATTTGTTTACTAAATATTTTCAATTTTTTATTAAATATTTTATTATAAATAGTTAAATATATATGTTCATATTTTCAATTTTATTTTACATGAACATCCGTTCCCTATTAATCACGTATAATAACAGTAATATTATTTATTTATAGCTTTATTATTTATTTAAAGCAGAATTACAAACAAAGAAAGGGTCATAAAAGACACAGACTTTAAATAGATAAGAGCGGTTGAGTAAGGGTAGGCCCTAGGGACATAAATAAAAACGAAATGTAGAAATGGCTGAAAAATAGCAGAACTAGTTAGATCTAAGTTTAAAAAAATATATAATAATAATTTTTTTAATAAAATCAATTGGTTTAAATCAATGTTTTTTTTTTTATGAAATCAATTGATTTAAATCACTGATTTAAATCGTTGACACCCTGTTTTGTTCTATACTCTTGTTCTTTCCATTAATAATAACAGAGTTCCTTCGTATTATTTATGCTTTTATTTTCAATATTTTATAGTTTTTAAGGTATTTGTTTACTAAATATTTTCAATTTTTTATTACATATTTTATTATAAATAGTTAAATATATAAATACATATTTTGAATTTTATTTTACATGAACATCCATTCCCTATTAATCACGCACAACAACAGTAATATTATTTATTTAAAGCTTTGAACAAAAATGCCAGTTTGTCAGCCTTTTCACAACTAATTAGGTAGTTTCTCATTTGACTGTGAACAAAACCAAGGGCTGAAAACATTCTTTCAACCCCTGCAGAAGTTGCCTTTCCTGTCATAAGCTGCTCTATTATTACCACTTCTTTTGAGGAAATACAATATTTTAAGGCTGACGAAGAATTCCACCAATTATAGCATTCACTTCGCCCACTACCTGCCTATCTCTTTAATCTTAAACTTAAAGGTACAGATGCAGAATTAAAAACAAAGAAAGGGTCATAAAAGAAACAGACTTTGAATAGACAAGAATGGTCAAGTGAGGGTAGGCCCTGGGGACAAAAATAAAGACGAAATGTTGAAATGACTGAAAAAAAGGCAGAACTAGTTAGATTTAGGTTAAAAAAATAAAGTTATATAAAATAATAAGTTAACAAAAATAATATAATATTTTTTTTTAATAAAATCAGTTGGTTTAAATCAATGTTTTTTTTTATAAAATCAATTGATTTAATCAATGATTTTTTTAAAAAAATCAAATGATTTTAATCATGATTTAAATCGTTGACACCCTGCTCAAGAGGGTAGGCACAGGGGGTCAGATTTCAAAATTTACAGAACAAAATTACAGAAAAGTTAATAGGTATAAATTTAAGTACTATCCGAATTCATATTAATGAAATTCTGTTAAAAAATTGCACATTTATTTACTGGAAATTTATCTACAAGAATGCTTCTTGTTGCATTTACATTACAAATAAGATATTAAAACATTTTAAAATATAAAGTATTAGGAAAATAATGACTTAGTTAAGATATACTTAACAAACATGAACAGATACGATTTCTTCTTGAAGTTCTATATAAATACAGGAATTTAATTCATAACATAAGATGCAGCTGTCTAAAAGGCCTTTTTCCCCTTTAGGGGACTCCGAGTCTGACTAATATGTTTAATAAAAAAAACAAAAAAAAAAAAAAAAAAAAAAAAATGTGGCCTTCTAAATAAGGAAATTCCCTGATAAAGAAAAGAGTTGAAATTGGTCAAAAAACAAAATATTATTATTAAACTTTCAAATGATTGACAAGAAATCAATGCTTTTCAAGACTGCAAATCTAGTTTTGCATTAAAATAAAATTCCAATTGCAGAGAAGTGAAACCTGACAATTTTTAATGCATTAAAATTGCTTTTAAATTTATATCTTTTATGATTATAATTGAGAGAATTTTCCCACAAATTTTTATAAGAGCTGAAAAAATATATGTACAATCTAGGCATAAAGGAAATTGTAAACCCTGAAACCTTCAGTTTGAGTCAAGGTACATAAACTTCTTTTTAGGGTTTTCCCATGGTTCTGTGGATTCTCGTGCACGAGTTGCGGGTTCGAGTCCTGCCTGCAGCAGGCTAAGTTTTTTCTTTTCAGGGCCCGTCCAAAAAATTTGCTGATGCGCCATGGATGTTTAGGAAAGTTGGCAACCTACAGACAGCCTGGCGCTAATGGCCTTGATGTCGATGCACCGTAAAAAAAAAAAACATGGACTTTTTAAAATAAATAAAAATGAACGTTCTATTATTTGTGTAAAAAGTAAATTTTCTGCATACAATAAATATCTGCACAAATTAATAAACATTCAACAATTTAAAAAAACAACCAACAAATGTAGGAGTATATTTGAATTGTTTACTTTGCACAAGATTTACTCTTTGCATCATGCTATAATGGACTCTCCCTGAAATCAAATCTTAAACTGCTCACAAGAGCAAGAAGAAACAAATATATCCAGAAGAAAGACAATTAGTACATAACTGCTAACTATAAAATACAAATGGTACCTATATATTTCTAACAGAATGAGAACTATCGGTGCTGAACATCGGAGTTCGGTTTTGTGATTGAATAAAAACTACATTTTATAGCTAAAATGAGTTTGTATAAAATAAACTCATTTGAGCTATAAAATGAAGTTTTTATTCAATCACAAGACCGAACTCCGATGATCAACTCCTTTTATAAATAATTTATTATTCCTTCAAAAATCCATGGAGGGTATTCAACATTTTCCAATATAATTGGCTAAGAGGAATGTAACCAGGAAAAAGATATAAATAACTTTTTTTCTGCTTAAATCGTATATCCTAAATAGCACATATGAATTTCAAAACTCTAACAATTAAGAATCAATCAATAGTAATCGGTTGATGATTTCAGTTGCACGACTGCCTTCATTCAGTTAGCGTGTTTTAACGCTTATAAAAGTAAAGTGTTAGATAATATCCAATGTCAACATTTATGAAATACGTGTCTCACTGTTTTTAGTGATATAACTTTAAATCTATTAGGATATAACAACAGAAAAAGAACAAAGAATGGTATAATCAGGTGTCTTTAAAACAGACAAAAGTTATAATTTGTTTAATAACATAAATCCTGGTATAATATGATTATATATTTAATAAACACAATCAAACTTCATGCAACAAAAAGAGATTTAAATTTTGATATGATAAATGCAGACGTAGTTACTAAATGTCAAATTTTAATCAATGATAAATTTTATCAGTACAATAAAAAGAAATCAAATAGAGTTCATTAGTTTGTAACTACTTAGATAATATAATATTAATATAATAGTTCTTAAAATCAAAAGAAAATTTACACCTTAAATTGTGATATTTCATATAAATGATTCATGAATGAAAAGCATATGTGAGCAATTTTTACTTACAAAAAAGCTTTGAAAAACGTATTTTATGCTTTTCTTTCTTTACATTAATTTATATTCATATAAAACTGAACATGATAAACCAGGGTATAAACAGCATATGGAATCTCCACAAAAATGGAATAATACATAAATAATAGATGATACGCACAATAGAATAGTGCTCACTCTGAATACTGATAACAAAAAAGATTTTCGGAAACAAAAGTGAAATTTAACAGGATAAAGCCATTGTTGCTCAATGTTGAATATGGAAACACTAAGGAGAAAATGTGTCTAAAAAAGACTACAGATTATTAAAGATTGACAAAACACTTACCACGTTCTCTCCAATTTGTTTTGTTCAGAATTCAATTTCATAATGAAAACATTAATCACAAAATCAAGGTAACCCTATTTCTCCCATCATTCAGAGGAAAATGTTACTTAGACCTTGATGTCAGAATTTCACTTTGTATTCCTATATTTCTCAAAGTCCACATTAAAACAACATTATTATTTACACACGATAGAAAGCCTTAGCATATTTTGGAATGTTTTCACAGACCAAAACTAATAGAACGGCTTATGTTGTTTGCGTGATCATTACCATCTAAGGCAGGGCGGGTTCGATACATCGAATCACATAAAAGCTAAACAAGAGTGTGCAACTTGAAAGATTTTGGGAGATCGTCATTTTGTTTTTATCTTTGTGCTTATAAAAACTGCCACCAATAACAGTAGGGCTAGCAACAGATAAATCCAGGATTGTTGGTAGTTGGTTAGTCGCCAGAATACTTCTAAACTACTCTGTGACCCAAAATCATTAATAATATGACGGACATTTTATTACTTATCTTAATGTATGATAACAATTTAGCATAAAGCATTTATTCAGAAATTCATATTAGAGGCCAATAAATATAGTGCATTGTCCATCGGGGGGAGGGGGCGTGGCGGGTGAATCATCAAAACTGGCGTACCACATTGAAATTACTGAAAAACAATGAAGTCCAAAAGTACCTAGTAAGTATATGTATTCAAATTCCAGCCTCGAGTTAATGTTTACATGTTTCTAAAAGGTGTAAAGAAACTAGTAATTTATAAACATATTCAATTAAAATTATTAAATTAACTCATGCAACACGACTTTATACAGATATTTGGCTACTTGGCTGAAGTTTTTCTTGCTTTCATTCCACTTCACTAAGTTGGGGAACACCAATGGGCATGACTTGTACTTTGCCATTTACAACCAAACAAGAACCAAATTAGCGAGCACTTCTTTCTTTGGGTCCTATAACCCCAAAAAGATTGGTGTTACAGGAGCTCAGTAATTTTAGTAGAAATTTCATTCATCTATTGCAGTAGAGAAAATAAAATTTCTAATTTCGTCATATGAGTCAGCCTTTTCCAAATGGATCCTTGTCCAAAAAATTTCGATAATGAGATTTTTGAATCACTGGATTAAGCATTTCACGCTCTTTCCAGTTAATAACATATTAATGCTTCAAAAAGACTTATATTCTGAATAACCTCGTGAACGTAATGAAAAGAAACAAAATGCTCCATGTCCTTTAGGTGAATTATAACATGGCCGACCATGTGTGTGTTTAGGCAAGAACAAAGAGCTCCTTTTCATATGTTGTAAGCAGCATAGAAACAATACAATTCCTCCTCCATTTCTTAAATGTGGCGGTCACTGTATTGTAAAAACCAATTTTTATAATAATATGGATGGTATTTTCTATGTCTACGGTGTATTTTGAATTTGGCAACGATTAAGGACAAAAATAAACAAACGGCAGAACATTTCGACGGGTACTTACGTTGTTTTGTGTTATTAAATCCTGATGCGAGTGATTGTGTGCCGCAAATCATTATTACGCACACTATTTATTGTTAATTTTTTAAAACGTTATTTGAAACTTATTGTAAAATTTTATATTATCAACCATGACGGGCAAATAGCCAGAAGACTTAGAAGATCGGTCTGTACCTGTTACTCCACGTGCAAAAGGGAAAGAGGGTAATTAAGTAAGTGCTCCAGCTACACGAAAACAAATATTTTTAGGAAAACTAAATAGGTATGTATCAACCACCTACGAAGGTTTCCCTGTAACCATTCAGAAACAAACGGTATTCATTGTTCTGAATTAACCATGCAAGAGATACGCATGCTGTGTAAAAAAAAAACTTACAGCTTTCTCTCATAGCATCAAAATCTATATTTCTTTTATTTTAATTATCCTGCCTCGACCCTACTAGGTCATTGGCATTGCAGTCTTGTATATGTATTTGTAGGTTCCAAGTTGACCAATGTAAGTAAGCAGTTCCTTGTTTGTATGTTCGTCATATCCTAAAACGTCCTATGATGTTTACGTACTCCCTTTGGTGGTGCATATACTAAATACAAAAATGTTTAATAACTTTTACTAACCTTTTGTTGTAACTGGAATTATAAGAATAATGATTATTTCGCAAATTACAGGATTCATATTTAAATAAACGTAATAAAGTATTCTACAAAATCAAAATACATCTGTCAAGCATACAGTTCTAAAAGGACCCATGTCCTAACTGTTGTTTACTTTTTCTTAACAACTATTGTAGTAAAAGGGTAAAATATTTAGAACCCCAGTCGAATAAAGCAATATATGCCATAAAACCAAAACCCCTCCAAAATATTCAACAATTACTTCGTAAAAGAGTTTTTTTCGTTCCCACAACAATTAACTTTCTTGGGCAAGGCTCCTTTTGGAAAAGGTTGACTCTTATGATACAAGTACGATTTATTTATTTTGTTTTACGGTGCATCGACATCTAAGCCATTAGTGCCGCTAATGTAACTTTTGTATTATTGTTTACTGAATTATTTTTAATATTATTTATGGATTTGATTGTGGTTGAATGATTAATTTCTACACTACTGATTGAGTCAGTAGGTAGTGGAGGGAGAGTAAAGGGAATAGTTTGAAGCCTAAAATCGGCCATTTTAGTGTGACTAGTAACGCGAGAAAATTTGAATTTCTATAAATATAAATCAATACGAATATGACATATATATTCGTTTAAGTCCATTATTTGTTTCCATAATCATATTCAGATTAAAAGCTTCGCGCGTCACTGGTCACACTAAAATGGCCGATTTCAGACCTACCCTTTTTTGGCATTTAAAGATAGATAACACTCCCTCCACTATCTACTAACTCAATTATTCTACTTTTTTCCGTACCAAGAAACGTACGAACTTATAATTGTGCTATATACAAAACCTTGTAATGTAAAAAAAACAAAACATAAATACAGAATTCTATTCATTTATTCGTTCATTTATTTGGTGTTCTGAATATTGTCGCATTTCTGAAGGTTCACTGACTTCTCTAAATTCATTGAGTTAGTAGATCCCTACTAACTCAATGTCTAAACTATATTCTTAACTAGTCAGTACCAAAGAGATCCGGAGAGGGACCACAATGGGGCAGGGGAAAGAGAATACGCAGCGCTCGCATTGTAAGAAATCCAAAACGGGAACGCCACTAAAGTGAATATAGTACATACTTTAAAATCTTACCACAAAGAAAATAGTTAAGATTGCCGATATAAGCGTGAATCCCTGTTTGAATTAATTCTGTCCTTGTCAATGCAGGGAATTGTTTTGTCTATTAAAATTTACTTCAAGACAGTTATTTATAAATAGCGCTGAATACGTTGTATTATTGGGAATTAACATTAAGCAATACGCCGCAATGCGGAAAATTTCGGAACTAACGACAAAGGGAACGTGCATTGTTTACAAATGCAAAGCTATGACAGTTGTAAAGTTATGACATGTGTTGTTCGTGGTTTTATTTTGCTATTTAATAATTTCCCAACAGTTTTATGACAAATTTGTCTTTTTAAAGACAACATTAACCTTTCCCTTTCACAAAGTAATTTTTTTTAAACAATATATGTAAGAGGTAGTGAAATAATTCACATTTATGCAACCTTCACTCTTGTGTGACTATAAACAACTTGCAACCCATTTTATCCGGATTTGATTTAATTTTAGAAATTCAGAAGGCATAGATATTGATTACCTCAATATCTATGCCTGTTGAAGTTCCTTTGTACATACAAAAGTATGTACAAAGGAACTTCTTTGGCTATCTAGAAGCCTTAAGTAGTTTCAGGTGCATAGTTGAAGGTGAAGCACATCCATTACCTAAATACCTGTGGTATTTTGGAGAAGACCAACCATTCTATTAAGTTGTTTGCACTTGCACAAACACACTAATTAGGAATGGCTGTATTAAATTTAAATGAGTGTACTACTTCATATTTGATACATATGACTCCTTGCATAAACATGACGGTGCCTTTTGATAAAGTATATTTATATAATTTAATTACAACCTTAATTAGTAAATGAAATGGTGCATGTAATATGTGAAATAGAGATTCAAAGAAATTTGAAATATTTTCTCAATTTTTAAGTTGTTCATGATTTGTTGGTGTTCAATAATATGCAATATTTATTATAAAATAAATTTATTGTATTCAAATCTTTTCACATTGGTATGAAATTATATTTACATCAGTTATAATTTGCAAATAATGTAAGCAATAATTAAAATTTGTGATCAGAAACAATTCAAAACTAAAAAAATTAATGGTGCATGTAATATGTGAAAATAAAGATTTTGAAGTACTTTTTTTTCAATTTTCAAATTGTTCATGATTTATTGGTGACCAATAATATGCAATATTTATTATAAAATACATTTATTGTATTCAAAGCTATTCACAATGGTATGAAATAATATTTACCTCACTTTTGCTTATCCATCACAATAACAACAACTCACAATAACCCACTGTTAGTCCAATATTCTTACATATTTGAGTACACAAATAAAATAGAACTTCCAAAAACCCTGTTTCTTGATGAAAACACTAATATTAACGTGAAATAGAACCACAACAACTGCGAAAACACTTGTTATCAGCAATCACTATGTACAAATGTCACAGGTTTCCCTTTGTATACCGCCATTTTGACAACGACAGTGGCGCCGCCATCGGTAATGTTAATTCCCAATAGTAATCAATAAGTTATACCACAAGGAATGTCTCCCAAAAATGAACTAAAAAATCTTAGAAACGTAATGTTATCATTGTTACATACAATTGACTCTACGTTAAGAATTATGCAATTTTGTTAGCCACAAAACAATCTAAATGTAACAAAATTGCCATCCCTAGATTTTGGAAAAGTGCATTAGTGAATCTCTAATGTTGATTCTATAAAAAAAGAAACACTAACCCCTTCCTCCTTCTAAAAGACTCCATGCAGAGATATAAAATTGAAATATATTTCTATAACTTGGAGTACTAAAAAGTTTGTCGGAGTACACAATTTTAATTTGGCTGACGTGCTAATGCAGCTTTTCCCAACCTGGGCATAGCACTGGTGGTTTGCAATTTACTGGTTGGTGATTTTTAATACGGGGGTGGGCTAAATATCTCAATGAAACACAGTCTAGTTTAATAACACTTTTATTAACTTCAAAAGGAACACAAGCGGCATCTTACGCAGGACTAACTAACATTTGTTTACACACTAACGTGCTGCTACCTATGTGGGTTTATTTACAACTAATCATAAGCATTTTTAGCACATAATTTAACAATGATACCCAAAAAATGATCAATAATGGTGTATATGAAAATGAAAAAAAAAAATAAATCATCAAGATATCATAATTGATACATATTTCCATATTCACTGGCGTTAATGGCTAAAAAGCTGACACGCCCCCCCCCCCCAAAAAAAGATATCATAGAAACGGTTTTCCCTATATTACAGAAAAAGTACTTTATTATTAGTTAGGGGGCAAGGAACACTCGAGCACTCGACTAATGAACTGGAGGACCCAGGTTCAAAACCCGAGCGCGCACTAAAGATTTTGATCTTCTAGTTACGTCCGGAGGTTGGATTTGGGGTCCCTGGGCTCACCCAGCCTGTAATTAATAATGGGTACCCGCAAAGGGAAAAATCTGGCCGCCAGAGATACCCGGCAGGGCTTACTGACCACACTATCTCCCTAGTGTGCTGTATGGTTATGAATCTAATACCTCTACTACTATATTAGAGAGTATACAAACAATCAAAGAAACAGAAGAAGAATTAATTTATTACTTTAAACGGCAGTGAAAAGATTTTGAAACAAATCTTATACAGAATTTATAAAACCTATGTTTTGTAGTAAACTATGTAGGCAAATTGTTCTTAATGGGAGATTTAGCAGAAAAAGATGGAATTAAATCCGTTTATATTGTTTCAGGGCGAAATAAAAATACACTTGTATATTTAGAGAAAAATAGTGACTTATTAATAAAACAGGATCTAGCTGTATTCCACACAGCAGTAAAAGAAATAATTTAGACGTTTTCGAATATCCAAATGAAGAAGCTTTTATAGAAATAAAAGCAATACAATGGTCATATGCAATGGCTACGCTTATCTAAAAAAAAAAGAATAATTAAACACATTAGATACAATTAAAAGTAAAGATCATATTTTACACATCGAAGATATAAAACCAAAAGTAGACAATTACAAGATGGGAGAAATAATTGGAAATATTAAACCTGAAGATTGTTATAAAAAAGAAAAAGAAAAAAGCCAGTCTGGGGATGTACCTGGTATTCTATATCATACTTTACAATAAAAAAAAAAAAAATTTTTTTAAATATTTTTAAAGTGTATTACGGTTTCTTTTTAATAATTTTAATATATTTTTCAATTTCATTAGATTTCTTTATAATTTTATATACTTCAAAGACTTATTAGGTAAGCCGAAAAGCAGATAAAACATTATTTATTGTTAAATGACCCTATGCCCATAAAGAACTAGAATTTATTATGAAATATTTTGTGCCACCTGCAAGAATAAATTATTAATTATATTTTATTTATTTCTTCTTGTTTGCAGGCATTTTTATTTGTATTACAGTTTATTTTTTTCTATTAATATTTCCCCAATTTGTGAATTATAAAAAAAATTTAGAAATAATACAGCAACTCTTTAATAAATTTTCTACTTATCAAGCAAGCAAGGTATAAAATATATATGATGACCTAAAGTAAAATATTATATTGCAAAAGAAAGACTTGGTGTATCCAATGAAATACGTAAACATATTTACCAACCTTGGTAGGTAAATATGTAGAACAAAGGTCAAAGCAGCATCAATAATATGTGAAAAATAAAATAGAAAACTCATATAACACCTCATTGGTAGAACATGCAATGGTAGATGGTCACTTATTTGATTCGAAATTGACAACAATTCTCCATAATGAAAATTTTGTATTTAATTTATTTAAATTTTAACGTCCATTTATTATTAACTACGAATTTTAGGACGGGTTATCTATAGGTTACCACCGTCATAATGAAAATAATATATGGAAAAGAATGATTTTGGAAGCACTGTACATGACTAGTAATGAGCATGGTAGTCATTTTTAAACAGGTACAAAAAATAAATAAATAAACATTAAGCTGAAATTTTAAACAGAACTAAGAAATAAACGCGATAAGTGGTGTTTATGTTTTGGAGGGTACCTATAAAATTTGAAGTAAGGTTTTAATAATTGTAATTGCCAGGATGACAAGGCCTAAACTGAAAAGGTTTTAAAAAAGGGGCTGCTGGAAATTAGATATTGAAAATGGCCTGAAGGCCGAAACGTTGAACGAATAAATAAATAAAGGACTTATTAAGGTCTGAGGAATAGATCAAACCAATTGAGCTTTAAAATAAATGTGATAATTATTGTGATAAATAGGTATTTGTTATGGATACGTAACAAATTAATATTTTAAAATCCATATTTTGTTGGCAACAATTTATGGATGGTTTTAAAAAAATGTTATTGTTATGTATACATAAATGCAAAAGAAAATGTATATGTATGATGTTTTGGGTTTATTAGTTTAATTTTAAATTGGTTTGAATGATATGTACATTTATAATAGGCATAGATATTAGTATATATAGTATTTTATATCATAAAATATTCTTATCAATTTTTGGGGATAGTAAAGAAAATGCTGGAAGGGCTTCGCTTGTGGATTTTTACCTATATAATAAATCTAAGGTTTTCAATAATGGAATTAATTATATAATAATTAACAATAATTTATATAATAATTTTAAGGTTGAATATTTGGGTTTTGAGAATTATACCAGGATGACAAGGCCTAGAATACTGCGTATAAAAGTCAGGTGGTTTTATGGCAATAAGTTTTGTATTTTATATAAATATTGCCATAGGGTAGTTATATTAAATTAAATGATGGAATAAAAGGATTTATTTGGAAGTTAACTCTTAATATATTTTTCTTCTATTTGTTCAAAAATGGTCTAAAGGAAAAAAATTATATTCAAGCAGAATAAATAAATAAATAAAGGAAACTTTGGGTTTGAGGTGATGATCAAAATAAGGCGTTTTCAATTAAGATTGATCTCAGAATTTTCTTTTGGAGAATAATAATATATTATAAGACAAATAATGATAATATTATAATATAAATTAAGTATTATATATAAATTTAAATAATTATTATTGTCTGATATTTCTACTTAATTGCTTATTTAGTAAAAAAAAAAAAAAAATGATAAAAGAAAAATTCTATTTCAGTAGGATGAGACATATATAAAAAACAAAAAAAAACATGGAAAAATACGTTGATATCATGTCATATTTATTCCTAAACAATCAGTAAATTAGTTAGGTAATTAAAATAATTGAACCCTTGAAATTTTAAATTTTACCCTATATATAAAGATTTGTATAAATACAGGGTTCATTCCAGTCCAGGCAACGAATGCTTGAGGCAACGAAAACAGCTATAGATGGGAATTTTTAGCACTTTCCTCCGAAGGAAAGTAGCTATTGAGGTTGGACTCATGACGGAATTTTTGAAAAATTTCTTCAAATCTTTATCGATCCTACCTAGTAGACACCGAAAATGACCCCCGTTAAAATTTATATATATCTATATATATATATATATATATCTATCTATATATATATATATATATATATATATATATATATATATATATATATATATATATATATTCATTCAATGCTATATACCAAGTTTCGTGACGAAAAAACAAAAACTCTGGCCGCTATCGTGTTAACAGACACATATATATATATATATATGCATATATATATATATATATATATATATATATATATATATATATATGTGTGTCTGTTAACACGATAGCGGCCAGAGTTTTTGTTTTTTCGTCACGAAACTTGGTATATAGCATTGAATTAGCAAACGATTGAACGAGTTCGTTAACCACCAAAGTCGGTCCACCGGAAGGGGGGGGGGGTTTACCCCGAACCCAAAACACTAATTTGACTATGTCAGCCGTAATATTTGTTATATTTCAACGAAACTTGGTATTCGTAGTGGTAATATAGACAGAAAAGTGAGATATAAAAATGAACTAAATCGGTTCATTAGAAGGGGGGTTTACTCCGGACCCACAATACCCATTCGCCACTACCAGCCGTGATTTATGGTATATTTCGACGAAACTCAGTATTCGTAGTGGTAATCCACAGGTAAATATGTGTTGTAAAAATAAACTAAATAGGTTCATTAGGAGGGGGGGGGGGGTTTACTCCGGACCCACAATACCATTTCGCCACTACCAGCCGTGATTTTTGGTATATTTCGACGAAACTCGGTATTCGTAGTGGTAATCTACAGTTAAATATGTGTTGTAAAAATAAACTAAATCGGTTCATTAGAAGGGGGGGGGGTTACTCCGGACCCAAATTCCTAATATACTCATACCGGTCGTAATTTCTGCTGTATTGTAACGAAACGCGGTATACGTCATGGGTAACTCATGAGAAAGAAGTGTTGTAAAAATGAGCTGAATCGGTCAATCGTAAAGCGGGGGTTTAATTTGTAATATATTTCAATAGAAAAGCCCGCCAAACGTAGGTTCACAAAGCCGCCGCAAGGAGCGCTTTCTACCACTAGAGTGACTGTATCCTGTTCCTGCGTTAGATCAAAGTACGATAATATGAGTTTTTTTGTATTTATTACATAGTTTAGTAGGTGCCATGTGTAAACATAACTCTGGAAGCAAATTAATAATTGATCAGTTAATCATTACAAATTTAAAAGAGAACTATTCATGTTTTTATTTTATTTATGTAGGATATTTTAAGCAAATTGTTCTGGAAAGCAGTCTACACTACCCAAATTCTGAGGAAAGTGCTTAGTTATGTAACTCCTGCGTGACGGACTTTTTGAACACAGTTTTGGGGGGTTTAAAAGGTCCCATTTTTCGGGTTTTCACTTATATCTCGGAAACACTGCGTCCTAGCGACATGACTATTATATAACAAATGAAAGTTGATTAAATATGCTAAAAGTTCAACTCAATAAAATTTTTCGAGATATCTTTAGTTTTCGAAATATCCGCTCTTGAATGTCTGTCGTTTTGGGAAAAAACACACTTTTTGCTCTTTTTGACCGGATAACTATTTAACAATAAACCCAACAAATAAATGCCGTTTATAGGGCTGTAGAGCATTACATTCCCTTCAAGAATATATATAACTTTACTATTTTATGTACTTCCTTCAAACGTGAAAACAGTTTTAGTGCTTATCGTGATATCTGGCGACAACTGTCGACCAATGAACCTTTCAATTTCTCACCATTTCCAGTCAATGTATTGTCCAAAATATACTCCATTGTGTAAATATAGTGAATACTCGACGTATAAATAGCATAAAATATATAATTTTGGGCCCACTGACCAGTTATTCACACTCAATTAGATAAGATCTTGTCCATTATATTGGCAATGGTTTTGCTAAGACCATGTGAGCACGTATATAACGTTTGAAAGAAAATACATAAAATAGTGAAGTAAATATTATTATTGAAGGGAATGTAATGCTCTACAACCCTATAACAAACATTTATTTTTTGGGTTCATCGTTGAAGCGATATCCAGACGAGAATAAAAAAAGTTCGTTTTTTCCCCAAATGACAGACATTCAAGAGCGGATATTTCGAAAACTAAAGATATCTTTATTGGATTGAACTTGTAGGAAATTTACTCAGCTTTCATTTTAGCACTTTCCTCCGAAGGAAAGTAGCTATTGAGGTTGGACTCATGACGGAATTTTTGAAAATGTCTTCAAATCTTTATCGATCCTACCTAGTCGACACCGAAAATGACCCCCGTTAAAATTTATATATATCTATATATTTATATATATATGCATATATATATATATATATATATATATATATATATATATATATATATATATATATGTGTCTGTTAACACGATAGCGGCCAGAGTTTTTGTTTTTTCGTCACGAAACTTGGTATATAGCATTGAATTAGCAAACGATTGAACGAGTTCGTTAACCACCAAAGTCGGTCCACCGGAAGGGGGGGTTTAACCCCGAACCCAAAACACTAATTTGACTATGTCAGCCGTAATATTTGTTATATTTCAACGAAACTTGGTATTCGTAGTGGTAATATAGACAGAAAAGTGAGATATAAAAATGAACTAAATCGGTTCATTAGAA
Source organism: Gonocerus acuteangulatus (assembly GCA_946811695.1). NCBI lineage: Eukaryota > Metazoa > Arthropoda > Insecta > Hemiptera > Coreidae > Gonocerus > Gonocerus acuteangulatus. Next base: position 22,065,870 of record OX328132.1, read on the forward strand.
GGGGGGTTTACTCCGGACCCACAATACCCATTCGCCACTACCAGCCGTGATTTATGGTATATTTCGACGAAACTCAGTATTCGTAGTGGTAATCCACAGGTAAATATGTGTTGTAAAAATAAACTAAATAGGTTCATTAGGAGGGGGGGGGGGGTTTACTCCGGACCCACAATACCATTTCGCCACTACCAGCCGTGATTTTTGGTATATTTCGACGAAACTCGGTATTCGTAGTGGTAATCTACAGTTAAATATGTGTTGTAAAAATAAACTAAATCGGTTCATTAGAAGGGGGGGGGGGGTTACTCCGGACCCAAATTCCTAATATACTCATACCGGTCGTAATTTCTGCTGTATTGTAACGAAACGCGGTATACGTCATGGGTAACTCATGAGAAAGAAGTGTTGTAAAAATGAGCTGAATCGGTCAATCGTAAAGCGGGGGTTTAATTTGTAATATATTTCAATAGAAAAGCCCGCCAAACGTAGGTTCACAAAGCCGCCGCAAGGAGCGCTTTCTACCACTAGAGTGACTGTATCCTGTTCCTGCGTTAGATCAAAGTACGATAATATGAGTTTTTTTGTATTTATTACATAGTTTAGTAGGTGCCATGTGTAAACATAACTCTGGAAGCAAATTAATAATTGATCAGTTAATCATTACAAATTTAAAAGAGAACTATTCATGTTTTTATTTTATTTATGTAGGATATTTTAAGCAAATTGTTCTGGAAAGCAGTCTACACTACCCAAATTCTGAGGAAAGTGCTTAGTTATGTAACTCCTGCGTGACGGACTTTTTGAACACAGTTTTGGGGGGTTTAAAAGGTCCCATTTTTCGGGTTTTCACTTATATCTCGGAAACACTGCGTCCTAGCGACATGACTATTATATAACAAATGAAAGTTGATTAAATATGCTAAAAGTTCAACTCAATAAAATTTTTCGAGATATCTTTAGTTTTCGAAATATCCGCTCTTGAATGTCTGTCGTTTTGGGAAAAAACACACTTTTTGCTCTTTTTGACCGGATAACTATTTAACAATAAACCCAACAAATAAATGCCGTTTATAGGGCTGTAGAGCATTACATTCCCTTCAAGAATATATATAACTTTACTATTTTATGTACTTCCTTCAAACGTGAAAACAGTTTTAGTGCTTATCGTGATATCTGGCGACAACTGTCGACCAATGAACCTTTCAATTTCTCACCATTTCCAGTCAATGTATTGTCCAAAATATACTCCATTGTGTAAATATAGTGAATACTCGACGTATAAATAGCATAAAATATATAATTTTGGGCCCACTGACCAGTTATTCACACTCAATTAGATAAGATCTTGTCCATTATATTGGCAATGGTTTTGCTAAGACCATGTGAGCACGTATATAACGTTTGAAAGAAAATACATAAAATAGTGAAGTAAATATTATTATTGAAGGGAATGTAATGCTCTACAACCCTATAACAAACATTTATTTTTTGGGTTCATCGTTGAAGCGATATCCAGACGAGAATAAAAAAAGTTCGTTTTTTCCCCAAATGACAGACATTCAAGAGCGGATATTTCGAAAACTAAAGATATCTTTATTGGATTGAACTTGTAGGAAATTTACTCAGCTTTCATTTTAGCACTTTCCTCCGAAGGAAAGTAGCTATTGAGGTTGGACTCATGACGGAATTTTTGAAAATGTCTTCAAATCTTTATCGATCCTACCTAGTCGACACCGAAAATGACCCCCGTTAAAATTTATATATATCTATATATTTATATATATATGCATATATATATATATATATATATATATATATATATATATATATATATATGTGTCTGTTAACACGATAGCGGCCAGAGTTTTTGTTTTTTCGTCACGAAACTTGGTATATAGCATTGAATTAGCAAACGATTGAACGAGTTCGTTAACCACCAAAGTCGGTCCACCGGAAGGGGGGGTTTAACCCGAACCCAAAACACTAATTTGACTATGTCAGCCGTAATATTTGTTATATTTCAACGAAACTTGGTATTCGTAGTGGTAATATAGACAGAAAAGTGAGATATAAAAATGAACTAAATCGGTTCATTAGAAGGGGGGGTTTACTCCGGACCCACAATACCAATTCGCCACTACCAGCCGTGATTTTTGGTATATTTAGACGAAACTCGGTATTCGTAGTGGTAATCCACAGGTGAATATGTGTTGTAAAAATAAACTAAATCGGTTCATTAGGAGGGGGGGGGGGTTTACTCCGGACCCACAATACCAATTCGCCACTACCAGCCGTGATTTTTGGTATATTTCGACGAAACTCGGTATTCGTAGTGGTAATCTACAGTTAAATATGTGTTGTAAAAATAAACTAAGTCGGTTCATTAGAAGGGGGGGTTTACTCCGTACCCAAATTCCTAATATACTCATACCGGTCGTAATTTCTGCTGTATTGTAACGAAACGCGGTATACGTCGTGCGTAACTCATGAGAAAGAAGTGTTGTAAAAATGAGCTGAATCGGTCAATCGTAAAGCGGGGGTTTAATTTGTAATATATTTCAATAGAAAAGCCCGCCAAACGTAGGTTCACAAAGCCGCCGCAAGGAGCGCTTTCTACCACTAGAGTGACTGTATCCTGTTCCGGCGTTAGATCAAAATACGATAATATGAGTTTTTTTTGTATTTATTACGTAGTGTAGTAGGTACCATGTGTAAACATAACTCTGGAAGCAAATTAATAATTGATCAGTTACTCATTACAAATTTAAAAGAGAACTATTCATGTTTTTATTTTATTTATGTAGGATATTTTAAGCAAATTGTTCTGGAAAGCAGTCTACACTACCCAAATTCTGAGGAAAGTGCTTAGTTATGCAGCTCCTGCGTGACCGAATTTTTTTTATAGAATAGTTATGTCGCTAGGACGCAGGGTTTTCGAGATATAAGTGAAAACGCGAAAAATGGGACCTTCTACCCCCCCCCCCCTCCCCTTGGCACAAAGGCTACGGGCGAGGACTTTTGATAAGTTCACCTCCTATCCAGCCCAAACAAAGTTACGAAGTCATAAATGGTGTTCTAAAAATTTCCATCAATAACTGTTCGTTGCCTAAACTGTTCCCAAGTTTTAGCACTTTCCTCCGAAGGAAAGTAGCTATTGAGGTTGGACTCATGACGGAATTTTTGAAAAATTTCATCAAATCTTTATCGATCCTACCTAGTAGACACCGAAAATGACCCCCGTTGAAATTATATATATATATATATATATATATATATATATATATATATATATATATATATATATATATATATATGTGTCTGTTAACACGATAGCGGCCAGAGTTTTTGTTTTTTCGTCACGAAACTTGGTATATAGCATTCAATTAGCAAACGATTGAACGAGTTCGTTAACCACCAAAATCGGTCCACCGGAAGGGGGGGTTTACCCCGAACCCAAAACACTAATTTGACCATTTCAGCCGTAATATTTGTTATATTTCAACGAAACTTTGTATTCGTACTGGTAATATAGAGAGAAAAGTGAGATATAAAAATAAACTAAATCGGTTCATACGGAGGGGGGGTTTACTCCGGACCGACAATACCAATGCGCCACTACCAGCCGTGATTTTAGGTGTATTTCGACGAAACTCGGTATTCGTAGTGGTAATCCACAGGTAAATATGTGTTGTAAAAATAAACAAAATCGGTTCATTAGGAGGGGGGGTTTACTCCAGACCCACAATACCAATTCGCCACTACCAACCGTGATTTTTGGTACATTTCGACGAAACTCGGTATTCGTAGTGGTAATCTACAGGTAAATATGTGTTGTAAAAATAAACTAAATCGGTTCATTAAAAGGGGGGGGGGTTTACTCCGGACCCAAATTTCTAATATACTCATACCAGTCGTAATTTCTGCTGTATTGTAACGAAACGCGGTATACGTCGTGCGTAACTCATGAGAAAAAAGTGTTGTAAAAATGAGCTGAATCGGTCAATCGGAAAGGGGGGTTTACTTTGTAATATACTTCAATAGAAAAGCCAGCCAGACATAGGTTCACAAAGGCGCCGCAAGGAGCGCTAGAGGGACTGTATCCGGTTCCTGCGTTAGATCAAAATACGATAATATGAGGATTTTGTATTTATTACGTAGTGTAGTAGGTACCATGTGTAAACATAACTCTGGGAGCAAATTAATAATTTATCAGTTACTCATTACAAAATTAAAAGAGAACTATTCATGTTTTTATTTTATTTATGTAGGATATTTTAAGCAAATTGTTCTGGAAAGCAGTCTACACTACCCAAATTCTGAGGAAAGTGCTTAGTTATGCAGCTCCTGCGTGACGGACTTTTTATTTTTGTATTTGCGCTAAGCACACGCAAGATTAAAGTACCAAACAATTTTAATATTCTTAAAGCTGAGCTGAATCCCTTTAAATTTGTTTCTGGCTTTTATTCGTAAGAGCAATTAATAGGGGCGCCTCCCTCAAACATGGGCATATATAAGGGGGGCTGAGGGGACTGCAGCCCCCCCCCCTTCGAAATTTGGTTTTAGGGAGAACATTTCATGTAAAAAAAACCTATAACAACGAAAAATGTCTTCTACATTTACCCTGGTCTACTAGATGTCCAGAAGACCTTAAATCTCACCATTTTTCACTAAAATATTTAAAATTGTCCCTACATCCCAAATGCCTAAGTGATACCAGCCCCCCCCCCCCCCCCCCCGAAATTATTTTCTATATATTTACACCCCAGGACCCAGTGTTTCCACACATATTCTAAATAAATCATTATAAATTACACGAATATCAATAATTCGAATTAACAATCTACCTGTTTTTATATCATAGGTAAAATTCCACTCCTTAAGCACAGCCTTTCCACCACTTTCCTTACAACCCCCCACAATTGATAAGAATATTTTACAATAAAAAAAACTTCTATGCCTATTATAAATATACACCCCCACTCCCTCCAAAAAAGACTAACGTTGTAAAAAAGAGGCCAAGTTCCAAGCCCCTCCCAAAAACTATTATAACATAGTATTGGACCAAGTTTTAGGTACTCAATACCTTGTCAAGAACCTAATAATACCCATAGGCGGCTCTAGACAAACATTTTCGGAATGGGGGGCAAATTTAGTATGGGTGCCACCGTGCCTGGGGGTGTAGAATCAAATCTTTATAACCAGGCCCCTGGAAATCATTAAGGAGTTATTTGATAAACAGTGAACATACATTAATTAGAACTTAGTACTATCAATTTGCCTAAACAATTTATTTTTCTTAACCGAAAAATAGTGTGAATTGTCATTTTGGGAGGCTAAGCCCCCCCTTTAGCCGCTGCTGATAATACCCTCTCACTTATTTGTGCATTTCCAACTTGGCCAGATTTCGTTAAATGATGGTCGCAATAACGATCGGATTTATTATAAAATTTCTGTTATTTACAGATTCAGGGGGGTAGCGATTCTGGGTTATTATAAACTTTCTGATTACTTATTACGATCCGCTTTGTTTGAGCTCAGTGTAAGTTAAAACGGCCATCGTTTATCCAAAACTGGCAGAATTGCAAATGCATAAATCAGCGAGAGGGTATTATTAGCATGGGCGTATATAGAAAATAATTTCGGGGGGGGGGGGGGGGCTGAGACCATTTCCGGGGTATGGAATACTAACAATTTAGAACTTGGAATAGTTTTAGCCAACTAACACGCTATTACACCCAAAATAAAATATTTTTATAAACTAAGTGATCTTATTTAATTTATTTTGAAGGGTTTTATGACACATTTTTAGCGATCAAGTCAAAATCTCGGAGGGGGGGGGGCTGCAGCCCCCTGAGCCCCCCCTTATATACGCCCATGATTAATAGGTCCTTGACATGGCATTGAGGGCCTAAACCCCTCGGGGAAAGTGATATTTTAGTAACTGGATATAAGTAGTCTAAGTTTTTATTGCTGTTCTTAAATGTCAGTTGAAGTGTCTTTACTGTTCTTAG
>OX328132.1:22672080-22882080 GCA_946811695.1 Gonocerus acuteangulatus
TCAAGATCTACCTTGTTGTGTTCCAACTTAGGTCAAAATCGGTCGAACGTTGTGGATTTTTATAGGGAACAAACATACAGAAAGACAGCTGGTAGAGGTTTTTGACCTAGCCTACGGCACTCTCCAGATTAGGATCTACCTGTGTACCGAGTTTAGTCAAAATCGGACGAACGGTGTGGATTTGTATAAGGTACAAACATACAGACAGACAGCTGGTAGACGTTTTTGATCTAGCCTACAACACTCCTCAGATTAAGATCTACATGTGTACCGAGTTTAGTCAAAATCGGACGAACGGTGTGGATTTGTATAAGGGACAAACATACAGACAGACAGCTGGTAGACGTTTTTGACTTACAAGGGGAGTATACAGCGAAGGGGTCACCGATTTGGACCAATTTTTTTCTGGTGATTCTACATCAAAAAATAGTCGACACGTGTCCGAGCGTTCCGTCCAATGCGCCTTAGGAGCCGAGAAATAAAATAAAATAGGTTGAAAGTGCTTTATTTTTTATATAGAGTTTAGAAAATGATATCGACATGATTCTTTCACCAATTCATTTGTTTTATAGAGTAGATTAAAAGAAAAATATAATCGTTAAAAAATAATTTATATTTCCTCAAATATATTCAAAAATATGCTTTCGTTTTCAGGTAAACTAGTATTATACATTTTTTTACACCAAAAATAATAGCAGATTTAAAATCAGCACCCCAAGAAACTTTTGCATGTAACGTCAATTCCAGAACACGTAAAAACACCCCGATTAGACGGAAATGTGTCACATTATGGCCTTTATTGACCCTCCAAGTTTCAGGTAAATATTCTTTGAAATATGGCCGGATTCTTGAATCTTTAACAAAATCTAAAGGGTCCCCCCTTAGCAAAATTTAAAATACATTTTTTTTTTATTTTTGTAATATTCCCAAAATTTGAATTTAGGGGCTTTTCAATGTGCTAAAAACAAATCTGACATCCGTTTTTAAATCAAAAATTGTTTCATAATCGATAACTTTTTAAATGTAGGTTTATGGAATATTTGGGCATAATAATGACTTCTCAAGAGTCGAGTATGTAAAACATTTTTTTATTTAAAAACGGATGTCAGATTCGTTTTTAGCACATTGAAAAACCCCTAAATTCAAATTTTGGGAATATTAAAAAAATAAAAAAAATGTATTTTAAATTTTGCTGAGGGGGCACCCTTAAGATTTTGCTAAAGATTCAAGAATCCGTCCATATTTCAAAGAATATTTACCCGATCCAAACTAAACTTGGAGGGTCAATAAAGGCCATAATGTAACACATTTCCGTCCAATTGGGGTGTTTCTATGTGTTCTGGAATTGACGTTATATGCAAAAAAGTTTACATTCTATTTTTATTTTGAAAACTATTTTTCGCAAGTACCTTTTGAGATAATACAATAGTCATTTATATGGTTAGAAAAAGGAGTCTTTTTTTCTTTTGAAAGATTTCAATGATGTAAAAATCGGATTATCTCAAGGGGAGATATTGAATTTCAAAACGTTACATTACCTTTTCGCTTACAAATTTTTAGTCCCTTCCAGACTAGGAAAAATCATTATTTTTTGTTTTTAATGATATTCAATATATTAAGGTTTCTTGTGGTGCTGATTTTAAATCTTTGATTATTTTTTGTGTAAAAAAATGTATAATACTAGTTTACCTGAAAACGATAGCATATTTTTGAATATATTTGAGGAAATATAAATTATTTTTTAACGATTATATTTTTCTTTTAATCTACTCTATAAAACAAATGAATTGGTGAAAGAATCATGTCGATATCAATTTCTAAACTCGATATAAAAAATAAAGCACTTTCAACCTATTTTATTTTATTTCTCGGCTCCTAAGGCGCATTGGACGGAACGCTTAGACACATGTCGACTATTTTTCGATGTAGAATCGCCAGAAAAAAATTGGTCCAAATCGGTGACCCCATCGCTGTATACTCCCCTTGTTAGGCTACGACACTCCTCAGATTAAGATCTATATGTGTACCGAGTTTAGCTGGTAGATTTTTTTGACCTAGCCTAGGAGATATCTTGTATCAAGACCTACCATTATTCCAAGTTTGGTCAAAATCGGTCAAACGGTGTGGATTTGTATAAGGAACAAACAAATAAACAAAGAAACAGACAGACACATGATTTTTATATATATAGATCTAAAAAATGTGGGAACGTGTTAACCGCAGAGAAAAAAACTCTTATATACATACTGGTCGAAACAATATATCAACTTAGAAGAAACTGTTATTAATTTTTATCAGGAAAAAAGATATTCATACCCTGGTGGCCCTTCCGGCTTCCTTAGAGGCAGACATAAAAAAGAGTTTACAGCGTTGTGTGAGAGATCGAAAAAGAGCCTGGTTCTTCTGATATCTGGCCCAGAGCTTTCTTTAAGGAGAAAAAATATAAAAAGGCAAAGGAAAATCAGTCCAGACATTAATGAATGTATAATAGAGGATGAAATTAATAATCAAATAGATATTGGTTTCGATATAAGTTTACATTTTCAAGAATCCAAAAACGATTCAGATTTGGAATTAATAAATGATTTAATTATTTCATAGAAAATGGTAAAATATTTTTATTTGATGACAATATTAGTTATTATTTTATAATATTGTTATTAATAATATTATTACCTGCTATATTATTTCTATTGATATTACAATCAATATTATTATAGCTGTATAGTATGCATTATTATACTATTATTACCTTGTTTAGAGTTGATTTTAATTAATAAAAATGTTTATTTGAAAATAACTAGTGGTTAATGATTTTTGTCCATAATCCTCACTACTTAGTTACACTGTGCGGCGGCAGGAATTTTCTTATCTCACGGCTCGGGAAAATTCCTCGCTGCACCCTGGATGTCGGCACTAATTGAACACATGTCTAGGCAGTGTCAAAAAAAATAAAAATAATAATAATAATAAAAAATCGTCCAATACAAAATTCTAATCATTAGGTGAGTTCTACACCTTTAAATTTGATATTTTATTTTTTAATCCCATTATTTCTTTTCTGACAACTTCAGAAATAAAAGTGTGTTTTGCTCCATTTATATTAACATTTCAGGCATTTAAAGGTACTTTTTGAGGGGGCTTAATCCTCTACAACGTTCATATTGACTATTTTTTTCATTGCGGACATACTTTCAAAGTTATTGGTAGAAAAGTGACAAAAGAAAACAAGGGTTTTCTCGGTTTTTGCCAATACGTTACTCATTGGTGCACTTTAGCGAAGAAATTACAGATACAAAATCTATATAAAATTCAATTCTCTACAATAATCCGTCATAAAAATAACCCCTTTCCATTGGAGATTCCAGAGTTAAGGTCTCTGGAGAAGGCCTGGAAAAAGTTGAGGGGTCGTGCATTAGGTCCAATGAAAGTTCATTCGACCACGTTAAGATCCACCAAGTTTCGTTTTTAAATTTCAAAAATTGTGGGAAAAAAGTGGGGTGTCAATCGAGTTTTGAACACGCTGTATATAGGGTGATTCAGGTCTAAGACCTAAACTCTAGGAGGTGATTGTAGACATAATTTCCAACAAAAAAGTTCATTTGAAGTATGGTCCGATTCCGAAAGGAAAAGGAGCTATGTCCAATTTTATGTTTTCTTAACGTAGTCATGTTTTTTAATGAATAAAAAAGGATTGCTCAAAAACTATTCAATATAATTAAATTCGAATTATACCATCATAAAATAGATAAAATTTCCTTTAAAAAAACAGTAATTTAATTCACTAAAATCATTAGTAAAAGATACTTCCTGGACGACCAATAACGCACTTCTATTTTTACCAGTGAATCAGAGTTTTTTCGTGATTTTTTTCCTCAGCCCCCCAACGGACTACAGATTCTTACACGAAAACTTCTAGATTTAGTAAGCATTAAATCCATGCAAATGAAGTGGAGGTTCATTCGGGGTTAAATTGAACAATTGGCTTCCTTTTGTCAAAAAATGTGGGTTGTAGTTTTGTTACTTTCAAATACCTCTTGTGTGAAGAAATTAAAAATTATTCATTTTTTATTGGCAAAACTGTGGGAATGCATTGTCCAGTCCGGAAGGAATAAAAAGGAACGGAAAGAAATGATTGGAAAAGTTTTTCATTTGGGAGATATATTACATTTCGTGTTTAATAAATTTCCGTTGATTTATTCTTTTACATGAAGTTGTTGGCACTAAAATATTTGCTAATACATTTGAAAATTTGAAATTTGCCGAATTTGCAATTGGACCTTTATGAACAGTCTAACAACACTGTTGCTGTTTGCAGGACAGGAAGACGTTCCGCTTGCACATAGATTCATGGTTCCTGATGGATTGCTCTCCTGCAAGCAGCAACAGTGTTGTTAGACTGTGGATGGATCCACTTTCCAAGTTCATAAAGGTCCAATTGCAAATTCGGCAAATTTGAAATTTTCAAATATATTAGCATAGGGGGGTGATTCCCTCCTAGAGGGAATCACCCTATATATATATATATATATATATATATATATATATATATATATATATATATATATATATATGTAGGGGACTGATTAGCAAGGACGGGATTTAAAGGAATAGATAATGGGGAAATATTTCAGAGAAGCGGAAATTCCTTTCAATAGTGAGAGAGACAGCTAGGTAGAGTTATCAAATATGATCATTTGGGGAGGTTAAAGAGAATTTGGAGCTGACCTACCTCTGAACAGCATCTGGGCCGAAGTCTCAGGAACGGATGCGAACTCTGACCCGTCGGAGGTAAGCCAGCTCTTTTTATACCCTTTGTGCCCCACTCCTGCTTTAGCTGGTGGCTGGACTAGAAACTCTTGTCAGGTCTTAAATCTTCCGGGAATCTTACGAATCAGCCACCTGCAGTTCCAACAACACAGACGCAACGTTTGCTGATTCGCAGTTCTCACACCTCTAGAGATGGACAGCCAACCTTTTCTCTCATCCTTATTCACTTAATAATGACAAAGGGAAAACGGGGCCTTACATCACCCCCCGATTTTTCAAAGTCATGTTTCCCTTGGAACATTACTTTACCTTTAAGGTCAAGTTCGTTAACCAGCAAAATCCGCCCACTGGAAGATGGCGTTTGGGGCGAAATTCGCGCAGAAAAAATCGTAACGCTTACGCTTTTGAGTTCATAAGCTTGTAAGTACTCTTTCAATAGGCTTCTTGGGCTAGGAAAACGAATGAAAGCATTTTCAAGGCGATAGCTTTAACCGTTTTCGAGAAAATTGGAAAAATAGTTTTTGAATACCGTTTTTGGTTTGGGTACTTAGAATCACGGGATTCAGTTGAAACATTATCTGCATGTTCTACTTTCATTAAAACTAATATGTTGAAAGTTATGTTACGTTTGGAGTTAAGGAAGGGTTAGAATAAAATATTTTATGAACAGACATGAAAAGTTTTGGGAACTTCGTATATTTTCCTTAATATCTCGAAAAAGGTTGAGAATCTTGGTAAACGAACGAATACTATTAGAAAGCTTACTAAATGCTCTACAAAAAAGGATCTGATGAAAATTTTGATTAGGCGATGTCAATCGGAGAAATAAGTGCTTAAAACATTAAAGTAATTGATTTTGATTATTCGAACTGTTCTTTTTGTCTGTTTTTATTCCTTGTTATTTTTTAATTGCTTATAGTTGGATAATGTATTTTACAATAAAACAGATTAGGCACAAAAAGAAAAACAATTCATTGTTAGAAATATAGCTTGCCAAGAGAAAAAGATTCGATGACGTCTTTTGAATATTTTCAATTGCCTTTATGCTGTTGGTATTTTTATTTTATTTTTTAATTGATTTTATCTGTAGAATTATTACTATAGTAAAAGAACACAGGAATGTGTGAACATTTTTGATATTTTCCAATTCATTGAAACGTATGAAATGAAGTATCGGTAGAAGAGGATTCTAGGGTCTTGCGGACCTGACCCCAGGTATAGCCATAAAACCCTTTGAACAAAGGCCGAGGAAAATACTATCTGTTTCTATTCTATGCTTTTCAAATGAGAATAGAGATATGAACAGGAACCGGGGTCTCCCGTGGTCTAATGGCTAGCGCCTTGGATTCATAAGCGGGAGATGGTGGGTTCGATTCCCAACCTCCGGCAGGAATTTTATCATCCCACGGTTCGCTGGTGAAATTCCTCGCTACACCCTGGATGTCGGCGCTAATGACCTACATGTAGATGAGCCGTGAAAAAAAAAAAAAAAAAAAAAAAAAAAAAATGAACTGGAACCGCGCTAAGATGACGCAGTTCCTGCGAGTCGGACTTTTTACAATCACTACACTATTTAGGAGCGGTCTATACCCGCTCTGTTATAACTGTCACGACACTTTCCGTCGGTCGATGGATTACGATTCCTGCTGAACACTCCCGCTGCTTTGAAGAAGGAGGCGAGTTGTCTTAGGCATGGTGTACCACCATAGTTCCTTGTGGTCGAAGATCCAAGATTCACCAAAGTCCACTGGCACCATTCTTTCGACGTATTCCTCTTCTGGCGAAATGATGAGACTATACAGGAAGGTGTTTCTCTGTGAAAGAACGTGAACTCGGCAGGAGAGAACCACGGTATCTTAGGTCCACATGAGGCTGTATCCTGATACCGAAGGGTTACGTAGGCGTCCTCGTTTCGACTCTTCAAGAAGAACGCCCCTCTCCGGTTGAGCTGACACCATCCTTTCTGCCTTATTCTCCTTAAAAGACAGGACCAGAATTCGATGAAGCATCATCTTCTGATCTGAAATTGTCCAATTCTACTACTGCTACTACTCCAGTATTAGTGGTAATGACATCTACTTCTGAAATTTGGTTACATGTTGATCATGACGTCGGCTTCCCTCCGAGAGGAGTGTCAGTCCAGTTGGCAGAGCCTCTCTCGCCTTCCCCAAAATCAGAGTCAACTCTCTTGGACCTAGCATCTCTCTACTCAACTTTCCATTCATCGAAGTGCCTCTGTTGTGTTATTTTTGGATTATTTATAGGAATTCCGTCACCCTGTTTTCTGGGATTTGATAGGACGAGGAAAGGTACAGGGAACTGTGGACAAGGTTTTGTGATGTGTGAGAGATAAGTTTGGATTCTTGCTTCATTTTCGAAAATATTCTTGAAGTTAACAAACCACCCTGCCAAGGCGCGTAACTCACGACGTTTTAATATAACTCAAATTTGCATGCCAATAGTCAGAACTCTAGGTTCACCCGCGATGACAGCCCGGTAAGTAGATGTTTAGGAGTCGTTTACTGGCGATTTAGCCCTTTTCCTAAGCGCGTATGGGGACCTACGAGAAAAAGTTAAAGGTTTCCCCTTTGGTGTCCAAGTAGCATCAGGTTTTCCCTTCTGCTGCGTTTGGCCCTCGCTATCTGAACCGCTGGAACTTTCCCCGGAAGTCCCACCTGTCCCAATCCGTCCTTCGTTTCCCACCTCTTGACTACCCCGGGTTCCTTCCCTGTTTTCCTCCTCCCTGTCTTCCTCAGGAGAGCATCTAACGCCTAGAGGGCAGGCAGGGTCATTACACTCGGGTGTACTTCCCGCAGCGACTGGACAGTGTCTGTGAATCTCACCCTGCGTCTCGATCTCTTCTTGGTCCTCACAAGAGTCGTCCTCTGAGTCATAAGAACACCCTGGGTTAATTTCCCATTCCGGCTCAATGACCTTATCTTCCGACCCTTCCACTTCCCGGGTTGTCCCCCCCACCTTCGTCATAACCTTAGGGTGCGAATCCCCTCCTCCCTCCGGGGCCCTTTTTAGCCTATTTATATGAACTACATTCAGGGAACCAGTGGCCAGTCGGATCTCATAGTTCACTCGCGAGAGAACCCTTTCTACTTTGTGTGGGCCTGTCCAGGGACAGTGGAATTTTGGACAATTTCCAGGCTTTACTGCCGGACAATGGAGATAGACCCAATCCCCCACCTCTAGGTGTCGCTCCTTACGCCAGGTATTACAATAATGGGTCCTCATTGCCCAGGCCTTTTCGGCACGATTCAATGCGTCCTTATATGCTTCTTTCAGCCGATGCCCTAACCTTTCTACATGGTCCGCTGATTCCGATCCGTCATTTGTTGGACCTACCCAGCAATCAAAGGGAGTTACCAACTCTCGCCCGAGCATGAGATAGTTTGGGGAGTATCCTGTCGACGAATGAGGTATTGCTCGATATGCCATGAGAGCATATGGGACCCACTTGTCCCAGTCACGACCGTCCCTTCGCACATACTGGGATATCGAATCGGTAAGAGTTCGATGTAACCTCTCTACCATCCCGTTACATTCCGGATGGTAGGCGGTAGTTTGTAGTTTCTTGATTCCAAGAGCTCTACAAACTTGGGTAAACAGTTGAGAAACAAAATTCCTTCCTTGGTCTGTTAACAACCTCCTAGGGACCCCATGTCGAGTGATTATATTCTCGACGAGTGCTACGGCCGTTTCTTCAGCGGTTTGCCCCTTTAGTGGTATTCCCTCCGCATACCGCGTAAAATTGTCAATCACAGTCAAAAGGTAACGATGGCCTCTTTTGGAAGTCGGCAATGGCCCAAATATGTCTAGCGATACCTGCTCAAAAGGTCCTGTGGGGAGCTTCCAGGGGGACCTTTTGAGATACAGGACTTTTCCTGCTAGCGCACGCGTGACACCGTTCCACGAAGGACTTCACATCCGCCGCCATGCCCGGCCAATAATATGAGCTTTTGATTACCACGAGAGTACGATCAGCCCCCGGGTTGGAGTGATTGTCTTCGACGATAGTTTTTCGTAGACCCTCAGGCACCATAAGCCTCCATTCCGACTCATCCGCTGCCCCATCGACCCAATATAGCAGCCCATCGGCATCTGTTTGTACATGATCGGTACCTCTCTCGATGGCTCTTTGACACCACATATCCTTCTTTTGAGCATCCTTCAATTTACCTCGGGTTATTTTCTGCCTATTTCCCGTGACTACAGCTATTGTACGGCTTAAGGCATCAGCGTTAGAATGTTTCTTCCCCGGGCGATGTTCGACTTCATAGTCAAACTCCTCTAACCGAAGGGCCCACCTGGTCAGCCGGGAAGACGGATCTCGAAGGCTTAGCATCCACCTCAAGGCAGAGTGGTCAGTGACTAGTTTAAACCTTCACCCTAGTAAATAACAACGGAAGAGCTTTGTGGCCCACACCACTGCTAACAGTTCTCGTTCTGTCGTCGAGTAGTTGAGTTCTGGACCCTTCAACTGTCTACTAGCGTAGCAAACAGGTCTCTCGCCGCCATCTCTGTACTGGGACAGGCCGAAACGTTAAGGTGAAAACGGGGCCTTACATATACATATATATATATTGTAATGATCTAAAAGGGGGTGCTCTAGAAAAGGTCAGTTTCTGGCATAGCAAAGAGTAGCATTCCTATTCAAAATAAAGGCTAACTTATATTTCGTAAGTCCATCACAAATATTCTCCTTTGTCAATCAATAAAATAAATAAAAGAGTAATAAAAGAGATAGCAATTGGCAGTGCTTAGTTTGGCAGTATTTATTTTTTTTTAAAAAAAAGGCAGTGTTAAGTAAAAGAAGAGTCCAAATGTATCGGCTAGGAGCGATAAGGTATACAAGTTCCCAGGAAGATAACGATAGAGGTGTTTCCAAGTATGAACAGGAAAATCCAGGGAACTCGCTGAAGTCAGACACCCTTGGTGTGGTGGGAGTAACGCCTCTATAAAAAGGGCCTTCCCCCACCACTCACTCTCACTCCAACGCCAGCCAAGGGCGAGAGCACATCCATTGCACCACCAGAGTCAGCCGACCCCAAGCACTTCACCTGGACATGATGGCCAAATACAACTCCAGAATCTAGCAGCCGACCATCAATCTCCTCAACACAACTACAAGCAGCCTGCCTCTTCACTTCGAGAACATCATCCGTAAAATAAGCTGAGTATAACTCACTCACTGCCAATTTTTAAATAAATCCTAAAAGCTATCTAAAATTTCATAATGGCCAATATTTATATTTTAATATATAAGATAATATTTTAAATATGTTCTAATTTTTCTAAGATAACCCAACATTGATACAAATATGTGAGTCAAGCAATATTTTTTATATTCTTTTTATATCACAGCCATGCCAAATCTTAAATTATATCTTTATTCAATATAAGTCAATTATTTCCAACTCTATTTTATTTATAATGAACCTTTCTCCTGGTATATAATATGGTCTCAACACATAAAAGGACAGATGGTAAGAAGTGGTTCCAATAAAATATTTCTCATGCTTTTCTTTCAGGAAATTTATTAAATTAAATTAATTATTCAAATGGTTTTATTCATAAGCCCGCATGTGGTGAGTTTGGTAAATTTAAATGAACCCTGAGATATAATGAAAATATACTAAAACATATCAAATCAACTTTTTCTATATTAACTTTTAAATATATTCAATTTTCTTTTTCTTCCCAAACCAAAACACCACAAAATATATATATATATATATATATTCATATCTACAATTCAAGTATGCTCCATTAGAAGGTACATAAATGCATCCTGTAATCGCATAGAATGACAAACTATACTAATACCCTTTACACGCTAGTCTCTGTGAGAGCAGTTTTGAAGTTTTGTTTATTTGTTGCTTAGCTACATTAGTGTAACAAAACTTGGATTGCTGCATGTATTTCGTAATCCCTAACATAACTTTATCTCTGTCGACCACTAATTTGTCATTTGCTTCTAGAATGTCTTGGAGATCCGTCAGTAGTAATTTATGAACCTAAACCTACAGAAGACTATGATCTTCAACTATCTGACACTTTAGAATTGCGCAGAGTACTGGAAGGGCTGGAAATAAACAGTAAGCAATTGGCCATTACTCTACTATTTTACTAAGTAGGAAATTTGCTACACTATACTATTTTAATATTTCCTTATAGTTCAGCAGGAAGAACCAGGATCTATTATTTCAGGACCAATAGGTAAGCTATTGCAACAACTCTACTATTTTACTATTATAATATCCTTTACTCGTTAATCTCTGTGTGAGCGATCATGGGATTTCGTTCATTTGTAGCCTAGTTACAGTAGAGTTACTATACATGGAATGCTGCATGTTTTTCATAATCCCTAACATAACTCCATCTCTACCAGCCACTGATTTTCATTTCCTTCTAGCTGATCAGGCAGAGGAGCCTGATGTAATATTACAGCAAGAAAATGTTGGCCCTTCACGTTTTCCCACGGAGGAATGCTCCAATGCGAAGGGAAGTAGAGGTGAGCCATTGCTTTTAATCTAATTGATCAAATAGGAAATTATTTTTGTGTCCTCACTTACTTACCTCATAGCACCAGTATTTGTCAGTACAGTTCCAACGTTCCCATTTAGCATCTATGCATGTATTTAAAGACATATGCCAACACTTCTAACACATTGAATTTTTTTTTTTTAAATATGATCTCACTAGGACGGGAATTTAATCCCAGAATGTCCCGCTTTCCAATTGTTTTCGTTTCCATGTCCATTGCACGGGCTTCACATCTCTGTAATGAAAGTTAGTTCATCTTATGAAGCCAATTCTTTTCGAGGCTAGGTCGACTGGTAAATAAGACTACATTTTTTTTAAATTTATTTTTTTGTAACAAATGTGTGATATTTGTGCTGGCGTTTCGGCCTGAGACTTAAGCCTTCATCAGGGCTGTAAAGAAGGATGGTCAGAGTGTTCACTATTAATGATTTCCTATTTAGATGAAATAAAGAAGAAAAAGAATAGTTTGTACATAGAAGAAGAGTAATATTGAAAAATTGTAGGTGTTACTGATAATTTTTTAAGGTAGATGGATACCAGTGTTGGGCCAAAATCATTCAAAATATGAATAAATCTGTTATTTCATTCTGAATAATGAATAAATTTTCATTTGTTATTCAGTCAATTCATTGATTAACGTACCTTTTTATTTTTATTCATTATTGAATAACAAGGATTTATTGAATGAAAATTTTTATTGAATACAATTTTTTATTGAATGAAAGCTTTTATTCGAATGAAACAATTTTTTTAATGAAATTGATATATTTGACTGAAATTTTTCGTTTAATTCAAGTGATTTATTTTAACAATCTTTTCTATTAAAAATTACTAAGTTCCTTAAAATTTGTCTTACTTTTAATGAAAATTATTTATTTAAATTAAATTGTTTGCTGAACTTAAAGATTCTGAGTTTGTTGTTCCATGAACCACATTATTTTAAATGTATAAAAATAATGACTGAAGAATGAAAAATAATTAATTATTCATTAAATAAAAAAAAAACAGTCAATAAATTCTGATTCAATAAAAATTTATTTACTAGTGAGCCAACCCTGTTATTCATAGAATGTGAGTGTTTTTCACGACCGGCCGGGTGTTTTGCCGGCCCTTGTGTGCTTTCCTGTGTACTTTTACTGCAATCCGGTGCTGGGTAGCTGCCGGCCTGTGTGGTCTTACCCTAACACATCTACATACATAGACTTTACCTGAAATAATTTTCATACCATCAATTACTTATCAGTAACTTTAATTAGTTTAAAATGTTTTATGAATGTTTCAATAATTTTGATTTCTTTAGATTATCCATATGTTGCAAGCCTTTTTTATACGGGGAAAAAACACTTTCCCTCGCAATGAAACAAGGTGCAAGCTAGTTGTGGTAGCTTTTCATGTCCTCACAGGAACTAAACAAACTATTTTCAGATCATCCACAAGTAAGGGAGGTGAATATTTCTAAAATAATCGCTGACGTCCTCGCAGAGGGCCATCACAACCAGAGACCCGTAAACTGCATGATCGTAGAGCCCACTGTATTTCGCCGAGGTAAAGTATTATTAACAAACAGTTCTTAATCCATAACTCACAACAATCACAAAGATTTTATAAAAATGAAGCACAGTAGTTGTTTTTATGAATAATTCTCTTTGAAGTGATGGTTTTAAGTGAATATGTTTTTATCCCAGAGCAAGGGCATATATAAGGAGGAGGTGGTTAAAATGTGTCATAAACCCCTTAAAAATAAATTTAATATGATCACTTAGTTTATAGCAAATATTTTATTTTGGGTGTAATAGCGTTTTAGTTGGTTAAAACCGGAAATGGGCCCAGCTGCTGCCTGATTATTGCCAAGAGCCACTTCCATTTTTCTAGATACTCTCAGTCGCTGAAACACCATAGTGTACTTCCGACATTCCTCAATAATATGCTGGACTGTAAGTGATTTTCGACAAGTAGGACATTGAGGTGGAGTTTTCTTGGACATGAGATAAGAGTGGGTGAGACGAGTGTGTGGAATCCAGATTAGGTGAACAGTTTTCCTAAGTCGCGAAGCATTCTGGAGTACTGTAATAGCTAAATGATCCCGGGTTATCGCTGTACATGTTGTGTATGTTCACCAACGCACTTTTCGAGTCAGTACAGATCACTATGTTGGTCTCAGGTACCGGTCATTGCATGGCACAAAGCTGCGGAAAGAGCAAACAATTCTGCGGAGTAAATATTGCAGGTGGGAGTTAATCTGAACTGATACTCTGTTTGCTGGTCTATGTAAGCGCAAGCGCACGAATCACCGGTATGTGACCCATCGGTGTAAATGACTCTTCTGTCATCGATTTTATGAAATACCTCATGTAGTTAACAGCTCAATTCGATGTCACTTGAGTCGTCTTTATGTGCTGCTTAGAAGTGGCAGATGGGTTTAACATATCTCCACAGAGGCATATATGCTTCATTTTGAAGAAGGGTGAGCTTTTCAAGTTCATTTATTAGGGACTTCACTCGGAGGGCAAGAGGCAAAGAAGCAGAGGAGTTAGCTTGAAACAATCCGGAATATTTTGGTTGGAAGATATAAGGGTAACAGGGATGATGAGGCGATGTTGGTGCCGTCTAAACATGAGGGGAGGAATTCCTGCCTCTGCACATAGCGACAGAACTAGTGTGCTCCGGAATGCCCTGGTTATGATCCAAATCCCGTTGAAATGAACGATGTCAATGAGCGGTTGTTTGGCTGAGCCATTGACAATGCTGCCACAATCTATTTTGCTACACACTACCGCTAGGTAAACTTTCAAAAGTGAAAAGAGATCTGCTCCCCAGGACTTTTACTGAGAACTTTCAGTATCTTCAAGCGGTCAAAACATTGTCTTCTGAGTTCGCTAATATGCGGCACCAAATTTAGTCGCTTGTCAAAGGTCACTCCAAGGAACCGGGCTTGACCTACAAACGGGATCAGATGAGACTCAAGCTCGAGTGGCGGACACGATGGTTCTGCTCTGTGCCGGCTGAAGAGATACACTTTGTTTTTTTCTTTTGAGTCTTGCTCTATAGTAAAATCCTATTAATTGTTGCATGTAGGTTTCTTTTTATATAATGTACGCTTGCAGACCTACAGAAAATAAGGTCATCGGCATACAGAAGGCCTTTCACATTACTTGTGAGACACCCTTTGATTCCATCTATGGTGATTGAAAACAGTGTGGAACTCAGAGCACTGCCTTGGGGTACTCCATATTCTGTTTTAATATTGTTAGAGAGAATCCCATTAGCGAGCACTTTGAAAGTCCTATCCTTTAAAAATTGTTCTATGAACCTAGGCAGGTTACCCTCAAAGCCCCATTTTTGTAATGTCTTGAGTATTTCATGTCTCCTTACAGTCAAACGCATTCTTGATATCAAATAGAACTGCCACAACGACTTGCTTATTAATGTAGGCATAGTGTAGTTCGCTTTCTAAATTCACTTAGTTATCTGCAGTTGAGCAACCACGGCGATAAGCAGACTGACCAGCCCAAAGGAGATTACGTTTTTCTAGAGTCTGCAGAAGCTGCCTATTGACCATCTTCTCCAACACTTTACTAAGGCAGCTGACCAACGAGATGGGGTGATATCCAGAAGGGAACCTTTTGTCTTTGTTTGCCTTTGGGATTGGAATGACGTGAGATGTTCTCCACGCACTAGGAAACACACCACCATCCCAAATCTGATTGTAC
This sequence comes from Gonocerus acuteangulatus, assembly GCA_946811695.1. Classification (NCBI taxonomy): domain Eukaryota; kingdom Metazoa; phylum Arthropoda; class Insecta; order Hemiptera; family Coreidae; genus Gonocerus; species Gonocerus acuteangulatus. Next base: position 22,687,116 of record OX328132.1, read on the forward strand.
ACTGTTTTTGCCTTGAGGAGAAAGCTGACTCAACATAATGTAGAGCATGCCGTCTGTACCAGGAGACATTCCCGCGAAATTCCTCAGCAAATACTCCATCTCCCACACGGTGAAGGGATCATTACACGGCCTCCTGTCGGAAGACAGAAATGCAGAGGCTGTGATTCTTCGTTGAGTTTGTTCTCGAGGAAATTGGGATCCAGCTCAGATGGTTTGATCGGCTAGTGTTTCTGCTACCAAGGAACCGTCAGACGTTAGGTTTCCGTCTACACATAAGACAATAGGTGGTATATCTGCTTTGCCTTGCAGGCAACAGATTTTCCACCAGACTTCGCTTGATGAGGTGTTTGCATTAATGTACGAAACATATGTACTCCAATATAGCGCTTTTGCCGCTCGTATTGCCCGTCTTGATATTTCCCTTGTCACCCCTATGATAGAGCCGTTGTCATACTCCTCTTGAATTTTCTTTATGCCCTTCTCCGGTCTTGTATGGCTTTCCTGCAAGCTTCATTAAACCATGCAAGGGATTTCTTTTTTGGGTTCTTTCTCCGTTGGGGTATCGTATTGACGGCTGCATCATGAATTGCTTTTGTCAACATGTTGCAGTTTATGTCTACGTCTTCCAAGTGCCAGCTGGTGCTGACAGCTAAGTCCCTATATTTTTCCCAATTCGCCTTATGAAGTAACCAGACCGCTTTTTTTTTCTGTTCGGATAGCACATGTAACTGCAAAGGTAATAAGAATCGGAAAGTGGTCACTGCTGTATAAGTCGCTGAGAGTGTACCAACCAAGTGTAGTGACCAGGGAGTGAGAACAGGCAGAGACATCAATGGATGATGTACTAAATTTCAATGTACTAAATTTCAATGACAATGGTCCATTTTTGACCAAGTTCAATATATTGAGTGTTTGATGTAAACCCCCATAGCAGCATCTGTGACGACATCACTTGGCTCACCATGGAGGTTGCCTCCATAGATTTACCTGCTACCTCCATGCAATTCAAATGCTAGAGACCGTTTATATATATATATATATATATATATATATATATATATATATATATATATATATATATATATATATAGGGGAAGGTGTTGTACCTTTGACCATATTGTACCTTTGACCACCGAGGCTGTGGTGGCATGTAGCAACATTTTATAAATTTTTGTGTAATTAGTGTTTAGCTCCTTCACTAGAGGGTAACCTACTTTGGATTATTCAAGTCAAAGAGGATTCTTGCAAAAAAATACTTATCCATTTCTGTCATAAAAAAGTAAGTTATTTATTGATGACGTTTTGGCTCATAATATTTTTTGTATTATGTCTTTTTAGATGGAAATCATTTGACAAAGTAGCTATTACAATAAGAAACATGGTGTAGCTTCTGAAATTGAGTTATCTTAACCCTAAAATCTTTAGCATGCTTTCCAATTTTCACTACCAGGGTGTTGTACCTCTGACCACGACTAGGTGTTGTACCTTTGACCAGGTGTTGTACCTTTGACCAGGTCAAAGGTACAACACACCTTAGTAATTTTTTCATAATTCAACTTTTATGTTCTTCTGCTATCTATTTTTAAAAAATATTTAATATTGGTTGCTTCAATTATTCAAAGGATTTAAAAAATAATAAATGAAATATGTTCAAACTGACTATCAATCCTCAGTGTAGCAGCTAGAACCTATCGCCCCTTATCATTCCACTTGAAGTGTTTGTGTAAGATCTCATCAAAATGCTCATGCAAGGAAAATGTCAAATAGGGGCCAGCCTAAAGGGAAACCTCGTATCCTGACAGATATTCCTGAAAAGCTAAGTATTGAAGGTGAAAAAAAAAACAAAAAACGATAGCACCACCCTGAACGTAAGACACCACATACAAATAAACCCCTTCCAAAAAAAAAGTGGTAAATAAAAAGAAAATTATTCTAATGTCAGTTCAGATTCTGATACTGACCCCGAAATTTCTTTACGAGAAAGTGACGTTGCTTCGTCTGATAAATGTCGTGGGTTATGTCGATGGCCAGTAGCAATTCGAAAAATATGATTTGGAAAAAAGAAATTTTATACTTGTTAAAAATAAAAGTAAAAAGACTATTACATATTTAGTCGCAGAGATTTGTGGTATTAAATGTCCAATGTTTAAGATCTAATATTTGAAAAAAATAAACTTAAAGTGACAAGTTTACAAAAGAAGATGAAAATTTGTATGATATTGACGTTGAAGACATTGTGGCTAATCTCCCATACCCTACTATTGCTAGAGGATCTGCTTGACAGTTAAAACGTTTTAGCGCGGTTCCTCCCTCCCCCATAGGGAGGAACCCCGCTTATAAGGTTGATACAATGAAACAATCCGGAAGTGCCGACTAGAAAATTTCGTGTTTCAGAACCCCTAGAGACCGAAAATAACGGTGGTTCAAATTTGTATATATATATATATTTGTCTGTTCGCTCATTTCTGGCTTCCCTAATGGTCCGATTGTGATGAAATTTGGTACAAAAATCCGTCGTCCAATTTAAAAGGTCAAGTTCGTTAACCAGCAGAATCCACCCACTGGAGATGGCGTTTGGGGCGAAATTCGCGCAAAAAAAATTGTAACGCTTATGTTTTTGAGTTCATAAGCTTGTAAGTACTCGTTTTATAGGCTTCTTGGGCTAGGAAAACGAATGAACCCATTTTCAAGGCGATAGCTTTAACCGTTTTCGAGAAAATTGGAAAAATAGTTTTTGAATACCATTTTTGGTTTGGGTACTTAGAATCATGGGATTCAGTTGAAACATTTTCTGCATGTTCTACTTTCACTAAAACTAATATGTTTTAATTTGTGTTACGTTTCGAATTAAGGAAGGGTTAGAATAAAATACTTTATTAACAGACATAAAAAGTTTTAGTAACTTTGTTTACTTTCCTTAATATCTCGAAAAAGGTTGAGAATCTTGGTAAATGGAAGAATACCATTAGAAAGCTTATTAAATGCTCTAAAAAAAGGTTCTAATGAAAGTTTTGATTAGGCGATGTCAATCGGAGAAATAAGTGCTTAAAACTTTAAAGTAATTGATTTCGCTTATTCAAACTGTTCTTTTTGTCTGTTTTTATTCCTTTTTATTTTTTAACTGCTTATAGTTGGATAATGTATTTGATAATAAATCAGGTTAAGAAAAATAAGAAAAACAATTTTATCATAGAGATATGGATTTCCAAGATATAGCTTTTCAAATGCCTAGCGGGGTCCATCCAGGTAAGATCGTAAATAAGACCTTTCATGAAAGTAAAGATGGAACTGTCAACTTTGGTCCTCCTCTGCCTCCCGGCACTTTCATTGATGACGAAGGTTACCAATGAGTAGCCAAAACGTCCTAAATTTAGTTTTTTTATCAAAAATCGTATTGAGGTTTCTTTAGCCGAATCCCAACCATTCCATCTTTACTTATCACCTCGACAGCTAACTATCTAATCTTCATGCTTTCTAGAAATGTGGACCCAAAATAATCATGTGCTTCTATTTTAATCATTTTAAATGAGTCTAGAGATAAGGACGGAACCGCGCTAAGATGATGCAGTTCCTGCGAGTCGGACTTTATTGATTGGACTGGATTTTTCAGCATATTAAGCATAACACAATATCAAAAATAGCTTTTTTATTATGCTTACATCCTTGTCTTGTATTTATTAAACTTACGATTAATTACAATATTACTGAGTACATTTTTTTACTGATTCCGAAAGTAAAATGAATTATGATGTCACAAAGGATTGCTTCAAAACTGTTAACTCTCCAATGCCCAAGGTCCCCTACAGGGGTCCACTTTTTCACATTAGTTCAAAAGTTCTTCAAGAAGTTGGGGTCTAGGTTTTGTACTTCTATGGTTAAAGAAGGGATTGATTTACATTACAGAAAATTTATAAGATTCCAGGGTTACAGATAACAACAATAACTGAATTTGAAGTTACTGCAACAATGCGAATAACAACCGGTTTGAGCCATCAATGTATTTTACATTGTTATGACTAAAAACGGTTAAGTTTTATACTTCTTTCGGTATAAATCATTTATTGAACATTTTTTTTATTAAATAAATTGAAGTTTGAGATAATTTGATATAATCTCTGTTCATAAGTAATCTTTGATTTCTGTGGTCCTCCCTAGGGGACCTTGGGCACTGATAATGTAAATTTCTCAAAATAAGTCTAATAATTAGAAGTTTTAAACAATATAAATAAAGAAGAAAACAAAAATTGCTGCAAACAAAGAAATCGCGGTCCAAAAAAAAAAAATTATGTCCAATAAATCTAGAGTAACTAAAGGCATGAAAAAGCTTATAAATGCAGAATTGAATGGCTTGAAGAGGAAGGCAAACTTTCAAATAGAGCTAGGAAAAAAAGAAATTGGGAAGAAATTGCAACAACTTATCTTCAATTGAATGTTTTGAAAGTATGTTTGGAGACGAAAGTACAAATATTATTGTTGAAAACTCCTACTCATACTCATTTTCCACAAATCATGAATTGAATGTTACTTCCAGCGAAAAAAAAGTATTCATTTATTTCATTTACTACTTTACACAGAGTATATGACGCCCAAAAATATAAGGGTGTTCTGGGAACATTTTGAATGGACAGACATAACATGTTGTTGTCTGAAAGTATAAGACGAAAAGGATTTTTCGGAATTAAAAAATTTGTTCATCTTTCAGATAAACTTATTGTAAACTACCCTAAAATGATCGTTTTGGGAAGTTGAGGGGCTATTTCAATGTACGAAATAAATTTTCTTTTACAAAATGTTGATTCTATAGGATCATCCCAGGAATCTATAGATGAAAGCATGGTCCCCTACTATGGATGCAATAGCTGTAAGCATCATCTCTCCACGGCAAGCCCATAAGGTTTGGTCATAAAATTCTTGTGCAACTCGACAAGGCTACCTGCAACTTTTGAACCTTATCAGGGTGGCTACAATACCCTTCCAGAATAGTTACAGCTTGGTGGATCTGTAGTTCCTGAGTTGTGTTCCCGGTTACCCCAAGGATTTGGGCCTTACAACCTTTACATGGACAATTTTTTTTAGTACCATAGACCTCTTTCAAGAATTAAATATAACAAGCACTGGCTGCACCAAAACTATTCAAGAAAATCACATTGTAAGAATTGGAATTAAAACAGTCAAGACTCATTAGTGAGTGCTGCAATATAGGGATTAATTCACACAGTTATTTCGATTTTCACAGGATAAATAATTTTTTCAAAAACCAATATTTATCATAGGCAACCAATCATAGATTTATGCATTTCTTCATGAAATGCAGTGAATTTTTAAAAGATACCCGATTTTGATACTTGTAATCAAGCCCAAGGTCCCTTCTAGGGGACCATACGTTATTTTACATATTGACAGTTTTATAACGAAAATTTCTTAAATCTTACTTCAATTGACTTCATATTAACCCAGTTAAGCAAAAAAAAAAAAAAAAAAATTTAGAAAAAAATATAGAATAGTCATGGGCATTGGAGGGTTAAAGATATGCTGTCATAAAATAGACAAAATGTCCTTTAATAAAACAGTAATTTAAAGCACTAAACCCATTGATAAAATATAATTTCTGGACATCCTATAACGCACTTCTGTTTTTCTTGATGAATCAGAGTTTTTTCTCGGAATTTTTTCTCAGTCCCTTAGCGGACTACAGATTCACTACTTACAGGAAAACTTCTACATTTAATAAACTTTAAATCTCTGCAAACAAAGTGGAAGTTTATTGAGGGGTAAGTTGAGCAATTGACTCCCTTTTGTGCAAAAAAAAATAAAGTAGTAGTATTAATATATAGTTTGACTACATTCAAATACCTTATGCGAAGAAATTATCAATTACTCATTTCTTATAGTCTAAACTGTGAGAAACTATTGTCCAGTCCGGAAGCAATAAAAATTAGCTAAACGAAATTGTTGTAAAATGTTAATTGATTCATCTTTTGTTGATTCCCTGAGTTGGCACTTTTCAGAGTACACTAAAGATTTGCTGAAAGACTCTTTTGATCTTATACAGTGGACCCATCCATTGTCGTAACAGCACTGCTGCTGTTTGCCGGACAGCTATCCATCTCGAACCATGAATCTATCCTTTGTGCAAGCAGAACCTTTTCCAATTCAATAGGTTGACTATGTTGAAGGAGGTTAAAAAATGCAGTTGAATCAAATCAGTCGTGAACCATGATCCACAAAATTTGTAGTAGACAGACGAGACCAAATTCACACGGAATGAGGTATTTAATTGTCGCAATTCATATACTTTGTCTCATGAGCCATAATAAGGATTAAACTATCAACATCTGTTAACGTGTGGTGCGGATTTTAGACGAATATCTTCTTCTGCTAATCATGATTCCCGATCGGTTTGATTCAACTGCATTTTTAAACCTCCTTCAACACGATCAACCCGTTGAATTGGAAGAAATTCCACTTGCACAAAGGATAGATTCATGGTTCTAGATGGATTGCAGTCTGGCGCACAGCAGCAGCGCTGTAAGACATATCCACTGTACAAGTAGACAAAAGTCTAATTGTAATTTCAGCAAATTTTATAGTGTAATCTAAATAGAGCCAACTACATCACACAGTAGAAAAATCCATGAAAATTTGGTAAACACAAAATGTCACATGTCTGTCTGACATGTGACATGACTTTCCCAACAATTTATTTTGATTACTTTTTATTGCTTCCGGACTGGACAATGGATTCTCACAGTTTAACCAACACAAAATGAGTAATCGATACTTTCTTCACACAAGGTATTTGAAAGTAATCAAACTCCATTTTATATTTTTTGACAAAAGGGAGTCAATTGCTCGACTTGCCACTCAATAAACTTCCACTTCATTTACAGAGATTTAATGATTATTAAATGTAGACGCTTTCCTGTAAGTAGTGAATCTGTAGTCAGCTTGGGGACTGAGGAAACCTTTCCAGTAAAAACTCCAATTCATCGAGAAAAACAGAACTGCGTTATAGGACGTCCAGAAAGTATCTTTTATCAATGGGTTTAGTGAATTAAATTACTGTTTTATTACAAGACATTTTTATGACAGCCTAATTAAAATTTAATTATCTTTTATAGTTTTGGAGCAAACGGTCTTATTCTATCCATATGTCTACGTTAAAAAAAAAAAAAACAGAAAGTTTACAGAGATTTAATGATTATTAAATGTAGAAGCTTTCCTGTAAGTAGTGAATCTGTAGTCAGCTTGGGGACTGAGGAAACATTTTGAGTAAAAACTCCGATTCATCGAGAAAACAAGAACTGCGTTATAGGACGTCCAGAAAGTATCTTTTATCAATGGGTTTAGTGAACTAAATTACTGTTTTATTAAAAGACATTTTGTGTATTTTATGACAGCGTAATTAGAATTTAATTATCTTTTACAGTTTTGGAGCAATCCATTCTTATTCTATCCATATGTCTACATTAAAAAGAAAACAGAAAGTTGGACACTCCAATCAAGTCAAGGGGACAAAAACTTCTTCTCTTTTCGGACCTGAATCACCCTGAATACATATATATATATATATATATATATATATATATATATATATATATATATATATATTCAGGGTGATTCAGGTCCGAAAAGAGAAGGATTTATATATATATATGTCTGCCCCTCTGGGCTCAATATTATATATATATATATATATATATATATATTAATTTAGTCACTTAACAAGCAACGAGGGCCCAGAGGGGCAGACACTGTAGAGGTATCAAATTCTTGAGAATATCTCACACTAGGGAGAGAGTAAGGTCAATATTTTGCCCCGGCCACAGTATTTTTCCGCTTTATACGTGTTCATTAATAAAATAAATAATGGCTGGCTTGGCTAAAGGACGGTCTAAGATCGCGAATCCAACCCAGTATATTAGTCGAGTGTTCTATTACTGATTTAACGTTTCCCAGTATATATATATATATATATATATATATATATATATATATATATATGCATATATTACTTACATCCCCAGCTTTACATGCTTGCCATGAACATTAAGTAACTTAAGATTCTCTTTTCAGCTGAGGTACCTCCTAAAATGACCATAGACGATATCATAAAGAAGATATTGTGATATACCCGAATGATTTGTTCCCTGGAGAAGATCTAGGTAATGTATATTATGCATGTAATACATAATAGCTTAATTACTTAATAGCTTACTACTCTTCCCCCCCCGTTTACAATCCCCCCCAGAATTCTTTTGCATTCTGAAGTAGCCTTCCAAACTTTCTAGGTTTGTAGTAGGATTGTCCTGGTCTCCAGGAGAGCTTCGTGCGTAGTACCTCAGGTTTCTTATCATTGACCAGAATTCGTCATTTTTAGGGCTATTGAATGCTTTTGTGTTTTACTTAAAAAGTATTTCAAATTTGTAGAATACAAATTTAAGCTTTATAAGTTCTTAGCTCTTATGTTGGTGCCATTACTTCCCCATAGTTCAAGTTGAAAAGCCCTAAAGAGAATCAACCTGTTGGTTATTGAAAATTTCAACAACCAATGGAGGGAGAATGACAACAAATATAAAAAATAAAATAAAGAAGGATATCAATTTTCTCTATTTCACTAGTGCAGAATCTGATATAAATATTCCATGAGCTGTCAATTACTTTATTGTAAGATACTTGTCTTTGCGGATAGCGTGTTATAGTTTTCTGTTTTATATATTGGGCAATACTTATTATAAGTTAGGATTGATGAATCGAATTCGTTATTTTAGAATGTTTAGTGTCCATTTTCCTGAGATGAGTTATTATGGACTCATGGTATTTCTTTTGTTAAACTATTTGAAGGTTTTTTTTGTCTTTGTGGATAATTCAAATTGAGCTAGAGAAGCCTTTTAGTTAAAGCAATAACTATACTACTAAAAAATGTGACTTAAATACATTTAAAAAAAAGAAATCGTATTAAGAAATTGTTTACCCCATAGATTAAAATGCGTTAATACTTTTAAATTAAGTTGAACCAAATTAATTTTTGATACAGTTAATAGCTGTTCTTCTTTCTATATTAACTTTTTATCTTCTTTCTCTATTAACAAAAATTTTCTTTTCACAGATCCATGTTTTTTTTTAAACTTTTGTTCTTAAATCGTTCACTTACTTCAATAACACAGGGTTGTAATACATGAATGGAAAGCTGGTTAAATGGGGAAGTTTTTCTGAGACCCGGAAATCTCAGATCCTGCCCATTGAGGAGTAACGCTGGAAAGAAATATCAAGAAAATGTCAGGAAATGTAGAATATGTCTCTTTTGGTAAGATATACATACTTACTACATTCATTCATTTTTACATTTACTCCCAACTTGTCTTATAGTACATTTACTCAGCTTTCGATTGGTTTCACTTCCTTTCTAGTAGAACCACCTGGGATGGAGCTACAACGACTATTCTTCTAAAAAGTCCGACTCGCAGGAACTGCAGCATCTTAGCGCGGTTCCGTTCATGTCCCTAGTGCCATTTGATAAGCTTAGAAAAGAAATAAACTTATTTTTTTTTTATATATCTCGTGAAAATTGTCAAAATCCTCTCGAACATCTCGAATAAAAGTGATATTAAGCCGTCAGGGACACCAACAGTAGCTAACTTTTACACAGAAGCGGAAATTACAGAATCTGGCTCTCATTCTAAAGCAAAGCTCTATAAATCAATACAAAATATGCCTAATAAAGCCTTTCTAGAGGATACAGAAGCATGGGCGTATATGAGGGGGGGGGGCTGAGGGGGCTGCAGCCCCTCCCGAAATTTTGAATTGATGATAAAAACTTCTCGTAAAACCCTTAAAAATAAATTAAATATGATCATTTAGTTCATAAAACATATTTTATTTTACGTGTAATAGCGTTTTAGTTGCCTAAAACTATTCCAAGCTCTAAATATTTAGTATTCCATACCCTGGAAATGGTCTCAGCCCCCCCCCCCCCCCCGAAATTGTTTTTATATACGCCCATGTACAGAAGGATAAAGAAGAAGTACACAAGATTGAGTAGAATACCCTGCCTAATATAGCCTATATAGAATAATATGCCGAATAAAACCTATCTAGTAAATACACAAGGATAAATAAAAGTCTTGACGAATAACAAGTCAAGAAAAAAAAACTTTATTTAACAAAATAAAACAAAGTTTAGTTGCCCAACTACAATAGAATAATATACCTAATTAAGTCTATGGAGTAGACACAAATGGACCAAAAACAAGTCTTGTGGAATATTGTTTTTTTTTTTCTAATTAAATACTTTTTATCAATATTTAGTATATAACCTTTGTTGAAAACTATTGATTGCTAATTGATGAATCGGTTTACAACTACGTAGTCTTTATGAATATTTAGTATATAACCTTATGTTTGGATCTGAGTTTTTGGGGTGCTCTCCGCCTAGGCTTTGTATTTGTGTCGGCAGATACCTGGGGTATATTTACAGCTCTTGAGGATTAACTCTTAGCAGGTAAATTTCCTACGGCCCCCTTGTACGGGCATTGAACTGCCATATTCGCTCATAGTATCTAACCGTTGTGAAGTTTATTTTTTGGATTTAGGACTTAATATACATATGTAGACTAAATCATAGCAAGAAGTAATCCTCCGTCGTCGGTTCTTAACTATGTTGACTCGCTAATGTTATCCAATCTTAGATACATCGTATTTAAAATCCACAGCAAAAACATGACATTTCATCAGAATCCCCTGCTGAATAAAACTTATATAGAATAATATGCAAAATAAAGCCTATCTAGTGGATAAAAATAGAGGAAAAAAGCCGTTCGTGGTGGTAGAAAATCTTAAAAGTATTTCGCTCAGAAATCTCCGAAATATGGTCACTAATTTTACATATCCTGTTTTATAGCCAAATAGATTAATATTCTTTAATCAATAAGAAAAACCTACTAACAATAAAAAACTATGGGTAACAGATGAAAATAGGGAATACCAAGAATAATTGTAAAGAATGAAATCAACACCAGTACTGTAATCTGGATATTCATACGGCATCTTCGAATTCTAACAAACAAAATATTGATTCTAATTATACGTATCCTGTTTTATTGACAAATACATTAGACTACTATAAGCAATTAAAAACACTAGGGAATATGCCAAAGAACTCGGAGTAGGAGCCTCGACAGTTTCAAGACATTTGAAGGAAATCGACAAATCCAAAACTGACATTTCATACGGTACAGCCTGATATATTTTTAACAATGAATTGTTTTTCTTATTTTAATTAATCTGTTTTATTGTCAAATACATTATCCACCTTTAAGCAATTAAAAAGTAACAAGGAATAAAAACAAACAAAAAGAACCGTTCGAATTAACGAAATCAATTACTTCAAAGTTTAAGCACTTATTTCTCCGATTGACATAGCCTAATCAAAAATTGTTTTAGAATCTTTTTTGTAGAACATTTAGTAAGCTTTCGTATGGTAACCCTCCGTTTACCAATATTCCTAACCGTCTTCGAGATATTAGGGAATGTATACGAAGTTCCCAAAACATTTCATGTCTGTTAATAAAATATTTTATTCTAATCCTTCCTTAGCTCCAAACGTAACCAAAATTTTAACATATTAGTGTTGATGAAATTCAAACATGCAGAAAATGTTTCAACTGAATCCCATAATTTTAAGTATCAAAATCAAAGACAAAAAGAACAGTTCGAATAAGCGAAATCAATTACTTTAAAGTTTTAAGCACTTATTTCTCCGATTGACATCGCCTAATCAAAACTTTTATTAGAACCTTTTTTGTAGAACATTTAGTAAGCTTTCTAATGGTATTCTTCCGTTTCCCAAATTCTCAACCTTTTTCGAGATATTAAGGAATGTATACAAAGTTACCAAAACTTTTCATTATTTCTGACAACAGAAAATTGGTCTCATTTTACCTATCCTGTTTTACACACACATACATTTTCCTTACAAATACAACATCAGAAAATAAAAAAATAAAAAGCAATAAAAAACCAAGGGAAAGAGACAAAAATTACAAAAAGAACGACAAAAACCCGTTCATAAGAACAAAACAGACGTATTTGAAGTTTTAAGCATTTATTTCTCCGATTGACATAACCTAATCAAAAATAGTTTTAGAATCATTTTTGTAGAGAATTTAGTAAGCTTTCAAATAGTTTTAATCCACTTACCACGATTTCCCAACCGTGTTCGAGATATTAATGAAAGTATACGAAGTTTCCAAAACTTTTCATATCTGTTCATAAAATATTTTATTCTAACCCTTCCTTAACTCCAAACGTAACATAACTATCAACATATTAGTTTTAATGAAAGTAGAACATGCAGATAATGTTTCAACTGAATCCCGTTATTCTAAGAACCCAAACCAAAAACGGTATTCAAAAACTATTTTTCCAATTTTCTCGACAACGGTTAAAGCTATCGCCTTGAAAATGGTTTCATTCGTTTTTCTAGCCCAAGAAGCCTATAAAACGAGTACTTACAAGCTTATGAACTCAAAAATGTAAGCGTTGCGATTTTTTCTGCGGGAATTCGCCCCAAACGCCATCTTCCAGTGGGCGGATTTTGCTGGTTAACGAACTTGACCTTTCAAATTGGACGACAGATTTTTGTACCAAATTTCATCAAAATCGGACCATTCGTCTTCTATTTAGAGAGTGAACAGACAAATATATATATATATATATATATATATATATATATATATATATATAAATAAATATATACATATATATATATATATATATACAAATTTGAACCACCGTTATTTTTCGGTTTCTAGGGGTTCTGAAACGCAAAATTTTCTAGTCGGCACTTCCGGATTGTTTCATTGTATCAACCTTATAAGCGGGGTTCCTCCCTATGGGGGAGGGAGGAACTGCGCTAAAACCACATTTGTCTCGATAAAACAATAAAACAACGTTTTCTCCCTTGTGGGCGAGAATTCGGAAAATCATCATAGAGCATTTTTTGTTCCCCTAAGGGTCCTCTATCACCTCTCACAATATGACTAGACATTTACGGGTCACCCTGTATATGGAATGGTCGTATATACAGGATGATTCAGGTCTAAGTAGCCAAACTCTAGGAGGTGATTGTAAATGTACTTTCCAAGAAAAAATTTCATTTCAAGTATGGTCCGATTCCGAAAGGAAAAGGAGCTATGTCGAATATGTTTTTTAATGAATAAGAAAGGATTTCTCAAAAGCTATTGAAGATAATTAAATTTTAATTATGCCATCATAAAATAGACCAAATGTTCTTTAAAAAGACAGTAATTTAATTCACTAAAATCCTTATTAAAAGATACTTTCTGGACGTAAAACAGAAGTGCGTTATTGGACGTCCAGAAAGTATCTTTTAATAAGGATTTTAGTGAATTAAATTACTGTCTTTTTAAAGGACATTTGGTCTATTTTATGATGGCATAATTAGAATTTAATTATCTTTAATAGTTTTTGAGAAATCCTTTCTTATTCATTAAAAAACATGACTACGTTAAAAAAACAGAAAATTCGACATAGCTCCTTTTCCTTTCGGAATCGGACCATACTTGAAATGAAATTTTTTCTTGGAAAGTACATTTACAATCACCTCCCTAGAGTTTGGCTACTTAGACCTGAATCATCCTGTATATACAGGGAGTCCCGTAAATGTCTAGTCATATTGTGGGAGGCGATAGAGGACCTTTTGGGGAACAAAAAATATTCTATGACGATTTTCCGAATTCTCACGCATAAGGGAGAAAACATTGTTTTATTGTCTTATCGAGACAAACGTGGTTTTTAGAAGAATCATTGTTGTAGCTTCGGCCCAGGTGGTTCTACTAGAAAGGTAGTGAAACCAACTGAGCTGAGTAAATTTACTATAAGACTAGTTGATAATTACTTACTCACTCCCCGGCTCTACAGGTCTTTGGCCTTCTGGACTATTCCCTTTCATCCGTCACGGTCCATGGCAGCATTCCTCCAATTTTTGACGCACAGCTTTTGCAGCATCCTTTGCTACTTCATCTTTCCAACGGCTTCTTGGCCTACCTCTTTTCCTCTTTTTCCCTAGGATTGCCATGTCCAACATCTTCTTCTGCAACCTCTCTTCCTTCATTCTCACAATGTGACCCACCCATTACAGCCTTCCTGCTTTTATATAATTAACAATCTCTTGATTTTTCAGTACGGCTGCGATTTCAGCATTACTCTTTATCTTCCATTTTCCATCTATCTTAACAGCACCATATATCCTTCTAATGATCCGTCTTTCAAAAATCCTTAGCTTATGGCAGTCTGTAGATGGAAGGCACCATGTTTCTGACCCGTAGGTAACAACCGGTTGATAAGATTATTGTACAGCTTCAATTTGGTCTTCCTTGAGAGAATGTTTGATTTGAGGAGCTTGAGGTTTGCGTAATGTGCCCTATTGCCAGCCATTATTCTTTTTTGTATTTCGTGGCTAATCCTGTTTTCCTTGTTGATTGAGGAGCCTAAGTAAGTGAAACTGGACAGACTTTCAAAGTTATGATCGGATAGGGAGATGTTGAGGCTCTTAGTTTCATAAATTTTGTTTTTTCCTGATTTATCATCAGCCCAACCGCACTGCCTCTTTTTACTATGATGCCAAAGGCTTCTTCAAGTGCTGCTTCACTTCTGGCCATAATAATCAAATCATCCACATATGCGCATATTTGCCAGGTTTTATTGGCTAACGTTCCATCTTTAATTGCATCTTTATCTGCAGAATGTAAAGCCAAGTTGGACAGTGTAGCCGATAATGTGTCACCCTGTCGTACTCCAGACATTACCTTAAAAGGAACGCCCACTTTGTTTCTGATCAGGACCTTAGCAGTAGTGCTATCTAATGTCCAAATGTGTCTGTGCTATAAGCCTAATCAGTCAACCCCCAACCTGGAGGACCAAGGGATTTAAGACTAGTTGATAGAAAACGTAAAAATGAATGAATGAAAGTATGTCTATCTTACCAAAAGAAAGCTATTCTAAATTTCCTATCATTTTCTTGATATTTCTTACCAGCATTACTCCTCAATGAGCAGGATCTGAGATTTCCAGGTTTCAGAAAAACTTCCTCATTTAACCAGCTTTCCATTCATGTATCACGACCCTGTGTTATTGAAGTATGTGAACAATTTAGGAACAAAAGTTAAAAAAAAAAAAAAAAACACGGATCTGTTTTTTTTTTTTTTTCTTCAGCTTATTCAAAAGGCTTAAAAGAAATATTTATTTTTATAAATATTTACTTAAATATTAAGTAAATATTTACAAAAAACAATAAGAAAAGTTACTTTCACACAAATTAAAAAAAAAATCCTAAAACAGTAAATAAATAAAATACTCATTTATTTTGAATTTGTTAATTACAGTAACTAATACTGGGTCCAGGAAGTGGCCATTAATGAACCTCAACCATACATTGAGGGTGTTTAAGTCGTGCAGGTAGAAAGAATAAGGACGACTGGTTATGCTTCTACCATTACAAATTTCAGCAAAAGGCACGGAAATGCATACGGCCCTGTGCTTGAGACAAGAAGAAGCAGGACACACAACAGGGAAACTAACCGGCGGCCGGAAGTGGCGTTGGCCGGCACCGCAAGTACTCAACGCCGCCTATTCGTAACTGATAAGCGGTCAAAGCGGGCATTCCTGATTGACACAGGTGCAGCAATTTCGGTGACACCTCCAAACAAGATGGCCAAACCCACACCAGACGAATTTGTGTTGTATGCAGCTAATGGTACAAAGATAAATACCTATGGGATGCGCGAACTGCAGTTTGACCTTGGACTTGGTCCAATTTTCCGATGGGATATTGCGATGGCTGATGTCCAATTATCGGGGCTGACTTTATGTATGTCTTCAATCTTTTGGTTAACCTCAACGGTAAACAATTGATCGACAAGATTACATGCAAGTCATCAAAAGGAAAAGTCTCACAGGAGATTCCCACATCCATATCCGCAGTTCCTGAATGTTACCCGTACATTTCTCTATTGCGGAAGTACCTGGATATCACAAGCCCTTCTTCTTGTAAGCGACTGGTGAGGCACGACACGGAGCATGTAATAGAGACAACCGGCCGACTTGTTCATGCCAAGGTTCGAAGACTACCTCCCGAGAAGTACCAGCAGGTGAAGGATGAGTTTCATCGAATGGTAGAACAAGGGATTTGTCAACCTTTGAGTAGTCTGTGGGCTAGCGCACTTCATCTGGTCCCCAAGAAAGATGGATCCATCAGAATTTGTGGTGAATACCGACAGCTGAACGCCCAAACGATACCTGACAGGTACGGGGTCCCTAATGTAATGGACTTCCGAAATAACTTACACGGAACAAGAGTTTTTTCGCGTTTAGACCTTGTCAGAGCGTACTACCACATACCCATTAGAAAGGAAGATATCCCCAAGACAGCCGTGACTACACCCGTGGGACTTTATGAATTCGTTGTTATGTGTTTCGGCCTGCGTAATGCGGCCCAAACATTTCAACGTTTTATGGATAGTAAGTTCAAAGACCTGGCTTACTGCTTCATTCTTATAGATGATATGCTCATTGCGTCGCACAACATGGAGGAACACCTCATACACCTGGAGGAGGTATTTAGGTGACTCAGTGAAAACGGTTTGACGCTAAACCCTGAAAAATTTGATTTCGGCCTCAGCGAAATCAACTTCCTTGGGTACAAGGTCACGCCTGATGGAATTGTGCCCCAGCCGGGGAAAGTTCAAGCCATAGCGGATTACCCAAAACCCTAAGACATTAAGTCTCTACGCCAGTTTTTAGGAATGGCGAACTTCTATAGGCCATGTATTCCCAATGCGGCCAAGACTCAGGCGCCTCTTAATCGGTTCTTACATGGATCTAAGAAAAATGACCGCTCGCCTATAAAGTGGAATAAAGAGAGCGAGGCGGCATTCCAAGCCTGTAAAGACAGTCTGAAAAATGCAGCCCTTTTGGCTCACCCTAAAAACAATGCGGATCTCTCATTGGTATGTGACGCTTCAAATCACACCATGGGAGCCGTACTGCAACAAAAGGATGACGGTCACTGGGTTCCTCTGGGCTTTACTCCAAAGCTTTATCTGAAAGCCAGCACACGTATTCTGCATATGATAGGGAGCTATTGGCTATGTATTCTGCGGTCCGACACTTTCGACAGGTCATCGAGGGAAAAATATTTTCAATATGGACCGATCAAAAAACTCTGATCTACACCATGCATCAAAGAGCTTCCTCTGCATCTCCAATACAGATAAGGTGGTTGAACTTCATCAGCCAACTGACCACAGACATCATCAGACATATCGACGATGAGCTGAATCAAGTCGCCGATTGTCAAGAGTTGAGGAATTAGACCTGACCAATGACTTGGAGAAGCTGGCGAAATTACAAAAGGAGGATCTAGAAGTCAAGTCCCTCAGGCGTAAACGAAATCTCCAGTTTAAGTTGCTCGATCTATCTGGAAGCAGCATACCGGTGTTATGTGAATCATCTACTGCTCAAGCCAGGATTTATGTACCACAACCGGCACGGAAGCCTCTGTTCGACGCAATTCATGGGCTTAGTCATGCAGGAATCAGGGCTATCAGAAGACTGATAACACGGAAATATTTTTGGCCCCAAATGAACAAGGACATTTCTCTTTGGGCCAAGTGTTGCATTGCATGACAAACAGCAAAGACAACTAGACACACCGTCACCCCACCTGGTACATTTTGTGCAGCTGATCGTTTCGCACGCGTGCACATCGATATAATCGGCCCTTTACCCCAATCACAAGGTAAGAGATACTGTGTAACGATGATCGACCGGTTTACCAGATGGCCAGAGGCAGTACCCATTGAAGATATCACGGCGGAGGCGGTTGCTCGCGCATTATACAAAGGATGGGTCTGTCGGTTTGGAGTTCCTGCCAAGATAACAACCGATCAGGGCCGGCAGTTCAAGAGCGAGCTATTTTGCAGCCTCACTAGCTTCCTTGGAGCCCAAAAGTTCCGTACGTCACCGTACCATCCTCAGGGTAATGGATGCATTGAGCGATGGCACAGGACTCTTAAAGCAGCCTTGATGTCTCATCTTGATGCAAACAACTGGGCCAAAATTTTGCCATCGGTACTCCTCGGGATCAGAGTTGCCATTCGTGATGACGCAGACTTCAGTGCAGCTGATATGTTGTACGGCCAAAATTTGCGGTTACCAGGAGAGTATCTGACACCATCGTCAACTAAAGCAGACTTGCCTGGATTCGTGCACGAGCTGAAGAATCATATGTCTCACTTACGGCCTGCTGAATTTCGCAAGAGTACTAGGAGTAGCTTCGTCCACAAGGCGCTTGACACCTGCAGCCATATGTTTCTAAGAGATGACAAGATAAAAAGGTCACTTGAACCTCAGTACTCTGGGCCCTATCCTGTAGTCAGTAGGACAGACAAGCTATGCACGCTCAAGCTCCCTAACAGGGATCTTACAGTATCGTTGGATAGAGTGAAACCAGCCTTTGTTCTTGCTGATACTGAAGGGACGTTCCTCAGTCCATGACGACCTGTCAAGGAGCCTCACCAACTGAACGAAGATGACAAGAAAAAGGATGACAGTAACGCCAGGAAGGACCAGAAGACCCCTGCTCCCATCAAGACTCGCTCCGGTAGGATGGTTAAACCCAATGTGCGGTTTCTGGACGCGATTATTTGGGGGGAGTACTGTGACGAGCACTGATCAGGGATAAATAATCGCCGCCCATATTGATAACACCTCTATGGATAGCGACTCTTTGGTGCTGCTACCTTCTAGTGAGGTTACCAAGAAAGCCGGTGATGTGAATGTTTCCAGTTTAATGAAGATACAAAGAATGAATAAATAAACGCATGCGAACTGTAAATAGGTGCACCTTAGAATTAATGTAGTATGTAGATGCATGTTTAATTTATATTATTATGATTATTATTATTTGCTAGCATGAGAGCTCTTATTTATTTACTTAATTTTTGCTTGTCGAATGAAATGAATTGCTTTTTTACTGTTATCGTTATTATTATTTGCACTAAGTTTTATATGATTTTGTTATGTTTTAAATAAATGCATGTTAAGTAAATATTCATTGAGTGAAACCTTCTACCTGGCTTTTATAGCTGTTGCCAAAGAGGTTAAAAACCTTATGTTTTTTGAACAATCTTTATAAATTAAGAGAAATAAGTGGTTGATGATAATAATGATTACAATTTTTGAAGTCATCAATAAGATCATTCAGAGATGATTGTTGGCCATTGAAATTTCCAAGGTGGAGAATGCTGGGATATAAAACATTTTAAAATAAAAATGAGTTTGTTTTGACATAGGTTGTCCAAGAAAAAAAAAGTCCGACCTGCAGGAACTGCGTCATCTTAGCGTGGTTCCGTAGATGGAATAGATTAGCATCACAAATCACAGGAAACTGACAGTAGCCAACTTACACAGAAGCGGATAATTCTTGATCCTCATTCTTGAGGAACGCTGTATAAGTGAATACAATTATGTACTGAGAACGTACTTACTTTCCAACTACTACTGAGAATGCTCTATTCTAAACAACCAAAGATTCGTTCTCTTTTTAAGTATCTTGTTTTACAAGCAAATTCATTTTAGTGTTATAATCAACTGTAAATATGTGCTTCATGGCGAATAAAATTCCATTCTGTCGTGGGTTAAATCTTTCTATAAAATAAGAAATAACCATAACTTCAGTTGGAGGCTGTGAGGAAGGTTATATAGATAGGAGAATTCAAAACAAACTATGCATACGCCATTATGCTTAGCCACAGCCATCTTGATTGCCACAGCCACTCCAAACTCCAACCAATACCTTTCACCGATTTTTAGCTTACTTTACTAAAATACTAATTTTACTGATAAATGCAATTTAAAACAAAAAACAACCCATTAAAAAGTGAGATAAACAAAGAGAAAACCCGGTTCAAAGGAACAAAACAAACACTTTTTAAGTTTTAAGCACTTATATCTCTGATTGACATTGCCCCATTGAATATTGCTTCAGAACCTTTTTTGTAGAGAATTTAGCAAGCGTTCCAATCATCATCTTCCACTTACCATGATTTCCCAACTGTTTTTGAGTTATTTACGAAAAACGTACGAAGATCCGAAAACTTTTTATGTCTATTAACAAATATTTTTTTCGCCTACTTCCTTAACTCCAAATATAACCAAAATTAAAACATCTTAGTTGAGATGAATTTTCAAGACTTAGAAAATATTTCAATTGAATCCCACGATTCTAAGTACCCACAAAAAAATTTGTTCCTTTTTTCTCAAAAACGGTTACAGATATCGGCTTAAAAATGGTTTCATTCGTTTTCCTATGTGTTAAGAAACCTATAAAACAAGTACCTGCAAGCATATGAACTCAAAAGCGTAAGCGTTATGATTTTTTTTTGCACGAATTTCGCCGCAAACACCATCTTCCAGTTGGCAGATTCTGCTGGTTAATGAACTTGATCTTTCAAATTAGAAGACAGAATTTTGTACCAAATTTCATCAAAATTGGACCATTTTTTGAGCTTGCCAGAGAGCGAACAGACAAGCATATATATATATATATATATATATATATATATATATATATGTATATACACATACACACACACACACACACACACACAAATTTGATATATTTTCGTGATCTATGGGGTCTGAAACGAGAAAGTTTTTAGTCGGCACTTCTGGATTGCGTCATGAGTTCAACCTTATAAGCGGGTTTTTCCTATGGAGGTAGGGAGGAACTGCGCTAACAATATGTATAGATATATATATTTATATATGTATAAGACTATGTCGACTATAAGATGTTTATTTTCTTGGCAGCTCTCATTGATCCTGCAAGAGACTTAGCTACACTTGATGAAGAACTTTACTTGACATATCACAGTGAGGATGATGATATGGTGCCATATGGGTTTCCACCCCAAAGATATGCCAGTCATAGTGATGTGTCTACAAATGTGTGTGATATTGAAGATCCTGATGTGCCAACGTAGCATAAACTAAAGTTTATTTCATTTGCTTCGTTTCAAATATTTCTTGTGTAAATAAGTAATGCATTTAATATTGGCCATGTTTTGTAAAGTAGATTAGAGACTGTTAGTTGATTCAGCTAAGTTTATGTTAAGGTTATTACTGTTTTTATGGTTTACTCGTGTTTTTAATGGGCATTTTATTTTTTGCCTCAGAATTTAGAAATATCATGGCCTCTATTAAATGTTTCTGTTGTAAATTGTATTCAATTTAAACTACCATTTTCAAGAGGCATTTAAAAAGTCTTAATCATTAAGAAATAAAACCAATAATTTTTTTAATTGATATATGTACTTTTATCATAGTATAGTGTAAAGTAAAATCAATATTTTAAATGTAAATGTATACTAATAAGATATTAATAATATTGATATTTTGTGAGTAAATAAGTAATTAAATGTGTCTGTAACATTACACATGAAATTTATAATAGACTGACTTGAAAAATATGAGCTTTAATAATTTAAATTAGATATCGGATTTGTTATCGTAACAAATTAAAGTATGTATGGTTTGTGTAACTTTATTGAAGCCTTAAAGGAACCATACACAATGTGGAAGTTTCTGAATTATTTACGTTACTTTGACAAACTAAAAGTGTATTTATTCACACATAATCACTTATAGACCACTTTAAATTACCTATAGAGTTCATTAGTTTTTATTATCGTGAAAACTTCATTTAAGCTATACAAAAGTAATAGCTGCATAAAAAGTTAAAAGGAAATTAAAGAATACAACATTTCTTTTTTATAATAGAATAAAATGTACCTGGAATTCATATCAGAAAAAAATATTGTGGGCCACAATAGCTAGAAGGTGTAAATACTTCTTTAAAATAGAAACATATTGAGTAAAAGATATTAGACAAAGAAGAAGAAAAAACAAAAAGTTGAAAAGCCTTTAACACATCTCTTTAAAATGTATTGGACTTATAACCTGGAATACTTGACTCGTACCCTTGCAGTACATATGATATGAACTATGGTCAAAGCATTAATATTTTGCAATTAATTATAACCATAAGCAATTTTCATTTGTTTTATACAACTGATTATGTTATTTCCTCACATAAATGTGATTTTGTGTGAATGAGTAAATATTTTGTACTTTTTTTATTTTTGGTTATGACAAATTATAGCATTTTTATAATACTCAATGAATTCTCAATTGTAATAACCTGTAAGGGCAAATATACCAAATAGGAAAGGCCTTCAGAAATGTATTTTGAAGAATTAAATTTTCTCATCAAAACTGTGACTTTTGAACCCCTAAATTCAAGTGACCCCCAAGGCTTTGGCAATGACTTTAGAGTAATCTTGAAGAATTAGTTTCATAGTTTTCTTGTTTTTTCATTCCATTACTCTAGATTCAATTTTTTTTAAAGCTTTTATTAAGACCTTGATTTTTGAAGAGCAAAGTACTTTGTATTTTTATTTTGAAATGTACAGAATTACTTTTGAAATGTAAAAAATATATATTATTTTCTATAAAACATTAGATAGATTTTTGTTTTAAATTATAAGACTGATTACATTTTTATCAATTAGTACTTGTTCCATATTATACCTAAGAGTTGAATTGTCAGATATCGTACAATTGACAATTTCTTTAATTTTTTATTTACCCTTCATTTCTCATATTCCTTTTGTACCATTCCAGCTAAATTCCATTTTTTTTTGTATTGCAATTTACACTTTTTTTCATTTCCTTACAAACTTTTGTTTGTGTGTGCGTCTAATAAAGAACATTTGTGGGTTGTTCCTCTTAAGAAATAAATACATTTTGGTGGATTACTAAAATATATGATACACAGATAATTTATTTAAAACTACTAAAGTTTTCTTATAAATCAATGAGTATTCAGTTCTAAATTGACATGTAAGTTTTGGATACAAATTTATTTTGTTAGAGAGAATTTAACTGAGGGAACAAACTAGTTTGGGAACCATTATTCATTTTATAGAGTTTTGTCTCATCACTATTTTAGTCTTAATATTTTATAAAAATCCTTTGTTAAGTGAATTAATCATTTTACAATGGTTTTTTGTATAAGTACATTTTGATGATTTCTTTGTTCATTTTTATTGAACTTAATATTTTACATTTTTTTTTTTTTCGTTTTAGTTTGTTATCCTTGACGTTATACAATAATAACACTTTCAAAAGTTGTAAATAGATTAGAAAACTATAATGAGTGTATTCTTAAGACATTTTTTGTTGATGTTATTTGTTTATACTTTTTTAATGGTAAAATGCTTATAGTATTGGTTCAATTATAATATTTTATTCAAATGTTGAATGTTATAAAGCTCTTTTATGACATAAAAGCTGTGTAAATTATTTTTAAAAAATACAATTAACATATAAATAGTACTGAATGACAAGTATTAATGACTTCAAAAATATTTATATCTGAAAATATATTTAATTCTGTGATATTAGTTTAAGAGTTTCTTTCCTCTTTGAGGATGATATTATGTACTAAGAACTAAAAAAATGAAATCATTAAAATGTATATATTGTGTAAACAATGAAATTGTAGTTATTTTTTTAATATTTGGAATGATTGTACATGAGTAGGTATAAATTAGCGGTTCTGGATCAAGGTCATGTTCAAGGTCACACATGATGTTGCATTACGTCACATGACCTTGATTTAGAGCCGCTAAAAATGTGGAGTCGATGACCTTGAACCCCCCCCCCCCCCCCCCCCCCCCCACCCCCACCCCACTACCCCCACCCCACTACCCCCACCCCACTACCCCCACCCCAACCCCCCACTACCCCTACCCCAACCCCAACTCCATCCCTTCGGCCGAAGGAACTACTGACAAATGAAGTCATTCCCCCCACTACCCCCACCCCAACCCCCCACTACCCCTACCCTAACCCCAACTCCATCCCCTCTTCCTTCGGCCGAAGGAACTACTGACAAATGACGTCATTCCCCCCACTACCCCCCCCCCCCCTACCGCGTCTAGATGACGTCATTCCCCCACCATCGCCAACAACCCCACCCACAATAAAAATAAACTTACTGAGAACTCCGGAACGTCATTCCCCCACCCCTCCCCTCCCTAAATTTTCCGATAAAAAAAACTTACCTTCTTCGACCGCGTCTAGATAACTACTGAGCACTATAATGAATTCCCCCCACCATCATCCCCTCCATAAAACTTATTTTCCCCAATAAAAAAAACTTACCTTCTTCGCGTCTAGATAATGAATGACGTCATTCCCCCCTTCTTCGACTGAGTCCTTAATAATAAATAAA
The DNA here is from genome assembly GCA_946811695.1 of Gonocerus acuteangulatus. Taxonomy (NCBI): domain Eukaryota; kingdom Metazoa; phylum Arthropoda; class Insecta; order Hemiptera; family Coreidae; genus Gonocerus; species Gonocerus acuteangulatus. The sequence goes on from OX328132.1 coordinate 22,711,495, forward strand.
AATATTTCTCATGATCATTCCAGCGCGACTTAATAACAGCTCTCTCTCCTATTTTATTCTCCTACATCGATCGAGTCTCAATTATAACTGGGATCCCCTCCATAATAAATAAAAAAAATGATCATGCAACCACGTCTTAATAACAGCTCCCTTTCAATAAAAAATCTCCCTACATAATAAAAAAACTTACCTCCATCATTGCCATCTGCGCATCCCCCCTCCCATATTAAATAGAAAACTTAATTAGAATAGAACCTCCTCCGACCGCGTCTCGATTACAACTGCTATCCTTGGAATCCCCTCTCCCATAATAAAAAAATGATCATGCAACCTCCTTCCATCGCATCCCCCCCCTCCCTATAACCTATCTTCTTCGACAGCCCCAATAAAAAAAACTTACCTCTTTCCACTGAGTCTCGATTGCAACTGCTATCCTTGGTCTCCCCTCTCCCATAATAAAAAAATGATCATGCAACCTCCTCCCATCGCATTAAGATCCCCCCTCCATAATCTTCTTGCCCCAATAAAAAAAAACTTACCTCTTTCCACCGAGTCTTGATTGCAACTGCTATCCTTGGAGTCCCCCCTCCCCATAATAAAAAATTATGTAACATAATTCCTCCTTCCCTCCTTGATTAAAAGTCATTAAATAAAATAAATACAACACAAAAATAGAGGATGGATTCTGAATAAAACAGAGTTTAAGCTTAGAAAGTTTACAATTAGTTAGTTACTACGAACGAGAGCAGATGTCTAAGTTAATTCGTAAAAATTTTAGATATGAAGAGAATCGCCTATCGACATTTGTCGGTTGGCGTTCTCCAGTGAGTCCTTTCAAATTAGCTGCCGCTGGATTTTATTACCTCCAAGTATACGATCGAACAAGATGTGCATTTTGTGGACTCGTTTTACACGAATGGAAACCAGAAGACGATCCCCTCCAAGACCATAAAAAGTGGACCAACAACGACTGCCCTTTTTTAAAATATTTAGATCAGTTGGAAAAACTACCTTTGAAATTCGATACGGACGAATGGGAACGATCTATTTGCGGATGCGTGAAGGACAGTAGTCAACAGGAAGTTGTGGCAAAAAATTGCTGTTGTTAAAGATAATTTATATAATTATGTTCTTTTTTACATAAATACTCCTTTCAGTTCAGTTCAGGCTTGACTAAGAGCATCATGGAATTAGTTACTGAATATAACATCAGTAAACACAAACAAATTCGAGTTGGGTTTTACAACAGTGTTCCGACGGTGGCTGTGATTCACAAAGACAAGTTGGTGTACATGGACAAAGAAGAATGGAAGCAGTGTATAGCAGATCAATCGTCAAGGATATTAATATTTTTTAAGGGGAAAAACAAATCAGTTGAGCAAATAACTACTACTAATAAAAATATATCATGTTCATTCACATACTTGGGGAGAAACAGAGTCTTCAAAATAGAATATGCTTATCCTTGGGTCACAATGTTAAGTCTATCTCCATCTCTTCACATGACCATATCTTCACCAGTACAAGTTTCAACAAGTCGGAGAGTATGAAACTCTGCTCAAAGATTGAAGAAATCAACCGCTCTCTTTTGCTTCTAGAGACTGTTGGTCTTATTTATGAGAACCATAAAAACCCACAAGAAAATATAGATTTAAATATCAATACAAATACATTATTAAACAATTTATTTGTCAATGTATAAAATAAAAAAAATATTTATTTACCAATGTATAAAATAAAAATGATTTATTTTACTTGTGTTTCTTTTTCCCCCCTTCATCCAGGTTAAAATCAGAAAAAAAATATATTTTCAAAAAAACAATTTTTTATTTAAAAAGTACAAATTTAATCCATAATTACATCATAACAATTTATTCTTTTTTCAAGAAATTCTTCATCGTTTTGCCATTCCACGGGTAAGCTGTCCCAGATAAAATCGAGTGCATAATTGAAGACGTACAGGAGCAGATTTCTTGGTAAGATCCTTAGCTCGTCCGTAGATAGTGTTTCAATTCCTTCTTCTCCCAAGCGACGTATGACATCATTCAAAGCCTCCATTTCCTTTTACAACTTTAAATTAGCATGTGTTCTCTGAACCACACACACTTAGGAGTGTTTGCTTTATGATGCTCGAATGGACCGACGTGCCTATTTGTAGTGTTGTAAATTAAATCGCAATACACGCACTTGACTTTATTATCAACATTTCTAATAAATCCGTTGAATGCTAAAAGGTGGTGGGGGGATGCATTGATTCCATATGTCTGCCTCCTTACTTCTTCTTGAAGTCCACAGCTTCGGGATGTCTCCTAATCCACGAGGCAAGTCTATGTGCTTGATTAAATGAACAAACGTAGTGAGTGTTTAAATGAAAGTAACAAGTTAACTTGTCGTCTTCTAAATTTTTGAGGTTGGGGCAACCAAAGTCATGTAGATCGTAAACTGCCACATCAAGCAAATCTTCAAGGAACCTACATTTTTCTAATCCTTTACCCCATAAAGTATCATATAAATCAGTTACTGACTTTAGACAAGGAATTAAATCGGAGTAGTCTCTCTCGCCATAATACCAGTCTATTCCGTGCAGTGATTTTCGTACCCATACGTTTGTTTTAGATTGCCTTACAGAGTCTTCAACATCCAGGGGAGGTTTGAAAAACCAATGCCAAGCTGTGCCGTAGATCGTATCGACTATTGTTAATTCCTTAACTGTTAAATCATTTGAATTTAAACGAAAACCTTGAAAATCGATTACTGCTGAAGTAGTCATTTCTTCCAATAATACGTACTGCGACAGTGGGAGAATCGCAACTATTGAACAATAACACCTCTAGACTTTATATATAGTTTGTCTAACATACAATTGTAGATATCTTCTCTTAAGTGGTATAATTAACTATTTTTTTACAACTCAATTGCTATCTCACAAACATCCTGCAGACAGCAAATTGTTTCCTGTTGAATTGCAAATTTTCATTTGCACATGAGAATTGTAGATTCTCTATCAACAGTAATTATTATTTTTTACGACTCAATTGTTAGCATATTTCCTACAAAGATCCTCTTTTAGATATTAAAATTCGACCTTCTCTATCAACAGTAATTAATTATTTTTTACGACTCAATTGTTAACATATTTCCCGCAAAGATCCTCTTTTAGATATTAAAATTCGACCTTCTCTATCAACAGTAATTAATTATTTTTTACAACACCTTCCCCCCACTCTTTGATTTTCCTCTTGAATTTAGTACAATTTTCTTACTAGGCCTGTTCCCATCTCATATTCTACAATTCTATCGTGAAGGGTGAGACAATACGCTTTGGTATTTGCTGGAAAGTTTACGTCGGAATCTATTTGAAGACGGATGTCTATCGTACTACTTTTAATTGCTTCAGACTGCTTGGAACAATCTATAACTGCGATAGGAGCAATCTTCTCGAAACTAGATCTCGAAAGGAGAGGTTGAGAATGCCTGTCACCGAAATAACTTGTTTGAAATTCATTATACATTTCATAGAGCAGGGCAATTTTTCCCTGTTCAAAATCCAAGTTCAAATCGTCATAGGGGTATTGCTCACTGTTAAGATAAAGTTTAACATTTTTTAGGTTGCAGCTATCAAACTGGCTACAGTCCTTTGCCGGGTTTTTGTTACGATTTGTTTGAAATGATATAATTACGTATCGAGGCTTTCCTAAATTTGTAGATGTTTTAACGGCCCACGTTTCTTGCTGTGTATTAGAGGGTAATGTGGGATATTCATAAAGGTCCCAGCTTCGAAATGGAATTACTATTTTTCGGTTCCTGCCTAACATTTTGAGCAGGCGTAAACGGTTCTCGTCCGAAACACGAATGTGAGGCATTCTCCAAACTATTTTATCTAATTTTATTTCTACATTATCATCTCCTATTATAGAATTAAAGTCTGAGCTCGATCGTATTAAAACTAGTTCTTGCTTCAAATTGACTATTATTTGTCTATAATCTTCACAAAATCCTAATAAAATGTTTAACGGTAAACAAACGCTAAAAGCTCCGTTTTAGCGCGGTTCCTCCCTCCCCCATAGGGAGGAACCCCGCTAATAGGGTTGATACAATGAAACAATCCGGAAGTGCCGACTAGAAAATTTTGCGTTTCAGAACCCCTAGAAACCGAAAATAACGGTGGTTCAAATTTGTATATATATATATATATATATATATATATATATATGTATATATTTATTTATATATATATATATATATATATATATATATATATATATATATATATTTGTCTGTTCGCTCTCTAAATAGAAGACGAATGGTCCGATTTTGATGAAATTTGGTACAAAAATCTGTCGTCCAATTTGAAAGGTCAAGTTCGTTAACCAGCAAAATCCGCCCACTGGAAGATGGCGTTTGGGGCGAAATTCGCGCAGAAAAAATCGTAACGCTTACGTTTTTGAGTTCATAAGCTTGTAAGTACTCGTTTTATAGGCTTCTTGGGCTAGAAAAGTCCGTCACGCAGGAGCTGCATAACTAAGCACTTTCCTCAGAATTTGGGTAGTGTAGACTGCTTTCCAGAACAATTTGCTTAAAATATCCTACATAAATAAAATAAAAACGTGAATAGTTCTCATTTTGTAATGAGTAACTGATCAATTATTAATTTGCATCCAGAGTTATGTTTACACATGGTACCTACTACACTACGTAATAAATACAAAAATCCTCATATTATCGTATTTTGATCTAACGCAGGAACAGGATACAGTCACTCTAGTGGTAGAAAGCGCTCCTTGCGGCGGCTTTGTGAACCTACGTCTGCCGGCTTTTCTATTCAAATATATTACAAATTAAACCCCCGCTTTCCGATTGACCGATTCAGCTCATTTTTACAACACTTCTTTCTCATGAGTTACCCACGACGTATACAGCGTTTCGTTACAATACAGCAGAAATTACGACCGGTATGAGTATATTAGGAATTTGGGTTCGGAGTAAACCCCCCCTTCTAATGAACCGATTTAGTTTCTTTTTACAACACATATTTACCTGTAGATTACCACTACGAATACCGAGTTTCGTCGAAATATACCAAAAATCACGGCTGGTAGTGGCGAATTGGTATTGTGGGTCGGGAGTAAACCCCCCCTCCTAATGAACCGATTTCGTTTATTTTTACAACACATATTTACCTGTGGATTAGCACTACGAATACCGAGTTTCGTCGAAATATACCAAAAATCACGGCTGGTAGTGGCGAATTGGTGTTGTGGGTCCGGAGTAAACCCCCCCTTCTAATGAACCGATTTAGTTCATTTTTATATCTCACTTTTTTCTCTATATTAACACTACGAATACCAAGTTTCGTTGAAATATAACAAATATTACGGCTGACATAGTCAAATAAGTGTTTTGGGTTCGGGGTAAACCCCCCCTTCCGGTGGACCGACTTTGGTGGTTAACGAACTCGTTCAATCGTTTGCTAATTGAATGCTATATACTAAGTTTCGTGACGAAAAAACAAAAACTCTGGCCGCTATCGTGTTAACAGACACATATATATATATGCATATATATATATATATATATATATATATATATATATATATATATATATAGATATATATAAATTTTAGCGGGGGTCATTTTCGGTGTCTACTAGGTAGGATCGATAAAGATTTGAAGAAATTTTTCAAAAATTCCGTCATGAGTCCAACCTCAATAGCTACTTTCCTTCGGAGGAAAGTGCTAAAAACGAATGAAACCATTTTCAAGGCGATAGCTTTAACCGTTGTCGAGAAAATTGGAAAAATAGTTTTTGAATACCGTTTTTGGTTTGGGTACTTAGAATAACGGGATTCAGTTGAAACATTATCTGTATGTTCTACTTTCATTAAAACTAATATGTTGAAAGTTATGTTACGTTTGGAGTTAAGGAAGGGTTAGAATAAAATATTTTATGAACAGATATGAAAAGTTTTGGAAACTTCGTATACTTTCATTAATATCTCGAACACGGTTGGGAAATCGTGTAAGTGGATTGAAACTATTTGAAAGCTTACTAAATTCTCTACAAAAATGATTCTAAAACTATTTTTGATTAGGTTATGTCAATCGGAGAAATAAATGCTTAAAACATCAAATACGTCTGTTTTGTTCTTATGAACGGGTTTTTGTCGTTCTTTTTGTAATTTTTGTCTCTTTCCCTTGGTTTTTTATTGCTTTTTATTAGCGCGGTTCCTCCCTCCCCCATAGGGAGGAACCCCGCTTATAAGGTTGATACAATGAAACAATCCGGAAGTGCCGACAAGAAAATTTCGCGTTTCAGAACCCCTAGAGACCGAAAATAACGGTGGTTCAAATTTGTATATATATATATTGTTATGATTATTTTTTACAATAAGAAATAAGGAAATTTTAATTAGTTTTATTATGTTAATTCAACTCAATCTCAGGGACAAAGTTCCGAGTGAATGAACGGTATTACATTTATCTTCAGACAACTCTGAGATACACACAATATTAAATTACACAACAAATAATAATAAAATAATCAACCACAAAAAAAACAATTCTTACCTCTAACTCAATCTGCCTTCATCAAAAACTCAATTCACTTGGCATTCCTTGGAGGAGAGGTCCGCCTTCCACCAACGCTGAGAATAGAAAGACGCCATTCGAGAGAGAAACTTTGGCTTCCCTCTTTCCAACTTCCGCAGTTTGCCGGATTGTATATAAAGATAACAATTGTTTTTTGCCATACAAAATAATTAATTTATTGTTATCTGAATGTACATTTAATATGGATATATTGTACATCAGTATTGTCCAAAAATATTATTAATTTTGATCGTATATAATATAATGTTATTTGTACATATGGTTTGTGATTTGCGCGGGCTTTTCAAAATATCGATGGTTATTTGAATTTAAAAATATTTTCAAGAATGTAATATATCATTACATTTGCACTCCTGTCTAAAAAAAAAAAATTTAAAAAAAAAAATGTTTTTAGTCCGGTATAAAAAATAAATTTAAAATTGACTTTTTTAATTTGGAGTTTCGGAATATAGAGTTCAGAATAATAGCAAGTGTATTATATTATTTTTAAATTTTGATAGCTTACTTCGTCTCATAATTTTTAATTATTTTGATTATATGAATATAGTATTTTATTAATATTCTTATTTTAAATTATTTTTATAATCATCAAATTTATTTTAGGCTAAACTAATGATCTTTATTGAAATAAGTTTATTTTAATATACAAAAAACATTATTATTAAATTTATTAATTTTACATAATATCAAAATTTTCTTATCCTAACTAATGTGCTTTCAACATTTATATTAATTTTTAATTATTATTATTATCAATTAAATCTTATACCAAACTAATTTTTGTAACAGATAAAAATTCTAAACTAGTACTACATTTAAAAATTGTCCTGGATCCACTATTTATCATTAAAATCTTTTTTGCATCTGTCCGAATTATTCCTAAGGATTTGTTTTATTCTCTTTCGTGGTGGCCGATTTAATTTTGCAATTTTTTCAATCCCATTTTGATATTGATACTCAAAAAGTATTTTTACTTTATTACCAAATTTGGTGTCCATATTTTTCAGATGATTATTTATGTTAACATTTTTATTCATTATATTATTTTGATTATTACCATTATTATTATTATAACTCATTATTTTTAAACTAATTATATGATCATCAACTAATTTTTTAATATTATTTTGTCCCAAATTCTCATCCATAACGTCTGTACTTATTTTATTTTTTAAATTATCATTAGTTATATTATTTTTAATTATTTGATTTATTTTTTCATTATTATTATTCAAATTACTCAATAATATTTCTTTAATTTTATCATCTTCATTCACTAAACAAACATACTCACTTTCATCTTTAGTTTCAACAAATATTTTATTTTCTTCACATTTTTGATCAATAATACTACAATCATAATTGAAATTATCTTTTATTAATTCACTTGAATCGTCCTTATTGAATTGTGTATCGTCATTTTCGGTATTTTTAATTAAATTTTCGTTATTATTTTCATTAACCTCAATAACCTCTTCACCACTTATATTATTTTTATTAAAAAAGTCATCATTCGATTTTTCCAACTCCATCGTCTCTTCATTCCGATTTTTACCCATATTATTTAAAGTATTACATAAATCGTCCAATTTTTTATTTTGTTCCATTCTATTCGCGTCTATTTTACTTTCTAATATTTTATGGTTTTTACTTAGTTCTGCATAATTTTTATCACTCTTAGCATTAAACTCTTGGAACTTGTCTGTTAAAAATCTCATGAGTTGATCCACGTGCCACGGATGCATCTCATTATCCCTTTCCGGAGTACGGTCATTGGATAGACTTTCTGTTCCTAAGGAACCCGCCGTCGATTCTCTGAATGCTATTGCATCATCCTCCTGCAATTCGTTTTCACGTGTTTCGACTATAATATTTATTTCTCCTGGCGTAAAAAATACGTATTCCGGTGATTCTACATTATTTTCTTCACCGTTATTTTGAAATTGTTCAATATTTACGTCAGACATTTTTATTTAAAAAAAAAAAATTTACTTTTAAGTTTTATTTTCAATATTTATTTACCGCTTTTAATTTTAATTCACTCGGCCGTCTACGTTGGGCGCCATTTAATGTTATGATTATTTTTTACAATAAGAAATAAGGAAATTTTAATTAGTTTTATTATGTTAATTCAACTCAATCTCAGGGACAAAGTTCCGAGTGAATGAACGGTATTACATTTATCTTCAGACAACTCTGAGATACACACAATATTAAATTACACAACAAATAATAATAAAATAATCAACCACAAAAAAAACAATTCTTACCTCTAACTCAATCTGCCTTCATCAAAAACTCAATTCACTTGGCATTCCTTGGAGGAGAGGTCCGCCTTCCACCAACGCTGAGAATAGAAAGACGCCATTCGAGAGAGAAACTTTGGCTTCCCTCTTTCCAACTTCCGCAGTTTGCCGGATTGTATATAAAGATAACAATTGTTTTTTGCCATACAAAATAATTAATTTATTGTTATCTGAATGTACATTTAATATGGATATATTGTACATCAGTATTGTCCAAAAATATTATTAATTTTGATCGTATATAATATAATGTTATTTGTACATATGGTTTGTGATTTGCGCGGGCTTTTCAAAATATCGATGGTTATTTGAATTTAAAAATATTTTCAAGAATGTAATATATCATTACAATATATATATATATATATATATATATATATATTTATTTATATATATATATATATATATATATATATATACATATATATATATATATATATATATATATATATATATATATATATATATATATTTGTCTGTTCGCTCATTTCTGGCTTCCCTGATGGTCCGATTTTGATGAAATTTGGTGCAAAAATCTGTCGTCCAATTTGAAAGGTCAAGTTCGTTAACCAGCAAAATCCGCCCACTGGAAGATGGCGTTTGGGGCGAAATTTGCGCAAAAAAAATCGTAACGCTTACGTTTTTGAGTTCATAAGCTTGTAAGTACTCTTTTTATATGCTTCTTGGGCTAGGAAAACGAATGGAACCATTTGACTGAAACTGAAAAAATAATTTTTGAATGCCGTTTTTGGTTTGGGTACTTAGAATCAAGGGATTCAGTTGAAACATTTACTGCATGTTCTACATTCATTAAAACTAATATGTTGAAATTTTGGTTGCGTTTGGAGTTAAGGAAGGGTTAGAATAAAATATTTTATTAACAGGCATAAAAAAGTTTTGGTAACTTTGTATACTTTCCTTAATATCTCAAAAAAGGTTGAGAATTTGGGAAACGGAAGAATACCATTAGAAAGCTTACTAAATGCTCTACAAAAAAGGTTCTAATAAAAGTTTTGATTAGGCGATGTCAATCGGAGAAATACCGTATGAAATGTCAGTTTTGGATTTGTCGATTTCCTTCAAATGTCTTGAAACTGTCGAGGCTCCTACTCCGAGTTCTTTGGCATATTCCCTAGTGTTTTTAATTGCTTATAGTAGTCAAATGTATTTGTCAATGAAACAGGATACGTATAATTAGAATCAATATTTTGTTTGTTAGAATTCGAAGATGCCGTATGAATATCTAGATGTGACAGTACTGGTGTTGATTTCGTTCTTTAGAATTATTCTTGGTATTCCCTATTTTCATCTGTTACCCATAGTTTTTTATTGTTAGTAGATTTTTCTTATTGATTATAGAATATTAATCTATTTGGCTATAAAACAGGATACGTAAAATTAGTGACAATATTTCGGAGATTTCTGAGCGAAATACGTTTAAGATTTTCTACCACCATGAACGGCTTTTTTCCTCTATTTTTATCCACTAGATAGGCTTTATTTTGCATATTATTCTATATAAGTTTTATTCAGCAGGGGATTCTGATGAAATGTCGTGTTTTTGCTGTGGATTTTAAATACGATGTATCTAAGATTGGATAACATTAGCGAGTCTACATAATTAAGAACCGACGACGGAGGATTACTTCTTGCTATGATTTAGTCTACATACGTATATTAAGTCCTAAATCCAATCCTCCTAAAGTTCAATGCCCGTAGAAACCAGGGGGCCGCAGGAAATTTACCTGCTAAGAGTTAATCCTCAAGAGCTGTAAATATACCCCAGGTATCTGCCGACACAAATACAAAGCCTAGGCGGAGAGCACCCCAAAAACTCAGATCCAAACATAAGGTTATATACTAAATATTGATAAAGACTACTTAGTTGTAAACCGATTCATCAATTAGCAATCAATAGTTTTTAACAAAGGTTATATACTAAATATTGATAAAAAGTATTTAATTAGAAAAAAAAAAAAAAACAATATTCCACAAGACTTGTTTTTGGTCCATTTGTGTCTACTCCATTGACTTAATTAGGTATATTATTCTATTTTAGTTGGGCAACTAAACTTTGTTTTATTTTGTTAAATAAAGTTTTTTTTCTTGATTTGTTATTCGTCAAGACTTTTATTTGTCCTTGTGTATTTACTAGATAGGTTTTATTCAACATATTATTCTATATAGGCTATATTAGGCTGGGTATTCTACTCAATCTTGTGTACTTCTTCTTGATCCTTCTGTACATGGGCGTATATAAAAACAATTTCGGGGGGGGGCTGAGACCATTTCCAGGGTATGGAATACTAAATATTTAGAGCTTGGAATAGTTTTAGGCAACTAAAACGCTATTACACGTAAAATAAAATATGTTTTATGAACTAAGTGATCTTATTTAATTTATTTTTAAGGGTTTTACGAGAAGTTTTTATCATCAATTCAAAATTTCGGGAGGGGCTGCAGTCCCCTCAGCCCCCCCCTCATATACGCCCATGCTTCTGTATCCTCTAGAAAGGCTTTATTAGGCATATTTTGTATTGATTTATAGAGCTTTGCTTTAGAATGAGAGCCAGATTTTGTAATTTCCGCTTCTGTGTAAAAGTTAGCTACTGTCGGTGTCCCTGACGCCTTAATATCACTTTTATTCGAGATGTTCGAGAGGATTTTGACAATTTTCACAAGATATAGAAAAAAAATAAGTTTATTTTTTTTCTAAGCTTATCAAATGGCACTAGGGACATGAACGGAACCGCGCTAAGATGCTGCAGTTCCTGCGAGTCGGACTTTTTTTGTCAATGTCTAGCGTTTTGTTCTCACCGGGGAGAATCCATCCCGCATTTTCGAGACCGTTAACTCTGCTAGGACTAAATGATGAATAACCTTTTAGTGTAGAAGTTATTCCGGGGTTCCTAACCCTATCTATTTCTATCCCATTTAGCTCATATCTAATTTCATCAAATAAAAAAGAAAATGCGTTGTTAGTCAATTTTGCAATCAAAGGTTTGGTCTCATCTTTTTTCCTAAGCTTCCCCTCGAGGTAGATAAAGGAATGTGCTGGGAGTGTATAAATATCTTGTTGCTGTATTGGAATACGGATTTCATCGGAATGATTGAATGTATTTCCCGCATAAGGCTGGTGCGAATGGAACTGGAACTGAGCGAGAGAATTGTCGAAGGAAATGTCCGAAGATATAGCTAATATGTTATCCATACTTTAGTTTAAAACCACTTTGTTTTAAAAACTTTGCGTTTGAAGGTGTTAACCGCTTTAACGTCTTTGATTGACTAACTCTTCTAGGGATCGAGATACATCTTTTATATGTTTTAGTTTTTCTACTCACATTTCCTAGTTGATGCTTTGAAGAAACGTATCCTCTAAAATCAATCCCCATTTCTCTTTATGTGAAGTCTAACTGTAACGGTTTCCCTTCTAAAATTGATAAGTTGTCCGTTTTGATCGACAAGACGAATCGTAATATTGGTAATAGTTCGTACGTTAGCAGGAAAGTAAATGACTGGATTTGGCGTTTCTACTATCTTATAACCCGGTTCGACTGCGGGAACAAATTGATGGATGCTATGGTCGGGCTCACCGTTTACAAAGGACCCCGAGGCGATATTACACTGTACAGATATAATGTTTACACTAAGAATATCGACGATATTCTCGGATGTGATATATTGATCGCTTGGAGGAATAATTAGATTTTTTGAAGTATAACCCAAAAGTGGGCCGATAGAATTTGGACGTTCGGTGAAATTGAAATAAATTGATTTATTACTTCGTATTTCACTCTTTAGCGTGCTAGGATTTCCCCTCAACACCATCATAGCGCCGGGGTCTTAATGAGCTATTTGCTCTCTGAGAAACATAGCCAGAGCCTCAATGTCGTAGGCTCCTTCTGGTATTTGAATGGCCATTGTATCAAAATAAAACATGTCCGACTTACCTCTTTGAATATTAGGGATCGAATTAAATGTATGTAAAGAGAGTAGACCGACGCTGTAAGAATTGTCTAGCTCTAAGGGGGGCATGAAATTTGCTTGGAGCACGCTGGATGTGCCCGTAAGTGTTACAGCGAGGCTCATGATTGCTAATAACCTAATCGCTTTCAGAGTTCTCCATTAAATACTGTAAGCACAAATGACCGCAAAACGGAGTATTCCACCTCTGGAAACGCTTTCGATTGTAAAAAATAAAACTGTCTTTTAAGTAAGTGACGAATCAAAGTATTTGACGATTTTACCATGTTTTACGAAGCAAACCCAGTGCGAACCTTCTTTTGAGTTTGGCTCTAAATTAACTATAGCCGTCTCCTTTAATTTAGGAGCTTCTGGCAGAGTATCAATCATAAATACGCCTCTGAAATGTGGAATTTTAAATATTTTTCGAGCGTAATAATTTAATTCGACATCATTCAACGCTTTTTTTGGTAGTCAAATACGACGACCTCTGCGTCTGTAGGTACGCTTTTGTGGTCGCTCTATAAATAGTCCGAATCCATTCCGTCTATATGGCTTTAAAAAAAGACCATTACCAATTTTTTGAGTTTCCATTGCCAAATTATGTCTTTTCTGCTCTTCCAATTTTTGCTTTGCCTCTTTGGCTTCGTTGACAGCTTTTGCTATGCTTGCCGCACCTCCAGCCAATGATCCTATAGCGGATAATCCCGCCATATTACTGGTAACCTCCAGACTTTGGTATGGGAAGAACACGAGGGGGTAAAGGCTTGTCTCGACCTCTCAATGTCTGTTTCGCCTTATTATATGCTAATTGAGACGCGTTTATTACAGAAGCCACGTTTTTAATTTTAGCCGCTCTTACAAGATCTCTAAAATTCATTTTTTTCTTCATTTTGGTAGTCCTTAAACTAGATCCAAATTTCCTTTTTGCTTTCATAGCGTTCGTAACAAACCAAGCTGAAGCTTTTTCCCCGAGCGTTGAATCTGGATGTTTTACTACTTGCCAAGCTTTTTCTGCAAGGACGCTGTCAGCCTTATGACGATTTTCCAAGTCTGTATACTTGTTATAAGCAATGTCGTGTTCTTTACAAGCTTTATCCAAAGTATTAATTCCAGCGTCACCTCTTGTCAATCGTTTTTCCACTTTCGTACCTGGACCACAATACTGATACCCCGGTAAATGTAATTCAAACGGTAATTTATTTATAACACTGTCGAGGAGACCTCGTCCTTTGCGCACCTTTCGTTTCATACTAAACCTCTTCGAACGATACAAATGACTTATATATATATACAAGCCATAGGTCAAAATAAATTAGTCACAATGAGATTAGTAGAACAAAAGGAACGATTTCCTTCAGTTGACGTTTTACCGTTGATATCGGATAAAGAAGAGAAAAAGCATGGACCTCTACTACCAAATAGTATAAGAGGAGTGATTTGTGGTCCTAGTGGATGTGGAAAAACAAACGTTATGCTCAATCTTTTGCTTAATCCAAACGGTTTGAGATATGAAAACGTATACATATTTGGAAAAACTCTATCTCAACCCAAATATCGGTACTTGAGAAGCGTTCTAAACAGCGTTCCTGAAATTGGCTATTATACATTCGAAGATTCGAAAGAATTACCTCAAGACGTTAAGAGCAACTCTATTTGTATTTTTGATGATGTTACAATGGAGGATCAAGACAATATTCGACGATATTTCAGCTATGGACGTCATAACTCTCTCGACTGTTTTTATTTAACGCAGAGCTATGTTTGCATTCCGAGACATCTCATTAGATGTAATTTGAATTTTCTTATCGTCTTTAAACAAGATGAATTGAATATTAAACACATTTATGATGAACATATTAGCAGTCCAGAGGTCAGTTTCTCGAAATTTAAAGATATTTGTGCGTTGTGTTGGAAAGAGCCTTTTGACTATCTTGTTATCGACAAGGGTACTAGTTTAAATGACGGGCGTTTCCGTAAGGGTCTAGATGTCTATATCGTGGATATATAAGGGGGAGAAAGAGTAATCAGTCCTCATTATTATGTCGCATTCGATACGTAGTGAAATTGTAAAGACAAGTGATGCTTTACGTAAAAAATTTCAAACGTTTAAAAGAGGAATGCAGGATATTCAAGAGGAAAGGCAAAGTCTTTTTGCTCCGGTGCTAGAACCTTTGGTAGATATACAACAACAGTTTCGTCAACAGCAGCTGCAGCCCCGACCTCGGGGATTCAAAAAAGAAAAGGAGGACGGGGACTGGGGAGAAACGAACGAGACCCGATCTATGTGGTGGGATAATGAGTCTGCTTTAAGCCCGACCGGAAAAATCTTTCTCGAAACACCTGTTACAAAAAGAAAATCAAAAATATCAAATATTTTCAAAAGCCCCTCCAAAACCCCCCAAATTAAATCAGAAAACGTCGAAGTAACACCAACCTTTTCTCCCTCTCCCCAATCCTCCACAATTTATGCACGCTCTACTATAGCTCCAGAAGAAGAAGAATTGTACGGAACAGAAACCCCGCTTGCAGTAAAGGTTCGTGAATATGTTAAAACTCCACAAGGCGAAGATGAACTAGAGCAGAATTTAAAATCCGCCGGACCGCTACAAAGACAATTTTTAGAAAAGTTGTTTAAAGGAGGACAAACAGATTTAGATTCCCGGTACGGTTTGCGAGTAATGCCGAACGGTCAATTAGCCATAGGCGATTCTACGAATATTGAGCTTTTTACAAACAACGATGATATCTCGATTAACGGTGTCGTTTACGATGGAACACCGGGGTTGTTAAAGCTATTATACCTCAAGAATCCAGAAGATTATACTGATGCGGATTTAAAAAACTATAAAAAGATTTTGCTTGCAACGAATGCTCACAAAAAAGGATACAGCGAAGAACGTGGATTGGGCGGAACTAGATCCATAAAATATAAGAAAGTAATTTCTCGACTGTTTTCATCACGCTATCTCAGCTCACTTACCTCATCCAGTAGTTCACCGGCTACTCATCGCAGACTTCGTTCTTATAATAAAAAAGGTACTGGCTTAATGCAAGAACATTTACCTATTTACGAACATTATGACGATCCAAACGAACTTGTCAACCGCCTCAGATTATTGATGGCGTCGACTGCAGCGGGTCACAGTGGTCATGGAAATGAAATTGTATCGATAATTGAAGAGTTGAGAGAAGAGAATATTATATATTAGATCAATATTAACTTTTGCACTCAGTCACATTCCTCATACATGACGATAAACAAGTTTGGCTCCCATGTAACTAAAAAACATGTCAAGTATAAAACAAATTATTTTCCTTTTAGTTTGTTAAAGTCTGAACAACATATTGATGCAAATAAGTTACGTATTATTAATGTAGCAAATCCTGTTTCTTCTACTGACGCGGTTAATAAAACATATTCAGACACCCTAGCAATTTTTTATACAGATTTAAAAAACTGGCCCGGTAATTATATAAATGGGAACGGCAAGAGGCTTGCTAATTTCGCTCCACCTATTGACGGCTATGATGTGGTTACGAAAGATTTTTTAAATTCCAGTTCAATTACTCTACAAAATGATACATATGATGCAATGAACAAAAGGATTACAAACGTTCTTGAACCACTTGCAAAAACGGATGTTGTGACACTGGGGTATCTGGAAAATATATTGAAGAAAAATACACAGCTTTAGTAGTTAGATGTCGGCGGTAAAGAAAGCAATTGTAGATGAATTGCATAGAAGCGCACGTAAATTTTATCCGAGAAGAAGAGTCGTTCTAAAAGGAGTAAACGATTTATGGCAAATAGATTTGGTTGAAATGTTACCCTATGCTAGACAGAATAAAGGCTACAAGTACCTATTAACAATCATCGATTGTTTTACTAAATATGCTTGGGCTATACCGATAAAAAGTAAAACAGGAGATAATGTAGTAAAGGCGCTAGAAAAAATCTTGAAAGTAAAGGTTCCTAAAAATATTCAAAGTGATCAAGGAAAGGAATTTTACAACACAAAGTTTAAAACGTTGATGAAAAAACATGGAATTAATCATTATTCTACTTTTTCAAACATTAAGGCTAGTATTGTTGAGCGATTTAACAGGACATTAAAATCAAAAATGTTTAAACAATTTAGTTTAAAAGGAAATTATAAATACTTAGACATCTTAACTGGTATTTTAGAAGAATATAATAAAGCTTTCCATAAAACTATTGGTATGAGGCCAATTGATGCTGAAAAAAGTGAAACCTATTTGTTAAAACATGTGTATTCCTCGCTTCCAAAAAATATAACAAAACAACGGTTTAAAGAGGGTGATTTCGTCAGGATTTCTAAACAAAAAACAGCATTTTCTAGAGGATATACCCCAAACTGGTCGGCTGAGATATTCAAAGTTGTCAAAGTTCAAAAGACTCTGCCTCATACCTATGTATTGGAAGACATGCTGAAACAACCAATTAAAGGATCATTTTACAACAAAGAGCTACAAAAAGTAAAGTATCCTGACGCCTATCTTATTGAAAAAGTGTTAAAAAAGAAAGGAAATAAGTTGTATATAAAATGGCTAGGTTTAGATTCAAAATCATGGATAAATCAAAAGGATATTGTGTAATTGATTCTACTTTTAATAAATGTTTTTCTTTATTCAAGAAACCTTTATTACCCCCTCCCCCTCCTCTTAATTGGTCTATATCTATATATACAGCTGTGCACACATAAACATTTCAAGTATGGATTGTAACCGGTGCGGTAAAACTTTCGCCTATGTCTCAAGTAGGAAACGTCACCAAGCTAAATGCGAATTATCGTGCATGCATTGCAAGCATGTTTTTGATAATCGTCATAATTTGGAGCGACATGAACAGTTCTGCAGTATTCCTAAGAAAAAGCCAAGAGGAGAACCTAGTTGTGATGAGTTGTTAGGTATGTTACCTGATAATGAAGGGGTTAATGAGTACGAAACAGCTTTTCAAAGTAGACTCAAATCTTACTTTATTAGATGTAAAGATAATTTTGATTTAATACAATTTTTAAATTCTGTTAAAAACAAAGTAGTCACAAGAATTCGACATAGTGTTTTAGAACATAAAGCAATTAAATTTAATTTATCAGTTGATTGTTTTATGGGGAAAATAAATGGAGATGAGTTAAACATTGTCCTCAAAACTAAAAATACTCCGGTTTTGCGTGAAACCGACATAGAAGAAACTGTCGGCAAACTGTTTTATGCATTAAATACGGAATTGGGAGAAATTCAGGTAAAGAAAAGTGGTTGGACATTACAGGCAATTGATGGTTTAAGATTAAAAATTAATAAATATAACCCTTTAAGAGGAAGCACATATATAGAGCTACCAAAGAAAATTGCTAATAAGAAAGCCTGTATAAATGTTCAAAATAACGATGAAAAGTGTTTTATGTACTCAATTTTAGCAAAGTTCGTCCAGAATATGCCTCAAAGGGTTTCTAAATACAAGAATCTTGGGTACAAATATGATTTTTCACAACTATCATTTCCTACTCCTTTAAAGGAGATATCAAAATTTGAACGCTTGAACAATATTTCAATCAATGTTTTTAGTCTAGATGAGAAACTTAACATTTATCCACTGAAAGTCGTTGATGACGAGTTAGATGATCATCGGGACCTACTCCTAATTGATAATGAAAAAAATTATTATACTTGTAAAATAAGTTCATATTTGTAAAAATAAAAAATTCAACGCCGCTCGAAATTTGACAGTTCTGATTATTCCAAAAGAGTTCTGATATAGTTAAAGACATGACTTATGATTTTCCCAAGAGTTCTGGTACAAGAAATAATGAGAAGTACTTTTCAACAATTATTATACTTGAAAACTGCATGTGATAAATTTGAAATTGCAACCACGGCCTATAAAAGTCCGACTCGCAGGAACTGCAGCATCTTAGCGCGGTTCCGTTCATGTCCCTAGTGCCATTTGATAAGCTTAGAAAAGAAATAAACTTATTTTTTTTATATATCTCGTGAAAATTGTCAAAATCCTCTCGAACATCTCGAATAAAAGTGATATTAAGGCGTCAGGGACACCGACAGTAGCTAACTTTTACACAGAAGCGGAAATTACAGAATCTGGCTCTCATTCTAAAGCAAAGCTCTATAAATCAATACAAAATATGCCTAATAAAGCCTTTCTAGAGGATACAGAAGCATGGGCGTATATGAGGGGGGGCTGAGGGGGCTGCAGCCCCTCCCGAAATTTTGAATTGATGATAAAAACATCTCGTAAAACCCTTAAAAATAAATTAAATAAGATCACTTAGTTCATAAAACATATTTTATTTTACGTGCAATAGCGTTTTAGTTGCCTAAAACTATTCCAAGCTCTAAATATTTAGTATTCCATACCCTGGAAATGGTCTCAGCCCACCCCCCCCCCCCGAAATTGTTTTTATATACGCCCATGTACAGAAGGGTAAAGAAGAAGTAGACAAGATTGAGTAGAATACCCTGCCTAATATAGCCTATATAGAATAATATGCCGAATAAAACGTATCTAGTAAATACACAAGGACAAATAAAAGTCTTGACGAATAACAAGTCAAAAAAAAAACTTTATTTAACAAAATAAAACAAAGTTTAGTTGCCCAACTACAATAGAATAATATACCTAATTAAGTCTACGGAGTAGACACAAATGGACCAAAAACAAGTCTTGTGGAATATTGATTTTTTTCTAATTAAATACTTTTTATCAATATTTAGTATATAACCTTTGTTGAAAATTATTGATTGCTAATTGATGAATCGGTTTACAACTAAGTAGTCTTTATGAATATTTAGTATATAACCTATTTTTGGATCTGTGTTTTTGGGGTGCTCTCCGCCTAGGCTTTGTATTTGTGTCGGCAGATACCTGGGGTATATTTACAGCTCTTGAGGATTAACTTTTAGCAGGTAAATTTCCTGCGGCCCCATTGTGTTCTACGGGCATTGAACCGCCATATACGCTCATAGTATCTAACCGTTGTGAAGTTTATTTTTTGGATTTAGGACTTAATATACATATGTAGACTAAATCATAGCAAGAAGTAATCCTCCGTCGTCGGTTCTTAACTATGTAGACTCGCTAATGTTATCCAATCTTAGATACATCGTATTTAAAATCCACAGCAAAAACACGACATTTCATCAGAATCCCCTGCTGAATAAAACTTATATAGAATAATATGCAAAATAAAGCCTATCTAGTGGATAAAAATAGAGGAAAAAAGCCGTTCGTGGTGGTAGAAAATCTTAAAAGTATTTCGCTCAGAAATCTCCGAAATATTGTCACTAATTTTACGTATCCTGTTTTGTAGTCAAATAGATTTATATTCTATAATCAATAAGAAAAACCTACTAACAATAAAAAACTATGGGTAACAGATGAAAATAGGGAATACCAAGAATAATTCTAAAGAACGAAATCAACACCAGTACTGTAATCTAGATATTCATACGGCATCATCGAATTCTAACAAACAAAATATTGATTCTAATTATACGTATCCTGTTTTATTGACAAATACATTTGACTACTATAAGCAATTAAAAACACTAGGGAATATGCCAAAGAACTCAGAGTAGGAGCCTCGACAGTTTCAAGACATTTGAAGGAAATCGACAAATCCAAAGCTGACATTACTTCGCTTATTTAAAACTTTCTTTAGAACCTTTCTTGTAGACCATTTAGTAAGCTTTCGAATGGTAACCTTTCGCTTCCCAAGATTTTCAACCGTTTTCGAGATATTAAGAAATTATACGAAGTTCCCAAAACTTTTCATTATTTCTGACAACAGAAAATTGGTCTCATTTTACACACACATACATTTTCCTTACAAATACAACATAAGAAATTAAAGAAATAAAAAACAATAAAAAACCAAGGGAAAGAGACAAAAATTACAAAAAGAACGACAAAAACCCGTTCATAAGAACAAAACAGACGTATTTGAAGTTTTAAGCATTTATTTCTCCGATTGACATAACCTAATCAAAAATAGTTTTAGAATCATTTTTGTAGAGAATTTAGTAAGCTTTCAAATAGTTTCAATCCACTTACCACGATTTCCCAACCGTGTTCGAGATATTAATGAAAGTATACGAAGTTTCCAAAACTTTTCATATCTGTTCATAAAATATTTTATTCTAACCCTTCCTTAACTCCAAACGTAACATAACTTTCAACATATTAGTTTTAATGAAAGTAGAACATGCACATAATGTTTCAACTGAATCCCGTTATTCTAAGTACCCAAACCAAAAACGGTATTCAAAAACTATTTTTCCAATTTTCTCGACAACGGTTAAAGCTATCGCCTTGAAAATGGTTTCATTCGTTTTTCTAGCCCAAGAAGCCTATAAAACGAGTACTTACAAGCTTATGAACTCAAAAACGTGCGCGAATTTCGCCCCAAACGCCATCTTCCAGTGGGCGGATTTTGCTGGTTAACGAACTTGACCTTTCAAATTGGACGACAGATTTTTGTACCAAATTTCATCAAAATCGGACCATTCGTCTTCTATTTAGAGAGCGAACAGACAAATATATATATATATATATATATATATATATATATATATATATATATATATATATATATATATAAATAAATATATACATATATATATATATATATATACAAATTTGAACCACCGTTATTTTCGGTTTCTAGGGGTTCTGAAACGCAAAATTTTCTAGTCGGCACTTCCGGATTGTTTCATTGTATCAACCTTATAAGCGGGGTTCCTCCCTATGGGGGAGGGAGGAACCGCGCTAAAACTACTCACTATGTCTACATTAAAGATTTTGAAAAATTAGTAAGATCACAAATCACAAAGTCTGAACACAGAATTTTTATTTGTAAAAGATGTCTGACTCATTATTATTCTTTAGAGAAATTGATCAATCATAAAAATTTGTGTAACCAAAATATCCCAGCTCGCATTGAACTCCCTAGAAAACCATATGTTACGTTTGAACACGTTGAAAAAACTCTACGAGTACCTTATGTAATTTACTGTGATTTTGAGAGCGTTCTACGACCAATTCATGGTTGTCAGCCCGATCCTGATAGACAATATTCTATGAATTATCAGCTCCACGAACCTATGAGCTTTTGTTGTTACTTAAAAATGTCTGATGAAGTGTCTCACCTTGATACTAATTTACCCACTCAGCCGTATGTGTATAGAGGGAAAGATGCGTCTCAACATCTTATGCAATACTTAAAGTATATTGGAGAAGAAGTGTCTACAATTTATTCAAGATCACTTCCAATGCAGCCATTAACTAATGAGGAGCAAAATATTATTAATTCTGCTACAAAATGTTATTTTTGCGATAAAGATTTTGTTACAAGTAACCCTGATACCGTTGATCAGCTAAGTGAATATGATAAGAAGGAAGCTTTAGATCAACGTCGAGTAATCGATCATAATCATATTACTGGTCGATTTCGATGTGTATCTCATTCTAAATGTAATTTAAGGTGTAGAACACCCAACTTCTTGCCTGTGCTACTTCATAATTTGACTGGCTACGACGCTCATCATATCGTCAGGCAGCTAGGATATGATGACCAACAAATCAAAGTGATCCCGAATTCAGAAGAAAAATATATATCATTCAGCAAATCAGTGACGAAGAATTTGGAACTCCGTTTTCTAGACACATTTCGCTTTATGCCCAGCAGTTTAGACAATTTAGTGAAAACGTTGCCTGAACTACGTGAAATCTGTAAATTTTACTCATCAGAACACATTCCTCTACTAACCCGAAAAGGAGTTTTTCCTTATGATTATGTTACAAACTGGGAAATATTGGAACAACAAAGCTTACCTGACAAAGAAGCCTTTTACAATAAATTGAATGATTCCCCCATTTCTGATGAAGATTATGCTCATGCTCAGAATGTATGGTCAACATTTGGGTTTAAGACATTAGGTCAGTACAGTGATCATTACCTGATGACAGATGTTTTGCTTCTTAGCGACATCTTTGAAACGTTTCGAGATTTAACACTTAAAACTCATAAGTTAGATCCATGTAATTATTTTACCTTACCAGGATTATCTTGGGACGCTATGCTAAGGTTTACAGGAGTGAAGTTACAATTATTGACAGATTATGATATGATATTGATGATAGAAAGAGGTATTCGTGGCGGTATTTGTCAAGTATCTCATAGATATCTCCGAGCAAATAACAAATATTTAAGTAATTATAACCCTAACGAAAAAACTAGTTTCATAGTGTATCAGGATTGTAACAACTTGTATGGATATGCCATGATTCAGCCTCTTCCTTATGAGGGATTTGAATGGGTAAATACCGATATTGATTTGAATAAATTAACTGAAAATGATGAATATGGTTATATTTTAGAAGTAGATGTGGACTATCCCGCTCAATTGCATGATTTACATAATGCTCTTCCATTTTGACCGGAAAATATAAAAATCGATAACCAAGTGAAGCTTGTACCACATTTAAACCCTCGAAGAAACTATGTTGTTCATTATTTAACCCTGAAACAGGCCATCAGTCACGGATTAATTCTTAAAAAAATTCATAGAGTTTTAAGGTTTCGTCAATCAGAATGGTTAAAACCTTATATCGAACATAATACTAAATTAAGGACACAAGCGACTACTGATTTTGAAAAAGATTTATATAAATTATACAATAACTCTGTTTTTGGAAAGACTATGGAAGATGTTAAAAAGCGAATGAATATGCAACTTGTTTGCAGTAGCAACAAAATTGAAAAATATATTTCTAAGCCAAATTTTGTTGATCGAATTATTTATGGAGAAAACCTTGCAGCAGTTCATTTATTGAAAGAAAGAATATTTATGAATAAACCTTTATACATAGGATTAACAGTACTTGATTTATCAAAAACGGTTATGTACAAATACTATTATGATGTATTACTTTCAAAATACAGTCCTCAGAAATTGATGTTAAGCTACGTCGATACTGACGGGTTTATAGCATTAATTGTATGTGAAAACATATTTAATGACTTTCAAGATATTATGGAATACTTAGATACGTCTAGTTATCCAAAGGATCATCCATGTTACTCTGCTAAAAACAAGAAAGTGTTAGGAAAATTTAAAGATGAAGCAAACGGACATATTATAGAGGCATTTGTCGGGTTACGAGCTAAAATGTATAGTCTACTTATAGGAGATGAAGAAATAAAAAAAGCTAAGGGAGTAAAAAAAGCTTTGTTGAAAAATCAAATAAAATTTGAAGACTACATAAATTGTTTGGAACAGAAGCAGGTTTTACGCCATCCGATGAAATTTATTCGTTCAACTCAACACAGAATTCATTCTTTAGAAATAAACAAAAAATCCCTTTCTTCTTATGATAATAAAAGAGTTATTTTAGAAGATAATATATCTAGTTTAGCGATAGGACATTATAAAACAGTGTTAAAATAAAAAAGAGTTTTAAAAGAATATTTTTTTATTTTCCATAAAGTCTTAAAACATTATCTTCAGCAAAATCTAGTAAAAAAAACTTTTGTCTTTATGTATATATCTTCACTTCAGTAAATCTAGAAAAAATAAAACCACTTATTTACAATAAAGCACTAGGTATTTTATTTATTTTTTATTTTTGAAGGAAAAATAAATTACCAAAAGATACACCATAAATAAATGTTCTGTCTCGTAATAAGACAGAATATATGAATTTTCATCAAAGATCGTGCTCCCCAAGGGAATCAAATTAACCCCCTCCGACTGATCAATTTCTTCGCAAAATATTGCGAAGACAGGCTTTGGCTAAAAAATTAAAAAAAAAAAAAAAAAAAAAAAAAAAAAAAAACAATAATAATCACAAAACCTTATATAAAGATAATTTTGAGAAAAAAACAAAACAAAAAACTTACAGGGGTTCTATGAGGAAGCCTCTCCAAAATGTAATCTATGATGTCAGGGGTGGCCATTATGTTCGTACTGACTCTTACGTGTGAAACTGCAACTTTTATACTGCTTGAGGAAGTAGATCAAGGATGTTATGCAATATGTTGGCGGAAAAACTTCATTGTTTATACTAACAATTAACGAGTAAAAAAAGTATTAATTATGCATTAGATTGCATATATATGAAGCCTGGAAACCTGATTATTCGATAGTTACACTCCACAGCCGCTGCAGTAAGTATTGCTTCCTTCATAATTATATTCACTTTCTCCGACTATGGAGAACAATGTGTATTTCATTTAAATATATTAAATAAAACAGAGAGTTTTTTTTTTATTTTTGTTTTTATAGAAATGGTTGGAGGAAATTTGAAAGTGTCAGATCCATATAATAGATATTTATGTGTGGTTATTGCTGGAACTTTGGTGTTTTGGGAGGACTTATCTAAGTATTTTAGTATAAATGGTCGAATGACTGATGATGGTGCCCGATTATGTTACTCTTGTAGTAATGATCTCCCTAATAAATTAAGGGGCGAGGCTTTATTTCCTCTTTTCATGCATAAATTTTATTATAAGGGTAACATTAGTACGCTAAGTTCTTTTAAATGTTACTTTTGTAATTACGAACTTTTTAAAATCAAATGTGTCACCTCTTGCTCGGATTGCACACATCATTTAACACAAACCTTTGGTTCTTGTATATCTAACGGATCCTTAGTCAATTATGAATCAATTGATGCGTTAAATGAAGAAGTTCGAAATGAGTTAGAAATAATGGATATTAAAGACATCACTTCTGTGGATCTTCGACCGAACTCATTATTTATAACAGATGAAATAAATACCTTATCATTACATTGTAATGAAAGTTTTGGTGAGACTTGTTATTTTATTTTAAAATATAAATACTTAATATAATATTATATGTTTTTTTGGGGTTTTTAGATGAATCACGTATCTCAACTTAACTCAATTAAAATTTCCGAAATTACCTCGGCAAAGAACTTGGAAATTGGAAAATCTTATGGTATTATTGGATTCCGAAAGGTAACCACAAAATTTGGGGAGAGAGCAGTATGTGATCTGGATAATCAATTATCCATTTATCTACCCACAAGATTCAACGACTACATATTTCGCCATCTTTTAACCAACTATATTGATAGAACTCTTCAACTTGTGTATAATGGAGAAGTTTGGTACGACAATAACACTTATTTCGATATTGTCTTCAAACCAATGTTTAAATAAAAACCATTATAATTTTAAAGATTAATACATTATTTTGTTAAATATAATTTTTGAATGATTTATTAAACTTTCTAAGCTTAAACTCTGTTTTATTCAGAATCCATCCTCTATTTTTGTGTTGTATTTATTTTATTTAATGACTTTTAATCAAGGAGGGAAGGAGGAATTATGTTACATAATTTTTTATTATGGGGAGGGGGGACTCCAAGGATAGCAGTTGCAATCAAGACTCGGTGGAAAGAGGTAAGTTTTTTTTATTGGGGCAAGAAGATTATGGAGGGGGGATCTTAATGCGATGGGAGGAGGTTGCATGATCATTTTTTTATTACGGGAGAGGGGAGACCAAGGATAGCAGTTGCAATCGAGACTCAGTGGAAAGAGGTAAGTTTTTTTTATTGGGGCTGTCGAAGAAGATAGGTTATAGGGAGGGGGGGGATGCGATGGAAGGAGGTTGCATGATCATTTTTTTTTTATTATGGTAGAGGGGAGACCAAGGATAGCAGTTGTAATCGAGACGCGGTCGGAGGAGGTTCTATTCTAATTAAGTTTTCTATTTAATATGGGAGGGGGGATGCGCAGATGGCAATGATGGAGGTAAGTTTTTTTATTATGTAGGGAGATTTTTTATTGAAAGGGAGCTGTTATTAAGACGTGGTTGCATGATCATTTTTTTTTATTTATTATGGAGGAGATCCCAGTTGTAATTGAGACTCGATCGATGTAGGAGAATAAAATAGGAGAGAGAGCTGTTATTAAGTAGGGGGGGTAGGGGGGGGGGTTCAAGGTCATCGACTCTACATTTTTAGCGGCTCTAAATCAAGGTCATGTGACGTCATGCAACATCATGTGTGACCTTGAACATGACCTTGATCCAGAACCGCTAATTTATACCTACTTACATGATTTGATAAGAAATAAATATTTATTTTAGACTAAGCAACATATACTATAAATTCAATTAATTTTCAGTCTTCTTTCCTTATACCCATTCTTGTAAATTAGATTTCTTTTTAATATCTGAAGCACTGGACAGGAATAGATGAAAATAGAAAGCTTCTCCTCTCCCACCTGCAGTTACTCCTTAACTTATTTAACATTGTAATTTAGGAATGGGATTATTAATTTTTTTAATTTATAATGCCTAAATCCCCAATTTTATTTATTTTATTTTTTAGTTTATACTAAAGGGAATAGTTTTGTTGAACGCTGAGCACATTCTCCTAAGCTGAATTACTCCTCCCCTAAGAAAAATACTACTTGAATAAATTAAAGTGCCTTTTTTGGGGAACTTCAGACGAGAAATACATGTAAATCAAAACGTATTTTTAAAGAGAACTACTTGACACATCGAAAATCCGTTTACACAGTTCTTTTTTTACAGCGCATCAACAAATCTTGGCTATTAGCCTGGACCCGAGATCCAGGGTGCAGCCAGGAATTTTCTCAGCGAGCCCTGAGATAAGAAAATATATGGCGCCGGTGGGGATCAAACCCACCATATTCCGCTTATGAATCTAGCTCGCTAGCCACTAGACCACGGGAGACCCCTCTTCCTTGTCTTTTTAGTACTTTTAAAAAATATAATGCAACATATGGCTGAAGGGGGAACTTTTCCCTTCAAAGGCCTATTTAAGCCCCTAGAAGGGTTATTTACTTTCTTCTGAGGTCATTTTATGATGATGATGATTGCAGTTGTAAGTTTATTGTTTGTTTGTTTTTGGCTTTTTATTTATTTTATTATTATATCAATCAAAAATTAATGAAACCCTCAATTTCAGGGAACCCTCCAATTTTTTAGCGCGGTTCCTCCCTCCCCCATAGGGAGGAACCCCGCTTATAAGGTTGATACAATGAAACAATCCGGAAGTGCCGACTAGAAAATTTTGCGTTTCAGAACCCCTAGAAACCGAAAATAACGGTGGTTCAAATTTGTATATATATATATATATATGTATATATTTATTTTAGCGCGGTTCCTCCCTCCCCCATAGGGAGGAACCCCGCTTATAGGGTTGATACAATGAAACAATCCGCAAGTGCCGACAAGAAAATTTCGCGTTTCAGAACCCCTAGAGACCGAAAATAACGGTGGTTCAAATTTGTATATATATATATATGTATATATTTATTTATATATATATATATATATATATATATATATATATATATATATATATATTTGTCTGTTCGCTCTCTAAATAGAAAACGAATGGTCCGATTTTGATGAAATTTGGTACAAAAATCCTTCGTCCAATTTGAAAGGTCAAGTTCGTTAACCAGCAAAATCCGCCTACTGGAAGATGGCGTTTGGGGCGAAATTCGCGCAAAAAAAATCGTAACGCTTACGTTTTTGAGTTCATAAGCTTGTAAGTACTCGTTTTATATGATTCCTGGGCTAGGAAAACGAATGAAACCATTTTGAAGGCGATCGCTTTAACCGTTTTCGAGAAAATTGGAAAAATAGTTTTTGAATACCGTTTTTGGTTTGGGTACTTAGAATTACGGGATTCAGTTGAAACTTTATCTGCATGTTCTACTTTCATTAAAACTAATATGTTGAAAGTTTTGTTACGTTTGGAGTTAAGGAAGGGTTAGAATAAAATATTTTATGAACAGACATGAAAAGTTTTGGGAAGTTCGTATACTTTCATTAATATCTCGAACACGGATGGGAAATCGTGGTAAGTGGATAGAAACTATTTGAAAGCTTACTAAATTCTCTACAAAAAAGATTCTAAAATTATTTTTGATTAGGTTATGTCAATCGGAGAAATAAGTGCTTAAAACTTCAAATACGTCTGTTTTTTTTCTTATGAACGGGTTTTTGTCGTTCTTGTTGTAATTTTTGTCTCATTCCCTTCGTTTTTTATTGCTTTTTATTTTTGTAATTTCTTATGTTGCGAAAATTTTGTGTGTAAAGCAGGATATGAAAAATGAGGCCAATTTTCTGTTGCTAGAAATAATATAAATTTTGGGAACTTTCATTAATATCTCGAAAACTGTTGAGAATTTTGGTAAACGGAAGAATACCATTAGAAAGCTTATTAAATGCTCTACATAAAAGGTTCTAATGAAAGTTTTGATTAGGCGATGTCAATCGGAGAAATAAGACCTTAAAGTTTTAAAGTAATTGATTTCGCTTATTCGAAGTGTTCTTTTTGTCTGTATTTTATTCCTTGTTATTTTTTAATTGCTTTTAGTTGGATAATGTATTCGAAAATAAAACAGGTTAAGTAAAATAACAAAAACAATTTATTGTTAGAAATATAGAGTTCCAAGATTCCAAGACCTTGTAACTAGCGGGACGGTTTCTATTGTTGCCGACCCTTCCAGGTAAGATTGTATATCCTACCTTTCAAGACTGGTGGAACCAAAATATAACTGTCAGGGTTCGGTCACAGCTACTTAATAAAACTACATTTTATCGTAAAAATGGTATTATTGTGCCGACGTTTCGGCTTGAACTTCAAGCCTTCATCAGGGCTGTAAATACAAGTAGGACATATTTAACACTAATATATGCACATATCTATGTAAATATACCTAACATATATATATATATATATATATATATATATATATATATATATATATATATATATATTTATATATAGACATATACACATACACATATACACGCACACATATGTACATATATATGCCCACATACATACACATATGGGGTATGTATTATTAAGTAGCAGTGACCGAACCCGGA
Source organism: Gonocerus acuteangulatus (assembly GCA_946811695.1). Taxonomy (NCBI): domain Eukaryota; kingdom Metazoa; phylum Arthropoda; class Insecta; order Hemiptera; family Coreidae; genus Gonocerus; species Gonocerus acuteangulatus. The sequence continues at coordinate 22,741,317 of OX328132.1, forward strand.
CAATCCCTACCTTGCATCATCAACGGTCAACGATCTCCTCTCAACAAAATAATAACTGCTTCTATTTTAATCTTTCGAAATTAGACTAGGGATAAGAACGGAACCGCGCTAAGATGAGGCAGTTCCTGCGAGTCGGACTTTTATATATATATATATATATATATATATATATATATATATATATATATATATATATTTGTCTGTTCGCTCTCTAAATAGAAGACGAATGGTCCGATTTTGATGAAATTTGGTACAAAAATCTGTCGTCCAATTTGAAAGGTCAAGTTCGTTAACCAGCAAAATCCGCCCACTGGAAGATGGCGTTTGGGGCGAAATTCGCGCAGAAAAAATCGCAACGCTTACATTTTTGAGTTCATAAGCTTGTAAGTACTCGTTTTATAGGCTTCTTGGGCTAGAAAAACGAATGAAACCATTTTCAAGGCGATAGCTTTAACCGTTGTCGAGAAAATTGGAAAAATAATTTTTGAATACCGTTTTTGGTTTGGGTACTTAGAATAACGGGATTCAGTTGAAACATTATGTGCATGTTCTACTTTCATTAAAACTAATATGTTGAAAGTTATGTTACGGTTGGAGTTAAGGAAGGGTTAGAATAAAATATTTTATGAACAGATATGAAAAGTTTTGGAAACTTCGTATACTTTCATTAATATCTCGAACACGGTTGGGAAATCGTGGTAAGTGGATTGAAACTATTTGAAAGCTTACTAAATTCTCTACAAAAATGATTCTAAAACTATTTTTGATTAGGTTATGTCAATCGGAGAAATAAATGCTTAAAACTTCAAATACGTCTGTTTTGTTCTTATGAACGGGTTTTTGTCGTTCTTTTTGTAATTTTTGTCTCTTTCCCTTGGTTTTTTATTGTTTTTTATTTCTTTAATTTCTTATGTTGTATTTGTAAGGAAAATGTATGTGTGTGTAAAATGAGACCAATTTTCTGTTGTCAGAAATAATGAAAAGTTTTGGTAACTTTGTATACATTCCTTAATATCTCGAAAAAGGTTGAGAATTTGGGAAACGGAAGAATACCATTAGAAAGCTTACTAAATGTTCTACAAAAAAGGTTCTAATAAAAGTTTTGATTAGGCGATGTCAATCGGAGAAATAAGTGCTTAAAACTTAAAAGTAATTGATTTCGCTTATTCGAACTGTTCTTTTTGTCTTTGATTTTGATACTTAAAATTATGGGATTCAGTTGAAACATTTTCTGCATGTTTGAATTTCATCAACACTAATATGTTAAAATTTTGGTTACGTTTGGAGCTAAGGAAGGATTAGAATAAAATATTTTATTAACAGACATGAAATGTTTTGGGAACTTCGTATACATTCCCTAATATCTCGAAGACGGTTAGGAATATTGGTAAACGGAGGGTTACCATACGAAAGCTTACTAAATGTTCTACAAAAAAGATTCTAAAACAATTTTTGATTAGGCTATGTCAATCGGAGAAATAAGTGCTTAAACTTTGAAGTAATTGATTTCGTTAATTCGAACGGTTCTTTTTGTTTGTTTTTATTCCTTGTTACTTTTTAATTGCTTAAAGGTGGATAATGTATTTGACAATAAAACAGATTAATTAAAATAAGAAAAACAATTCATTGTTAAAAATATATCAGGCTGTACCGTATGAAATGTCAGTTTTGGATTTGTCGATTTCCTTCAAATGTCTTGAAACTGTCGAGGCTCCTACTCCGAGTTCTTTGGCATATTCCCTAGTGTTTTTAATTGCTTATAGTAGTCTAATGTATTTGTCAATAAAACAGGATACGTATAATTAGAATCAATATTTTGTTTGTTAGAATTCGAAGATGCCGTATGAATATCCAGATTACAGTACTGGTGTTGATTTCATTCTTTACAATTATTCTTGGTATTCCCTATTTTCATCTGTTACCCATAGTTTTTTATTGTTAGTAGGTTTTTCTTATTGATTAAAGAATATTAATCTATTTGGCTATAAAACAGGATATGTAAAATTAGTGACCATATTTCGGAGATTTCTGAGCGAAATACTTTTAAGATTTTCTACCACCACGAACGGCTTTTTTCCTCTATTTTTATCCACTAGATAGGCTTTATTTTGCATATTATTCTATATAAGTTTTATTCAGCAGGGGATTCTGATGAAATGTCGTGTTTTTGCTGTGGATTTTAAATACGATGTATCTAAGATTGGATAACATTAGCGAGTCTACATAGTTAAGAACCGACGACGGAGGATTACTTCTTGCTATGATTTAGTCTACATATGTATATTAAGTCCTAAATCCAAAAAATAAACTTCACAACGGTTAGATACTATGAGCGAATATGGCAGTTCAATGCCCGTACAAGGGGGCCGTAGGAAATTTACCTGCTAAGAGTTAATCCTCAAGAGCTGTAAATATACCCCAGGTATCTGCCGACACAAATACAAAGCCTAGGCGGAGAGCACCCCAAAAACTCAGATCCAAACATAAGGTTATATACTAAATATTCATAAAGACTACTTAGTTGTAAACCGATTCATCAATTAGCAATCAATAGTTTTCAACAAAGGTTATATACTAAATATTGATAAAAAGTATTTAATTAGAAAAAAAAAACAATATTCCACAAGACTTGTTTTTGGTCCATTTGTGTCTACTCCATAGACTTAATTAGGTATATTATTCTATTGTAGTTGGGCAACTAAACTTTGTTTTATTTTGTTAAATAAAGTTTTTTTTTCTTGACTTGTTATTCGTCAAGACTTTTATTTATCCTTGTGTATTTACTAGATAGGTTTTATTCGGCATATTATTCTATATAGGCTATATTAGGCAGGGTATTCTACTCAATCTTGTGTACTTCTTCTTTATCCTTCTGTACATGGGCGTATATAAAAACAATTTCGGGGGGGGGCTGAGACCATTTCCAGGGTATGGAATACTAAATATTTAGAGCTTGGAATAGTTTTAGGCAACTAAAACGCTATTACACGTAAAATAAAATATGTTTTATGAACTAAATGATCATATTTAATTTATTTTTAAGGGTTTTACGAGAAGTTTTTATCATCAATTCAAAATTTCGGGAGGGGCTGCAGCCCCCTCAGCCCCCCCCCCTCATATACGCCCATGCTTCTGTATCCTCTAGAAAGGCTTTATTAGGCATATTTTGTATTGATTTATAGAGCTTTGCTTTAGAATGAGAGCCAGATTCTGTAATTTCCGCTTCTGTGTAAAAGTTAGCTACTGTCGGTGTCCCTGACGGCTTAATATTACTTTTATTCGAGATGTTCGAGAGGATTTTGACAATTTTCACGAGATATATAAAAAAAAATAAGTTTATTTCTTTTCTAAGCTTATCAAATGGCACTAGGGACATGAACGGAACCGCGCTAAGATGCTGCAGTTCCTGCGAGTCGGACTTTTTTAATGTAATTACAGATATGTATGAATTGTATTTTTGAAGCACTATGCAAGACTTACTGTAATTGGAAATTATGAGTAGGCTGGTTAATGGACGGGAGGAATTGGCTTCTAATAGTTTAGTTAATAGGACAATGCTAAAGAAAATGTCTTCATATGCATTATAATTACAGAGGGTGCTGATTTCATTTGAGTTAAGAATAGTGAATATTTTTAATTGAAAATTTTATATTGAAGTTGCTGGCTGATCTTAACATGGTTTTGAAAAAAAAAAAATCAATTTTCGAAAGCGCTGCTTTTGATTGTCTTCGAGGTAAGGTCCATAAGTTTCCGGCCTGTCCTGCTTCCCCTCCTTCAAACGTGCCGGGACCTGCACGCCTATGCAGGTCCATACCTGCTCACTCCATACCCATCGCCCGCACTTCCTCAGTCTTCTCAGTCAGTGTCAAGCCTTGAAGGAAACTCCCCATTTTTACAATGTTCAAACTCGAGTACCATGCGGTAATTAAATTCTTTTGTAAAGAGGGTCTTTCTCCTGCGCAAATTAAAGAGCGCTTGGATTGTGTATATGGGCAGTCCTCCCCCTCGACAGTAAAGAATGGGCAAAATTATTTAAGTTAGGGAGAGAAAGACTACAAGATGACCCACGATGTCCCGGGCGCCCATTGGAAGCTGTCACTTCTGAAACAATCCAACTTGTGGAATCTGAATTGCTGTCTGATCGGAGACTAAAAACCTAGGAAATAGCAGCGAGGTTAGGGATTTCAAAACCAAGTGTTTTGAGGATCATCAAAGAACATTTGCATATGAACAAGGTTAGTGCAAGATGGGTTCCAAAAATTCTTTCAGCTGCTCAAAAACAGGAACAAGTTCACTGCTGCAATGAATTTTTACGCGAGTATAATGCCGATCCAAGGAATTTTTTAGACTCAATTGTAACTGGGGATGAGACAATGGTTCTATATTATGACCCACTCAGCAAAAGAGAGTCCATGGAATGGAGAAGACCAGGAGAAGCGCCTCCTTTAAAGGCAAAAGTCACACAGTCAACAAAAAAGGTAATGGCCACAATTTTTTGGGACCGTAAAGGAATACTACTGATAGATTTTAATTCAAGGAAAATCAATAACATGTTTTCTTCTATCCTGCTTCATGTTTTTTTTTTTTTTTTTTTTTTTTTTTTTTTTTTTTTTTTTTTACGGCGCATCTACATCTAGGTCATTAGCGCCGACATCCAGCGACGAATTTTACCAGCGAGCCGTGGGATGATAAAATTCCTGCCGGAGGGAACAATACCCTTTCAGAATAGTTACAGCTTGGTGGATCTGTAGTTCCTGAGTTGTGTTCCCGGTTACCCCAAGGATTTGGGCCTTACAACCTTTACATGGACAATTTTTTTTAGTACCATAGACCTCTTTCAAGAATTAAATATAACAAGCACTGGCTGCACCAAAACTATTCAAGAAAATCACATTGTAAGAATTGGAATTAAAACAGTCAAGACTCATTAGTGAGTGCTGCAATATAGGGATTAATTCACACAGTTATTTCGATTTTCACAGGATAAATAATTTTTTCAAAAACCAATATTTATCATAGGCAACCAATCATAGATTTATGCATTTCTTCATGAAATGCAGTGAATTTTTAAAAGATACCCGATTTTGATACTTGTAATCAAGCCCAAGGTCCCTTCTAGGGGACCATACGTTATTTTACATATTGACAGTTTTATAACGAAAATTTCTTAAATCTTACTTCAATTGACTTCATATTAACCCAGTTAAGCAAAAAAAAAAAAAAAAATTTAGAAAAAAATATAGAATAGTCATGGGCATTGGAGGGTTAAAGATATGCTGTCATAAAATAGACAAAATGTCCTTTAATAAAACAGTAATTTAAAGCACTAAACCCATTGATAAAATATAATTTCTGGACATCCTATAACGCACTTCTGTTTTTCTTGATGAATCAGAGTTTTTTCTCGGAATTTTTTCTCAGTCCCTTAGCGGACTACAGATTCACTACTTACAGGAAAACTTCTACATTTAATAAACTTTAAATCTCTGCAAACAAAGTGGAAGTTTATTGAGGGGTAAGTTGAGCAATTGACTCCCTTTTGTGCAAAAAAAAATAAAGTAGTAGTATTAATATATAGTTTGACTACATTCAAATACCTTATGCGAAGAAATTATCAATTACTCATTTCTTATAGTCTAAACTGTGAGAAACTATTGTCCAGTCCGGAAGCAATAAAAATTAGCTAAACGAAATTGTTGTAAAATGTTAATTAATTCATCTTTTGTTGATTCCCTGAGTTGGCACTTTTCAGAGTACACTAAAGATTTGCTGAAAGACTCTTTTGATCTTATACAGTGGACCCATCCATTGTCGTAACAGCACTGCTGCTGTTTGCCGGACAGCTATCCATCTCGAACCATGAATCTATCCTTTGTGCAAGCAGAACCTTTTCCAATTCAATAGGTTGACTATGTTGATGGAGGTTAAAAAATGCAGTTGAATCAAATCAGTCGTGAACCATGATCCACAAAATTTGTAGTAGACAGACGAGACCAAATTCACACGGAATGAGGTATTTAATTGTCGCAATTCATATACTTTGTCTCATGAGCCGTAATAAGGATTAAACTATCAACATCTGTTAACGTGTGGTGCGGATTTTAGACGAATATCTTCTTCTGCTAATCATGATTCCCGATCGGTTTGATTCAACTGCATTTTTAAACCTCCTTCAACACGATCAACCCGTTGAATTGGAAGAAATTCCACTTGCACAAAGGATAGATTCATGGTTCTAGATGGATTGCAGTCTGGCGCACAGCAGCAGCGCTGTAAGACATATCCACTGTACAAGTAGACAAAAGTCTAATTGTAATTTCAGCAAATTTTATAGTGTAATCTAAATAGAGCCAACTACATCACACAGTAGAAAAATCCATGAAAATTTGGTAAACACAAAATGTCACATGTCTGTCTGACATGTGACATGACTTTCCCAACAATTTATTTTGATTACTTTTTATTGCTTCCGGACTGGACAATGGATTCTCACAGTTTAACCAACACAAAATGAGTAATCGATACTTTCTTCACACAAGGTATTTGAAAGTAATCAAACTCCATTTTATATTTTTTGACAAAAGGGAGTCAATTGCTCGACTTGCCACTCAATAAACTTCCACTTCATTTACAGAGATTTAATGATTATTAAATGTAGACGCTTTCCTGTAAGTAGTGAATCTGTAGTCAGCTTGGGGACTGAGGAAACCTTTCCAGTAAAAACTCCAATTCATCGAGAAAAACAGAACTGCGTTATAGGACGTCCAGAAAGTATCTTTTATCAATGGGTTTAGTGAATTAAATTACTGTTTTATTACAAGACATTTTTATGACAGCCTAATTAAAATTTAATTATCTTTTATAGTTTTGGAGCAAACGGTCTTATTCTATCCATATGTCTACGTTAAAAAAAAAAAAAACAGAAAGTTTACAGAGATTTAATGATTATTAAATGTAGAAGCTTTCCTGTAAGTAGTGAATCTGTAGTCAGCTTGGGGACTGAGGAAACATTTCGAGTAAAAACTCCGATTCATCGAGAAAACAAGAACTGCGTTATAGGACGTCCAGAAAGTATCTTTTATCAATGGGTTTAGTGAACTAAATTACTGTTTTATTAAAAGACATTTTGTGTATTTTATGACAGCGTAATTAGAATTTAATTATCTTTTACAGTTTTGGAGCAATCCATTCTTATTCTATCCATATGTCTACATTAAAAAGAAAACAGAAAGTTGGACACTCCAATCAAGTCAAGGGGACAAAAACTTCTTCTCTTTTCGGACCTGAATCACCCTGAATACATATATATATATATATATATATATATATATATATATATATATATATATTCAGGGTGATTAGGAGGATGAAAAGATGAAAAGAGAAGGATTTATATATATATATGTCTGCCCCTCTGGGCTCATTATTATATATATATATTAATTTAGTCACTTAACAAGCAACGAGGGCCCAGAGGGGCAGACACTGTAGAGGTATCAAATTCTTGAGAATATCTCACACTAGGGAGAGAGTAAGGTCAATATTTTGCCCCGGCCACAGTATTTTTCCGCTTTATACGTGTTCATTAATAAAATAAATAATGGCTGGGTTGGCTAAAGGACGGTCTAAGATCGCGAATCCAACCCAGTATATTAGTCGAGTGTTCTATTACTGATTTAACGTTGCCCAGTATATATATATATATATATATATATATATATATATATATATATATATATAAGTACAGATGGAATGGTTGGGATTCGGCTAAATAAACCTCAATATGATTTTGTTTTAAAAAAATCTATATTTCGGACGTTTCGGCTACTCATTGGTAGCCTTCGTCAGCTAAAATGACAAAAAAAGGAAAAAATTAATGCAAAGACAAAAAAATTATGATTGTGATAGGTAACAGAGCTATAGATAAAATTAACTTATGAAAGAACATATCGTCTTAAATTCTTAGAATGAAAAAGTGAATAGGTACAATAATTGATTTTAATAGTAATTAGTAACATTAATTGATTTTACAAAGAAATAAGAAGCTACATACCAATGACAAATATAGTAGCTAATAGTAACATTAATTAATTTTACAAAGGAATAAGATACTACATACCAATAGAAATGCCGAGCGGCAGAGGAAGACCAAGGTTGGCAATTAAGTAACCATTGTAGAGTGTCTAAGGAGAAAAAGAAATCTACTGGGGTATAAGTAAGTGGGAACAGCAGGTGGTGGGGGAGATGTCGGTAATCATCAAAAGCAAGTTTATGACATGTCGGTAAGGATCAAAAGGCATGTTTATGACATTTTATGACAGGAAAGGAGAAAAAGGTGTTAATGGAAGGATACCCAAGGGGCATGGTAAAGATCTAGGTGGGAGGTCGGGAGAGTATTTGGAAAATATTAGCGTACATAGGAGAAATGCCTTGTTGGTCAGTTTTGTAGTTTATATTGTTTTTGTTTAAGTTTATGTGTACACATTCCGAGATCTGTAGTCTTTTTTTGTTTCGTTGTGTAGCAAGAATTTTCGTGTCGTCGAAGTTAAAAGTGTGTTTTTGTGTAATGGCGTGTTTTGCAAGTGCAGATTTATCTATTTCTTTATTAGTGATGGTTCGTTTATGTTGTGTAAGACGTGAGTGAATGTCATTTATGGTTTCTCCTATGTATACACCATTACAGGAAGGGGTTTGACAAGGGACTTCGTAAACACATCGGGTGGTTTGTTCAAAAGGGATGGGATCTTTGAGTTTGGTATAGAGGGTTTTGAGTTTGTTGGTAGTTTTCAAACCAAAATTTAGGGAAGGGTAGGATTTTTTTATTGTCTTTGTAAGTTGATCAGTCAGTCCAGGTGTAAATGGTAGAGATCGGAACATTTGGTAACTGGGAGTTAGGGAAGAATTGGGAGAGACAGTGTTGGGAGATTGGGATTTTGCTTTTTTTACAAGGGATTTTATGAGGTTGGGGGGAAATTGGTTGCGTGCCAATATATCTGAGGCGATATTAATATTTTTATTGTGGAAGGAAGCATGGGATAGGGAGAGGACTCGGCGGAGGAGATTTCTGGCTACATTAATCTTGAGGTGGTAGTTACCCATAGTTTTTTATTGTTAGTAGGTTTTTCTTATTGATTAAAGAATATTAATCTATTTGGCTATAAAACAGGATATGTAAAATTAGTGACCATATTTCGGAGATTTCTGAGCGAAATACTTTTAAGATTTTCTACCACCACGAACGGCTTTTTTCCTCTATTTTTATCCACTAGATAGGCTTTATTTTGCATATTATTCTATATAAGTTTTATTCAGCAGGGGATTCTGATGAAATGTCGTGTTTTTGCTGTGGATTTTAAATACGATGTATCTAAGATTGGATAACATTAGCGAGTCTACATAGTTAAGAACCGACGACGGAGGATTACTTCTTGCTATGATTTAGTCTACATATGTATATTAAGTCCTAAATCCAAAAAATAAACTTCACAACGGTTAGATACTATGAGCGAATATGGCAGTTCAATGCCCGTACAAGGGGGCCGTAGGAAATTTACCTGCTAAGAGTTAATCCTCAAGAGCTGTAAATATACCCCAGGTATCTGCCGACACAAATACAAAGCCTAGGCGGAGAGCACCCCAAAAACTCAGATCCAAACATAAGGTTATATACTAAATATTCATAAAGACTACTTAGTTGTAAACCGATTCATCAATTAGCAATCAATAGTTTTCAACAAAGGTTATATACTAAATATTGATAAAAAGTATTTAATTAGAAAAAAAAAACAATATTCCACAAGACTTGTTTTTGGTCCATTTGTGTCTACTCCATAGACTTAATTAGGTATATTATTCTATTGTAGTTGGGCAACTAAACTTTGTTTTATTTTGTTAAATAAAGTTTTTTTTTCTTGACTTGTTATTCGTCAAGACTTTTATTTATCCTTGTGTATTTACTAGATAGGTTTTATTCGGCATATTATTCTATATAGGCTATATTAGGCAGGGTATTCTACTCAATCTTGTGTACTTCTTCTTTATCCTTCTGTACATGGGCGTATATAAAAACAATTTCGGGGGGGGGCTGAGACCATTTCCAGGGTATGGAATACTAAATATTTAGAGCTTGGAATAGTTTTAGGCAACTAAAACGCTATTACACGTAAAATAAAATATGTTTTATGAACTAAATGATCATATTTAATTTATTTTTAAGGGTTTTACGAGAAGTTTTTATCATCAATTCAAAATTTCGGGAGGGGCTGCAGCCCCCTCAGCCCCCCCCCCCTCATATACGCCCATGCTTCTGTATCCTCTAGAAAGGCTTTATTAGGCATATTTTGTATTGATTTATAGAGCTTTGCTTTAGAATGAGAGCCAGATTCTGTAATTTCCGCTTCTGTGTAAAAGTTAGCTACTGTCGGTGTCCCTGACGGCTTAATATCACTTTTATTCGAGATGTTCGAGAGGATTTTGACAATTTTCACGAGATATATAAAAAAAAATAAGTTTATTTCTTTTCTAAGCTTATCAAATGGCACTAGGGACATGAACGGAACCGCGCTAAGATGCTGCAGTTCCTGCGAGTCGGACTTTTTTAATGTAATTACAGATATGTATGAATTGTATTTTTGAAGCACTATGCAAGACTTACTGTAATTGGAAATTATGAGTAGGCTGGTTAATGGACGGGAGGAATTGGCTTCTAATAGTTTAGTTAATAGGACAATGCTAAAGAAAATGTCTTCATATGCATTATAATTACAGAGGGTGCTGATTTCATTTGAGTTAAGAATAGTGAATATTTTTAATTGAAAATTTTATATTGAAGTTGCTGGCTGATCTTAACATGGTTTTGAAAAAAAAAAAATCAATTTTCGAAAGCGCTGCTTTTGATTGTCTTCGAGGTAAGGTCCATAAGTTTCCGGCCTGTCCTGCTTCCCCTCCTTCAAACGTGCCGGGACCTGCACGCCTATGCAGGTCCATACCTGCTCACTCCATACCCATCGCCCGCACTTCCTCAGTCTTCTCAGTCAGTGTCAAGCCTTGAAGGAAACTCCCCATTTTTACAATGTTCAAACTCGAGTACCATGCGGTAATTAAATTCTTTTGTAAAGAGGGTCTTTCTCCTGCGCAAATTAAAGAGCGCTTGGATTGTGTATATGGGCAGTCCTCCCCCTCGACAGTAAAGAATGGGCAAAATTATTTAAGTTAGGGAGAGAAAGACTACAAGATGACCCACGATGTCCCGGGCGCCCATTGGAAGCTGTCACTTCTGAAACAATCCAACTTGTGGAATCTGAATTGCTGTCTGATCGGAGACTAAAAACCTAGGAAATAGCAGCGAGGTTAGGGATTTCAAAACCAAGTGTTTTGAGGATCATCAAAGAACATTTGCATATGAACAAGGTTAGTGCAAGATGGGTTCCAAAAATTCTTTCAGCTGCTCAAAAACAGGAACAAGTTCACTGCTGCAATGAATTTTTACGCGAGTATAATGCCGATCCAAGGAATTTTTTAGACTCAATTGTAACTGGGGATGAGACAATGGTTCTATATTATGACCCACTCAGCAAAAGAGAGTCCATGGAATGGAGAAGACCAGGAGAAGCGCCTCCTTTAAAGGCAAAAGTCACACAGTCAACAAAAAAGGTAATGGCCACAATTTTTTGGGACCGTAAAGGAATACTACTGATAGATTTTAATTCAAGGAAAATCAATAACATGTTTTCTTCTATCCTGCTTCATGTTTTTTTTTTTTTTTTTTTTTTTTTTTTTTTTTTTTTTTTTTTTTTTACGGCGCATCTACATCTAGGTCATTAGCGCCGACATCCAGCGACGAATTTTACCAGCGAGCCGTGGGATGATAAAATTCCTGCCGGAGGGAACAATACCCTTTCAGAATAGTTACAGCTTGGTGGATCTGTAGTTCCTGAGTTGTGTTCCCGGTTACCCCAAGGATTTGGGCCTTACAACCTTTACATGGACAATTTTTTTTAGTACCATAGACCTCTTTCAAGAATTAAATATAACAAGCACTGGCTGCACCAAAACTATTCAAGAAAATCACATTGTAAGAATTGGAATTAAAACAGTCAAGACTCATTAGTGAGTGCTGCAATATAGGGATTAATTCACACAGTTATTTCGATTTTCACAGGATAAATAATTTTTTCAAAAACCAATATTTATCATAGGCAACCAATCATAGATTTATGCATTTCTTCATGAAATGCAGTGAATTTTTAAAAGATACCCGATTTTGATACTTGTAATCAAGCCCAAGGTCCCTTCTAGGGGACCATACGTTATTTTACATATTGACAGTTTTATAACGAAAATTTCTTAAATCTTACTTCAATTGACTTCATATTAACCCAGTTAAGCAAAAAAAAAAAAAAAAAATTTAGAAAAAAATATAGAATAGTCATGGGCATTGGAGGGTTAAAGATATGCTGTCATAAAATAGACAAAATGTCCTTTAATAAAACAGTAATTCAAAGCACTAAACCCATTGATAAAATATAATTTCTGGACATCCTATAACGCACTTCTGTTTTTCTTGATGAATCAGAGTTTTTTCTCGGAATTTTTTCTCAGTCCCTTAGCGGACTACAGATTCACTACTTACAGGAAAACTTCTACATTTAATAAACTTTAAATCTCTGCAAACAAAGTGGAAGTTTATTGAGGGGTAAGTTGAGCAATTGACTCCCTTTTGTGCAAAAAAAAATAAAGTAGTAGTATTAATATATAGTTTGACTACATTCAAATACCTTATGCGAAGAAATTATCAATTACTCATTTCTTATAGTCTAAACTGTGAGAAACTATTGTCCAGTCCGGAAGCAATAAAAATTAGCTAAACGAAATTGTTGTAAAATGTTAATTGATTCATCTTTTGTTGATTCCCTGAGTTGGCACTTTTCAGAGTACACTAAAGATTTGCTGAAAGACTCTTTTGATCTTATACAGTGGACCCATCCATTGTCGTAACAGCACTGCTGCTGTTTGCCGGACAGCTATCCATCTCGAACCATGAATCTATCCTTTGTGCAAGCAGAACCTTTTCCAATTCAATAGGTTGACTATGTTGATGGAGGTTAAAAAATGCAGTTGAATCAAATCAGTCGTGAACCATGATCCACAAAATTTGTAGTAGACAGACGAGACCAAATTCACACGGAATGAGGTATTTAATTGTCGCAATTCATATACTTTGTCTCATGAGCCGTAATAAGGATTAAACTATCAACATCTGTTAACGTGTGGTGCGGATTTTAGACGAATATCTTCTTCTGCTAATCATGATTCCCGATCGGTTTGATTCAACTGCATTTTTAAACCTCCTTCAACACGATCAACCCGTTGAATTGGAAGAAATTCCACTTGCACAAAGGATAGATTCATGGTTCTAGATGGATTGCAGTCTGGCGCACAGCAGCAGCGCTGTAAGACATATCCACTGTACAAGTAGACAAAAGTCTAATTGTAATTTCAGCAAATTTTATAGTGTAATCTAAATAGAGCCAACTACATCACACAGTAGAAAAATCCATGAAAATTTGGTAAACACAAAATGTCACATGTCTGTCTGACATGTGACATGACTTTCCCAACAATTTATTTTGATTACTTTTTATTGCTTCCGGACTGGACAATGGATTCTCACAGTTTAACCAACACAAAATGAGTAATCGATACTTTCTTCACACAAGGTATTTGAAAGTAATCAAACTCCATTTTATATTTTTTGACAAAAGGGAGTCAATTGCTCGACTTGCCACTCAATAAACTTCCACTTCATTTACAGAGATTTAATGATTATTAAATGTAGACGCTTTCCTGTAAGTAGTGAATCTGTAGTCAGCTTGGGGACTGAGGAAACCTTTCCAGTAAAAACTCCAATTCATCGAGAAAAACAGAACTGCGTTATAGGACGTCCAGAAAGTATCTTTTATCAATGGGTTTAGTGAATTAAATTACTGTTTTATTACAAGACATTTTTATGACAGCCTAATTAAAATTTAATTATCTTTTATAGTTTTGGAGCAAACGGTCTTATTCTATCCATATGTCTACGTTAAAAAAAAAAAAAAAACAGAAAGTTTACAGAGATTTAATGATTATTAAATGTAGAAGCTTTCCTGTAAGTAGTGAATCTGTAGTCAGCTTGGGGACTGAGGAAACATTTCGAGTAAAAACTCCGATTCATCGAGAAAACAAGAACTGCGTTATAGGACGTCCAGAAAGTATCTTTTATCAATGGGTTTAGTGAACTAAATTACTGTTTTATTAAAAGACATTTTGTGTATTTTATGACAGCGTAATTAGAATTTAATTATCTTTTACAGTTTTGGAGCAATCCATTCTTATTCTATCCATATGTCTACATTAAAAAGAAAACAGAAAGTTGGACACTCCAATCAAGTCAAGGGGACAAAAACTTCTTCTCTTTTCGGACCTGAATCACCCTGAATACATATATATATATATATATATATATATATATATATATATATATATATATATATTCAGGGTGATTAGGAGGATGAAAAGATGAAAAGAGAAGGATTTATATATATATATGTCTGCCCCTCTGGGCTCATTATTATATATATATATATATATATATATATATATATATTAATTTAGTCACTTAACAAGCAACGAGGGCCCAGAGGGGCAGACACTGTAGAGGTATCAAATTCTTGAGAATATCTCACACTAGGGAGAGAGTAAGGTCAATATTTTGCCCCGGCCACAGTATTTTTCCGCTTTATACGTGTTCATTAATAAAATAAATAATGGCTGGGTTGGCTAAAGGACGGTCTAAGATCGCGAATCCAACCCAGTATATTAGTCGAGTGTTCTATTACTGATTTAACGTTGCCCAGTATATATATATATATATATATATATATATATATATATATATATATATATATATATATAAGTACAGATGGAATGGTTGGGATTCGGCTAAATAAACCTCAATATGATTTTGTTTTAAAAAAATCTATATTTCGGACGTTTCGGCTACTCATTGGTAGCCTTCGTCAGCTAAAATGACAAAAAAAGGAAAAAATTAATGCAAAGACAAAAAAATTATGATTGTGATAGGTAACAGAGCTATAGATAAAATTAACTTATGAAAGAACATATCGTCTTAAATTCTTAGAATGAAAAAGTGAATAGGTACAATAATTGATTTTAATAGTAATTAGTAACATTAATTGATTTTACAAAGAAATAAGAAGCTACATACCAATGACAAATATAGTAGCTAATAGTAACATTAATTGATTTTACAAAGGAATAAGATACTACATACCAATAGAAATGCCGAGCGGCAGAGGAAGACCAAGGTTGGCAATTAAGTAACCATTGTAGAGTGTCTAAGGAGAAAAAGAAATCTACTGGGGTATAAGTAAGTGGGAACAGCAGGTGGTGGGGGAGATGTCGGTAATCATCAAAAGCAAGTTTATGACATGTCGGTAAGGATCAAAAGGCATGTTTATGACATTTTATGACAGGAAAGGAGAAAAAGGTGTTAATGGAAGGATACCCAAGGGGCATGGTAAAGATCTAGGTGGGAGGTCGGGAGAGTATTTGGAAAATATTAGCGTACATAGGAGAAATGCCTTGTTGGTCAGTTTTGTAGTTTATATTGTTTTTGTTTAAGTTTATGTGTACACATTCCGAGATCTGTAGTCTTTTTTTGTTTCGTTGTGTAGCAAGAATTTTCGTGTCGTCGAAGTTAAAAGTGTGTTTTTGTGTAATGGCGTGTTTTGCAAGTGCAGATTTATCTATTTCTTTATTAGTGATGGTTCGTTTATGTTGTGTAAGACGTGAGTGAATGTCATTTATGGTTTCTCCTATGTATACACCATTACAGGAAGGGGTTTGACAAGGGACTTCGTAAACACATCGGGTGGTTTGTTCAAAAGGGATGGGATCTTTGAGTTTGGTATAGAGGGTTTTGAGTTTGTTGGTAGTTTTCAAACCAAAATTTAGGGAAGGGTAGGATTTTTTTATTGTCTTTGTAAGTTGATCAGTCAGTCCAGGTGTAAATGGTAGAGATCGGAACATTTGGTAACTGGGAGTTAGGGAAGAATTGGGAGAGACAGTGTTGGGAGATTGGGATTTTGCTTTTTTTACAAGGGATTTTATGAGGTTGGGGGGAAATTGGTTGCGTGCCAATATATCTGAGGCGATATTAATATTTTTATTGTGGAAGGAAGCATGGGATAGGGAGAGGACTCGGCGGAGGAGATTTCTGGCTACATTAATCTTGAGGTGGTAGGGATGAGATGAATGAAAATTAAGTAACCGTCCCGAGTACGTGGGTTTGGTGTACCAGTCAGTAATAATAGTACCGTCAGTCTGTCTAATTAGTAAGATGTCCAAGTATGGGAGCTGTCTGTCCTGTTCTATTTCGACTGTAAATTGAAGCCTAGGGTAAAAGGAATTGAAACAGGTAAGTATGTCTGTTAGTCTGTTTGGGTTAATCATCAGTAAAAGATCGTCTACGTATTTGCAGATGAATGAGATGTCATGGGGAAACTGTGGGACGAGGGAGTTGAGAAGATCGTTGAGAAGGATTGAGGACAAATCGGGTGCAAGACAGTTGCCCATGGCTAGACCTTCAATTTGTTTATAGAATTTCCCATCATATTTAAAAAAACCGCTGTTAACACAAAGTTTTAGACTTTCTATAAACAGATCAAAGGATAGAGGGCTATGGAGGTGGAGGGTGGGCCCACCGCGTGCCTATGGCCTCCCCAAAATCCACAAACCTGGTAATCCCCTTCGTCCCATCATTGCCAATATAGATTCTCCCTCTTCCAGTCTCAGTAAATTTCTTCTTCCCTCATTACAAATACTTAGCCATAATAATCCCTATGATATAAAAAATTCTTTTGACCTAATTTCTAAATTATCCAACCAAACCATTCCCCACGGCCACATTTTAGTTTCCATTGATGCCACATCCTTATTCACTAACGTCCCACTAGCCAAAACGCTAGAAATTATCGAAAACCATTGGCCCACCCTCCACCTCCATAGCCCTCTATCCTTTGATCTGTTTATAGAAAGTCTAAAACTTTGTGTTAACAGCGGTTTTTTTAAATATGATGGGAAATTCTATAAACAAATTGAAGGTCTAGCCATGGGCAACTGTCTTGCACCCGATTTGTCCTCAATCCTTCTCAACGATCTTCTCAACTCCCTCGTCCCACAGTTTCCCCATGACATCTCATTCATCTGCAAATACGTAGACGATCTTTTGCTGATGATTAACCCAAACAGACTAACAGACATACTTACCTGTTTCAATTCCTTTTACCCTAGGCTTCAATTTACAGTCGAAATAGAACAGGACAGACAGCTCCCATACTTGGACATCTTACTAATTAGACAGACTGACGGTACTATTATTACTGACTGGTACACCAAACCCACGTACTCGGGACGGTTACTTAATTTTCATTCATCTCATCCCTACCACCTCAAGATTAATGTAGCCAGAAATCTCCTCCTCCGAGTCCTCTCCCTATCCCATGCTTCCTTCCACAATAAAAATATTAATATCGCCTCAGATATATTGGCACGCAACCAATTTCCCCCCAACCTCATAAAATCCCTTGTAAAAAAAGCAAAATCCCAATCTCCCAACACTGTCTCTCCCAATTCTTCCCTAACTCCCAGTTACCAAATGTTCCGATCTCTACCATTTACACCTGGACTGACTGATCAACTTACAAAGACAATAAAAAAATCCTACCCTTCCCTAAATTTTGGTTTGAAAACTACCAACAAACTCAAAACCCTCTATACCAAACTCAAAGATCCCATCCCTTTTGAACAAACCACCCGATGTGTTTACGAAGTCCCTTGTCAAACCCCTTCCTGTAATGGTGTATACATAGGAGAAACCATAAATGACATTCACTCACGTCTTACACAACATAAACGAACCATCACTAATAAAGAAATAGATAAATCTGCACTTGCAAAACACGCCATTACACAAAAACACACTTTTAACTTCGACGACACGAAAATTCTTGCTACACAACGAAACAAAAAAAGACTACAGATCTCGGAATGTGTACACATAAACTTAAACAAAAACACTATAAACTACAAAACTGACCAACAAGGCATTTCTCCTATGTACGCTAATATTTTCCAAATACTCTCCCGACCTCCCACCTAGATCTTTACCATGCCCCTTGGGTATCCTTCCATTAACACCTTTTTCTCCTTTCCTGTCATAAAATGTCATAAACATGCCTTTTGATCCTTACCGACATGTCATAAACTTGCTTTTGATGATTACCGACATCTCCCCCACCACCTGCTGTTCCCACTTACTTATACCCCAGTAGATTTCTTTTTCTCCTTAGACACTCTACAATGGTTACTTAATTGCCAACCTTGGTCTTCCTCTGCCGCTCGGCATTTCTATTGGTATGAAGTATCTTATTCCTTTGTAAAATCAATTAATGTTACTATTAGCTACTATATTTGTCATTGGTATGTAGTTTCTTATTTCTTTGTAAAATCAATTAATGTTACTAATTACTATTAAAATCAATTATTGTACCTATTCACTTTTTCATTCTAAGAATTTAAGACGATATGTTCTTTCATAAGTTAATTTTATCTATAGCTCTGTTACCTATCACAATCATAATTTTTTTGTCTTTGTATTAATTTTTTCCTTTTTTTGTCATTTTAGCTGACGAAGGCTACCAATGAGTAGCCGAAACGTCCGAAATATAGATTTTTTTAAAACAAAATCATATTGAGGTTTATTTAGCCGAATCCCAACCATTCCATCTGTACTTATCACCTCGACGGCTAACTATCTAATCATCATGATATATATATATATATATATATATATATATATATATATATATATATATATATATATATGCATATATTACTTACATCCCCAGCTTTACATGCTTGCCATGAACATTAAGTAACTTAAGATTCTCTTTTCAGCTGAGGTACCTCCTAAAATGACCATAGACGATATCATAAAGAAGATATTGTGATATACCCGAATGATTTGTTCCCTGGAGAAGATCTAGGTAATGTATATTATGCATGTAATACATAATAGCTTAATTACTTAATAGCTTACTACTCTTCCCCCCCGTTTACAATCCCCCCCAGAATTCTTTTGCATTCTGAAGTAGCCTTCCAAACTTTCTAGGTTTGTAGTAGGATTGTCCTGGTCTCCAGGAGAGCTTCGTGCGTAGTACCTCAGGTTTCTTATCATTGACCAGAATTCGTCATTTTTAGGGCTATTGAATGCTTTTGTGTTTTACTTAAAAAGTATTTCAAATTTGTAGAATACAAATTTAAGCTTTATAAGTTCTTAGCTCTTATGTTGGTGCCATTACTTCCCCATAGTTCAAGTTGAAAAGCCCTAAAGAGAATCAACCTGTTGGTTATTGAAAATTTCAACAACCAATGGAGGGAGAATGACAACAAATATAAAAAATAAAATAAAGAAGGATATCAATTTTCTCTATTTCACTAGTGCAGAATCTGATATAAATATTCCATGAGCTGTCAATTACTTTATTGTAAGATACTTGTCTTTGCGGATAGCGTGTTATAGTTTTCTGTTTTATATATTGGGCAATACTTATTATAAGTTAGGATTGATGAATCGAATTCGTTATTTTAGAATGTTTAGTGTCCATTTTCCTGAGATGAGTTATTATGGACTCATGGTATTTCTTTTGTTAAACTATTTGAAGGTTTTTTTTTGTCTTTGTGGATAATTCAAATTGAGCTAGAGAAGCCTTTTAGTTAAAGCAATAACTATACTACTAAAAAATGTGACTTAAATACATTTAAAAAAAAGAAATCGTATTAAGAAATTGTTTACCCCATAGATTAAAATGCGTTAATACTTTTAAATTAAGTTGAACCAAATTAATTTTTGATACAGTTAATAGCTGTTCTTCTTTCTATATTAACTTTTTATCTTCTTTCTATATTAACAAAAATTTTCTTTTCACAGATCCATGTTTTTTTTTAAACTTTTGTTCTTAAATCGTTCACTTACTTCAATAACACAGGGTTGTAATACATGAATGGAAAGCTGGTTAAATGGGGAAGTTTTTCTGAGACCCGGAAATCTCAGATCCTGCCCATTGAGGAGTAACGCTGGAAAGAAATATCAAGAAAATGTCAGGAAATGTAGAATAGGTCTCTTTTGGTAAGATATACATACTTACATTCATTCATTTTTACATTTACTCCCAACTTGTCTTATAGTACATTTACTCAGCTTTCGATTGGTTTCACTTCCTTTCTAGTAGAACCACCTGGGATGGAGCTACAACGACTATTCTTCTAAAAACCACATTTGTCTCGATAAAACAATAAAACAACGTTTTCTCCCTTGTGGGCGAGAATTCGGAAAATCATCATAGAGCATTTTTTGTTCCCCTAAGGGTCCTCTATCACCTCTCACAATATGACTAGACATTTACGGGTCACCCTGTATATGGAATGGTCGTATATACAGGATGATTCAGGTCTAAGTAGCCAAACTCTAGGAGGTGATTGTAAATGTACTTTCCAAGAAAAAATTTCATTTCAAGTATGGTCCGATTCCGAAAGGAAAAGGAGCTATGTCGAATATGTTTTTTAATGAATAAGAAAGGATTTCTCAAAAACTATTAAAGATAATTAAATTCTAATTATGCCATCATAAAATAGACCAAATGTTCTTTAAAAAGACAGTAATTTAATTCACTAAAATCCTTATTAAAAGATACTTTCTGGACGTAAAACAGAAGTGCGTTATTGGACGTCCAGAAAGTATCTTTTAATAAGGATTTTAGTGAATTAAATTACTGTCTTTTTAAAGGACATTTGGTCTATTTTATGATGGCATAATTAGAATTTAATTATCTTTAATAGTTTTTGAGAAATCCTTTCTTATTCATTAAAAAACATGACTACGTTAAAAAAACAGAAAATTCGACATAGCTCCTTTTCCTTTCGGAATCGGACCATACTTGAAATGAAATTTTTTCTTGGAAAGTACATTTACAATCACCTCCCTAGAGTTTGGCTACTTAGACCTGAATCATCCTGTATATACAGGGAGTCCCGTAAATGTCTAGTCATATTGTGGGAGGCGATAGAGGACCTTTTGGGGAACAAAAAATATTCTATGACGATTTTCCGAATTCTCACACATAAGGGAGAAAACATTGTTTTATTGTCTTATCGAGACAAACGTGGTTTTTAGAAGAATCATTGTTGTAGCTTCGGCCCAGGTGGTTCTACTAGAAAGGTAGTGAAACCAACTGAGCTGAGTAAATTTACTATAAGACTAGTTGATAATTACTTACTCACTCCCCGGCTCTACAGGTCTTTGGCCTTCTGGACTATTCCCTTTCATCCGTCACGGTCCATGGCAGCATTCCTCCAATTTTTGACGCACAGCTTTTGCAGCATCCTTTGCTACTTCATCTTTCCAACGGCTTCTTGGCCTACCTCTTTTCCTCTTTTTCCCTAGGATTGCCATGTCCAACATCTTCTTCTGCAACCTCTCTTCCTTCATTCTCACAATGTGACCCACCCATCACAGCCTTCCTGCTTTTATATAATTAACAATCTCTTGATTTTTCAGTACGGCTGCGATTTCAGCATTACTCTTTATCTTCCATTTTCCATCTATCTTAACTGCACCATATATCCTTCTAATGATCCGTCTTTCAAAAATCCTTAGCTTATGGCAGTCTGTAGATGGAAGGCACCATGTTTCTGACCCGTAGGTAACAACCGGTTGATAAGATTATTGTACAGCTTCAATTTGGTCTTCCTTGAGAGAATGTTTGATTTGAGGAGCTTGAGGTTTGCGTAATGTGCCCTATTGCCAGCCATTATTCTTTTTTGTATTTCGTGGCTAATCCTGTTTTCCTTGTTGATTGAGGAGCCTAAGTAAGTGAAACTGGACAGACTTTCAAAGTTATGATCGGATAGGGAGATGTTGAGGCTCTTAGTTTCATAAATTTTGTTTTTTCCTGATTTATCATCAGCCCAACCGCACTGCCTCTTTTTACTATGATGCCAAAGGCTTCTTCAAGTGCTGCTTCACTTCTGGCCATAATAATCAAATCATCCACATATGCGCATATTTGCCAGGTTTTATTGGCTAACGTTCCATCTTTAATTGCATCTTTATCTGCAGAATGTAAAGCCAAGTTGGACAGTGTAGCCGATAATGTGTCACCCTGTCGTACTCCAGACATTACCTTAAAAGGAACGCCCACTTTGTTTCTGATCAGGACCTTAGCAGTAGTGCTATCTAATGTCCAAATGTGTCTGTGCTATAAGCCTAATCAGTCAACCCCCAACCTGGAGGACCAAGGGATTTAAGACTAGTTGATAGAAAACGTAAAAATGAATGAATGAAAGTATGTCTATCTTACCAAAAGAAAGCTATTCTAAATTTCCTATCATTTTCTTGATATTTCTTACCAGCATTACTCCTCAATGAGCAGGATCTGAGATTTCCAGGTTTCAGAAAAACTTCCTCATTTAACCAGCTTTCCATTCATGTATCACGACCCTGTGTTATTGAAGTATGTGAACAATTTAGGAACAAAAGTTAAAAAAAAAAAAAAAAAAACACGGATCTGTTTTTTTTTTTTTTTTTTCTTCAGCTTATTCAAAAGGCTTAAAAGAAATATTTATTGTTATAAATATTTACTTAAATATTAAGTAAATATTTACAAAAAACAATAAGAAAAGTTACTTTCACACAAATTAAAAAAAAAAATCCTAAAACAGTAAATAAATAAAATACTCATTTATTTTGAATTTGTTAATTACAGTAACTAATACTGGGTCCAGGAAGTGGCCATTAATGAACCTCAACCATACATTGAGGTTCATTAACCTAAAAATTATTATTTTTACCTAGATCACACATTTGTGTGTGTGTTTTTATATATATATATATATATATATATATATATATATATATATATATATATATATATATATATATATATTCAGGGTGTCCCCAAAATATATGGCAAAACTTCGGGAATCGATGCAGGATGAAAAAATGTCCTTTGGCGTTTTTCTCGTTTTTGCTTCGTTTCCGGAGAAAAACGCAAAAAACTAAAACACAATTGTGAACAAGCATTCTTTCATAATGCCTATATAAAAAATCATTAAAAGTATATGTTTTATCTTTCACCCCCTCCACTCACCCTCCCAGCCCAACCATCAACTCCTTTAATCTCCCTCCCCCCACCCCAAAATATAGGAGTGAGTATGTGTCTGATTTTGTATGGAATAATGAAATAATAGGTCTTCAATTTTTGACCCCTCGACTTGACGCAGAGTCTTTCCATACATTCCTCGATGATAAACTGTCGGTGTTCTTGGAGGAACTCCTTTTGTCACAAAGATTGGGAAGCTGGGTCTTAGTCTAGCCCACTATGGGGGGGGGGACGTCCCAAATTGGTTGGAGAGTAACCATCAATGGCGTTGGATAGGACCTGGTGGGCCGGACTTTTTTTCTTTCTTATTTCATCCTGCATCGATTCCCAAAGTTTTGTGTATATTTTGGGGACACCCTGTATGTATATAACAGGGTGTCCCGATTTTAAATGGCAAAACTTCCGGAGCATGTAGGGGGCCAAAAAACTAAGACAAAAAGTCATTTAGAGATTTGCTCGTTTTTGCTTCATTTTGGAGAAAAACGCAAAAAAAGAATCGAGACAAGTTTTCATTTTTGTACTTACTTTTTTAAAATTTTCAATGGAAAAAAAAAATGTCATTGCAAATTTTTTCAAGAAACCAAAAACTAAAATTAAATCTCTTGATGCTGATATAGTGTTCGTGTATGGTTTCTGCAACAGTAATGCTTTAGAAACGGTGCAAGCGTGCCGGTTCACAAATAGAAGAGTGCTTAATCAATGGGTCATTTAGTTAACTTTAACAGAGAGACAGAGATTATTTTCATCAGTGGTGTAACAGTTTTGACACCCCCCCCCACCTCAGAACAACTGTCTTTAGCCCCCCCCCCCTCTCCCCACACTTAAGGTCACTTCAAACAAGTTCATTACACTACAGAAAGAAAATAATCTAAAACAATAAGATTGCAAAAAATTGTATCTGATGATAGTTTGAAAAAATCAAAATATTGAAAAATATTACGTTTATTTTAATGAGTGTTTTACAATTAAAATTAAGAATTAAAAATAATTAACATTAAAAACCAATACATACATTGAACACAGTATAATACCGTACTTTCTAAATATTGCTCAATTAATACAACAGCATGAAAACAACGATGGATATATAAAAAAAATACTTTTACTGTAATCAAGTACTTTTTTAAAAACAATAAATTTATTTACATAGTTTTTTTGTTTTTTTTATCACCGATTATTATCATTTAAAATGTTTTGACCTGAAATTATTTTGGGCTGCAATAGAGTCCATCACTTTCTGAATGTCGATTGCTCTGGCAACATCGTTTTCTACATTTAAAACACTTAGGCCGCTAAGTCTCTCTTGACTACTAAACATTACGTTACGTTAATTTGACATTGACAGACTATTAAAAAAAAAAAAAATTATCAGTTTTAAACTCGGGGCCCTATTCGTTAGACCCCCGCACCGCAGGCCTGGCTGTTACACTGCTGATTTTCATGATCTATGTTTTTCGGAATAGTAGATTTTTCATCGTCGGCTCTTCCGGATTCCGTTATTGGGTCATAAGCTGGTCTTCTCCTTGTGGTTAGAGGGAGTAAACGCATATTCATGTAATGTAACAGATTGTGTCTGGGAACATTGAATTACTAAGATATCCATATTGAATCACTACTTGCCTTAACATGAAGAAGGGGGGTCTCCCGTGGTCTAATGGCTAGCGCCTTGGATTCATAAGCGGGAGATGGTGGGTTCGATTCCCAACCTCCGGCAGGAATTTTATCATCCCACGGCTCGCTGGTAAAATTCGTCGCTGGATGTCGGCGCTAATGACCTAGATGTAGATGCGCCGTAAAAAAAAAAAAAAAAAAAAAAAAAAAAAAAAAAAAAAAAAAAAAACATGAAGAAGGATAGAAGAAAACATGTTATTGATTTTCCTTGAATTAAAATCTATCAGTAGTATTCCTTTACGGCCCCAAAAAATTGTGGCCATTACCTTTTTTGTTGACTGCGTGACTTTTGCCTTTAAAGGAGGCGCTTCTCCTGGTCTTCTCCATTCCATGGACTCTCTTTTGCTGAGTGGGTCATAATATAGAACCATTGTCTCATCCCCAGTTACAATTGAGTCTAAAAAATTCCTTGGATCGGCATTATACTCGCGTAAAAATTCATTGCAGCAGTGAACTTGTTCCTGTTTTTGAGCAGCTGAAAGAATTTTTGGAACCCATCTTGCACTAACCTTGTTCATATGCAAATGTTCTTTGATGATCCTCAAAACACTTGGTTTTGAAATCCCTAACCTCGCTGCTATTTCCTAGGTTTTTAGTCTCCGATCAGACAGCAATTCAGATTCCACAAGTTGGATTGTTTCAGAAGTGACAGCTTCCAATGGGCGCCCGGGACATCGTGGGTCATCTTGTAGTCTTTCTCTCCCTAACTTAAATAATTTTGCCCATTCTTTACTGTCGAGGGGGAGGACTGCCCATATACACAATCCAAGCGCTCTTTAATTTGCGCAGGAGAAAGACCCTCTTTACAAAAGAATTTAATTACCGCATGGTACTCGAGTTTGAACATTGTAAAAATGGGGAGTTTCCTTCAAGGCTTGACACTGACTGAGAAGACTGAGGAAGTGCGGGCGATGGGTATGGAGTGAGCAGGCATGGACCTGCATAGGCGTGCAGGTCCCGGCACGTTTGAAGGAGGGGAAGCAGGACAGGCCGGAAACTTATGGACCTTACCTCGAAGACAATCAAAAGCAGCGCTTTCGAAAATTGATTTTTTTTTTTCAAAACCATGTTAAGATCAGCCAGCAACTTCAATATAAAATTTTCAATTAAAAATATTCACTATTCTTAACTCAAATGAAATCAGCACCCTCTGTAATTATAATGCATATGAAGACATTTTCTTTAGCATTGTCCTATTAACTAAACTATTAGAAGCCAATTCCTCCCGTCAATTAACCAGCCTACTCATAATTTCCAATTACAGTAAGTCTTGCATAGTGCTTCAAAAATACAATTCATACATATCTGTAATTACATTAAAAAATTGGAGGGTTCCCTGAAATTGAGGGTTTCATTAATTTTTGATTGATATAATAATAAAATAAATAAAAAGCCAAAAACAAATAAACAATAAACTTACAACTGCAATCATCATCATCATAAAATGACCTCAGAAGAAAGTAAATAACCCTTCTAGGGGCTTAAATAGGCCTTTGAAGGGAAAAGTTCCCCCTTCAGCCATATGTTGCATTATATTTTTTAAAAGTACTAAAAAGACAAGGAAGAGGGGTCTCCCGTGGTCTAGTGGCTAGCGAGCTAGATTCATAAGCGGAATATGGTGGGTTTGATCCCCACCGGCGCCATATATTTTCTTATCTCAGGGCTTGCTGAGAAAATTCCTGGCTGCACCCTGGATCTCGGGTCCAGGCTAATAGCCAAGATTTGTTGATGCGCTGTAAAAAAAGAACTGTGTAAACGGATTTTCGATGTGTCAAGTAGTTCTCTTTAAAAATACGTTTTGATTTACATGTATTTCTCGTCTGAAGTTCCCCAAAAAAGGCACTTTAATTTATTCAAGTAGTATTTTTCTTAGGGGAGGAGTAATTCAGCTTAGGAGAATGTGCTCAGCGTTCAACAAAACTATTCCCTTTAGTATAAACTAAAAAATAAAATAAATAAAATTGGGGATTTAGGCATTATAAATTAAAATAATTAATAATCCCATTCCTAAATTACAATGTTAAATAAGTTAAGGAGTAACTGCAGGTGGGAGAGGAGAAGCTTTCTATTTTCATCTATTCCTGTCCAGTGCATCAGATATTAAAAAGAAATCTAATTTACAAGAATGGGTATAAGGAAAGAAGACAGAAAATTAATTGAATTTATAGTATATGTTGCTTAGTCTAAAATAAATATTTATTTCTTATCAAATCATGTACAATCATTCCAAATATTAAAAAAATAACTACAATTTCATTGTTTACACAATATATACATTTTAATGATTTCATTTTTTTAGTTCTTAGTACATAATATCATCCTCAAAGAGGAAAGAAACTCTTAAACTAATATCACAGAATTAAATATATTTTCAGATATAAATATTTTTGAAGTCATTAATACTTGTCATTCAGTACTATTTATATGTTAATTGTATTTTTTAAAAATAATTTACACAGCTTTTATGTCATAAAAGAGCTTTATAACATTCAACATTTGAATAAAATATTATAATTGAACCAATACTATAAGCATTTTACCATTAAAAAAGTATAAACAAATAACATCAACAAAAAATGTCTTAAGAATACACTCATTATAGTTTTCTAATCTATTTACAACTTTTGAAAGTGTTATTATTGTATAACGTCAAGGATAACAAACTAAAACGAAAAAAAAAAAAATGTAAAATATTAAGTTCAATAAAAATGAACAAAGAAATCATCAAAATGTACTTATACAAAAAACCATTGTAAAATGATTAATTCACTTAACAAAGGATTTTTATAAAATATTAAGACTAAAATAGTGATGAGACAAAACTCTATAAAATGAATAATGGTTCCCAAACTAGTTTGTTCCCTCAGTTAAATTCTCTCTAACAAAATAAATTTGTATCCAAAACTTACATGTCAATTTAGAACTGAATACTCATTGATTTATAAGAAAACTTTAGTAGTTTTAAATAAATTATCTGTGTATCATATATTTTAGTAATCCACCAAAATGTATTTATTTCTTAAGAGGAACAACCCACAAATGTTCTTTATTAGACGCACACACAAACAAAAGTTTGTAAGGAAATGAAAAAAAGTGTAAATTGCAATACAAAAAAAAAATGGAATTTAGCTGGAATGGTACAAAAGGAATATGAGAAATGAAGGGTAAATAAAAAATTAAAGAAATTGTCAATTGTACGATATCTGACAATTCAACTCTTAGGTATAATGTGGAACAAGTACTAATTGATAAAAATGTAATCAGTCTTATAATTTAAAACAAAAATCTATCTAATGTTTTATAGAAAATAATATATATTTTTTACATTTCAAAAGTAATTCTATTGTTTTCAAAATAAAAATACAAAGTACTTTGCTCTTCAAAAATCAAGGTCTTAATAAAAGCTTTAAAAAAAATTGAATCTAGAGTAATGGAATGAAAAAACAAGAAAACTGAAATTAATGATCAAATAGGAGAATAGATATTGAGCTATATAGCATGCTATTTTTGCGACACAATAACAATTCTTCAAGATTACTCTAAAGTCATTGCCAAAGCCTTGGGGGTCACTTGAATTTAGGGGTTCAAAAGTCACAGTTTTGATGAGAAAATTTAATTCTTCAAAATACATTTCTGAAGGCCTTTCCTATTTGGTATATTTGCCCTTACAGGTTATTACAATTGAGAATTCATTGAGTATTATAAAAATGCTATAATTTGTCATAACCAAAAATAAAAAAAGTACAAAATATTTACTCATTCACACAAAATCACATTTATGTGAGGAAATAACATAATCAGTTGTATAAAACAAATGAAAATTGCTTATGGTTATAATTAATTGCAAAATATTAATGCTTTGACCATAGTTCATATCATATGTACTGCAAGGGTATGAGTCAAGTATTCCAGGTTATAAGTCCAATACATTTTAAAGAGATGTGTTAAAGGCTTTTCAACTTTTTGTTTTTTCTTCTTCTTTGTCTAATATCTTTTACTCAATATGTTTCTATTTTAAAGAAGTATTTACACCTTCTAGCTATTGTGGCCCACAATATTTTTTTCTGATATGAATTCCAGGTACATTTTATTCTATTATAAAAAAGAAATGTTGTATTCTTTAATTTCCTTTTAACTTTTTATGCAGCTATTACTTTTGTAGAGCTTAAATGAAGTTTTCACGATAATAAAAACTAATGAACTCTATAGGTAATTTAAAGTGGTCTATAAGTGATTATGTGTGAATAAATACACTTTTAGTTTGTCAAAGTAACGTAAATAATTCAGAAACTTCCACATTGTGTATGGTTCCTTTAAGGCTTCAATAAAGTTACACAAACCATACATACTTTAATTTGTTACGATAACAAATCCGATATCTAATTTAAATTATTAAAGCTCATATTTTTCAAGTCAGTCTATTATAAATTTCATGTGTAATGTTACAGACACATTTAATTACTTATTTACTCACAAAATATCAATATTATTAATATCTTATTAGTATACATTTACATTTAAAATATTGATTTTACTTTACACTATACTATGATAAAAGTACATATATCAATTAAAAAAATTATTGGTTTTATTTCTTAATGATTAAGACTTTTTAAATGCCTCTTGAAAATGGTAGTTTAAATTGAATACAATTTACAACAGAAACATTTAATAGAGGCCATGATATTTCTAAATTCTGAGGCAAAAAATAAAATGCCCATTAAAAACACGAGTAAACCATAAAAACAGTAATAACCTTAACATAAACTTAGCTGAATCAACTAACAGTCTCTAATCTACTTTACAAAACATGGCCACAATTAAATGCATTACTTATTTACACAAGAAATATTTGAAACGAAGCAAATGAAATAAACTTTAGTTTATGCTACGTTGGCACATCAGGATCTTCAATATCACACACATTTGTAGACACATCACTATGACTGGCATATCTTTGGGGTGGAAACCCATATGGCACCATATCATCATCCTCACTGTGATATGTCAAGTAAAGTTCTTCATCAAGTGTAGCTAAGTCTCTTGCAGGATCAATGAGAGCTGCCAAGAAAATAAACATCTTATAGTCGACATAGTCTTATACATATATAAATATATATATCTATACATATTGTTAGCGCAGTTCCTCCCTACCTCCATAGGAAAAACCCGCTTATAAGGTTGAACTCATGACGCAATCCAGAAGTGCCGACTAAAAACTTTCTCGTTTCAGACCCCATAGATCACGAAAATATATCAAATTTGTGTGTGTGTGTGTGTGTGTGTGTGTGTGTGTGTGTGTGTGTGTGTGTGTGTATGTATATATATATATATATATATATATATATATATATATATATATACATATATATATATATATATATATATATATATATGTATATATATGCTTGTCTGTTCGCTCTCTGGCAAGCTCAAAAAATGGCCCAATTTTGATGAAATTTGGTACAAAATTCTGTCTTCTAATTTGAAAGATCAAGTTCATTAACCAGCAGAATCTGCCAACTGGAAGATGGTGTTTGCGGCGAAATTCGCGCAAAAAAAATCATAACGCTTACGCTTTTGAGTTCATATGCTTGCAGGTACTTGTTTTATAGGTTTCTTAACACATAGGAAAACAATGAAACCATTTTTAAGCCGATATCTGTAACCGTTTTTGAGAAAAAAGGAACAAATTTTTTTGTGGGTACTTAGAATCGTGGGATTCAATTGAAATATTTTCTAAGTCTTGAAAATTCATCTCAACTAAGATGTTTTAATTTTGGTTATATTTGGAGTTAAGGAAGTAGGCGAAAAAAATATTTGTTAATAGACATAAAAAGTTTTCGGATCTTTGTACGTTTTTCGTAAATAACTCAAAAACAGTTGGGAAATCATGGTAAGTGGAAGATGATGATTAGAACGCTTGCTAAATTCTCTACAAAAAAGGTTCTGAAGCAATATTCAATGGGGCAATGTCAATCAGAGATATAAGTGCTTAAAACTTAAAAAGTGTTTGTTTTGTTCCTTTGAACCGGGTTTTCTCTTTGTTTATCTCACTTTTTAATGGGTTGTTTTTTGTTTTAAATTGCATTTATCAGTAAAATTAGTATTTTAGTAAAGTAAGCTAAAAATCGGTGAAAGGTATTGGTTGGGGTTTGGAGTGGCTGTGGCAATCAAGATGGCTGTGGCTAAGCATAATGGCGTATGCATAGTTTGTTTTGAATTCTCCTATCTATATAACCTTCCTCACAGCCTCCAACTGAAGTTATGGTTATTTCTTATTTTATAGAAAGATTTAACCCACGACAGAATGGAATTTTATTCGCCATGAAGCACATATTTACAGTTGATTATAACACTAAAATGAATTTGCTTGTAAAACAAGATACTTAAAAAGAGAACGAATCTTTGGTTGTTTAGAATAGAGCATTCTCAGTAGTAGTTGGAAAGTAAGTACGTTCTCAGTACATAATTGTATTCACTTATACAGCGTTCCTCAAGAATGAGGATCAAGAATTATCCGCTTCTGTGTAAGTTGGCTACTGTCAGTTTCCTGTGATTTGTGATGCTAATCTATTCCAACTACGGAACCACGCTAAGATGACGCAGTTCCTGCAGGTCGGACTTTTTTTTCTTGGACAACCTATGTCAAAACAAACTCATTTTTATTTTAAAATGTTTTATATCCCAGCATTCTCCACCTTGGAAATTTCAATGGCCAACAATCATCTCTGAATGATCTTATTGATGACTTCAAAAATTGTAATCATTATTATCATCAACCACTTATTTCTCTTATATTTATAAAGATTGTTCAAAAAACATAAGGTTTTTAACCTCTTTGGCAACAGCTATAAAAGCCAGGTAGAAGGTTTCACTCAATGAATATTTACTTAACATGCATTTATTTAAAACATAACAAAATCATATAAAACTTAGTGCAAATAATAA
This sequence comes from Gonocerus acuteangulatus, assembly GCA_946811695.1. Lineage (NCBI taxonomy): Eukaryota > Metazoa > Arthropoda > Insecta > Hemiptera > Coreidae > Gonocerus > Gonocerus acuteangulatus. Next base: position 22,773,221 of record OX328132.1, read on the forward strand.
TAACGATAACAGTAAAAAAGCAATTCATTTCATTCGACAAGCAAAAATTAAGTAAATAAATAAGAGCTCTCATGCTAGCAAATAATAATAATCATAATAATATAAATTAAACATGCATCTACATACTACATTAATTCTAAGGTGCACCTATTTACAGTTCGCATGCGTTTATTTATTCATTCTTTGTATCTTCATTAAACTGGAAACATTCACATCACCGGCTTTCTTGGTAACCTCACTAGAAGGTAGCAGCACCAAAGAGTCGCTATCCATAGAGGTGTTATCAATATGGGCGGCGATTATTTATCCCTGATCAGTGCTCGTCACAGTACTCCCCCCAAATAATCGCGTCCAGAAACCGCACATTGGGTTTAACCATCCTACCGGAGCGAGTCTTGAGAATGGGAGCAGGGGTCTTCTGGTCCTTCCTGGCGTTACTGTCATCCTTTTTCTTGTCATCTTCGTTCAGTTGGTGAGGCTCCTTGACAGGTCGTCATGGACTGAGGAACGTCCCTTCAGTATCAGCAAGAACAAAGGCTGGTTTCACTCTATCCAACGATACTGTAAGATCCCTGTTAGGGAGCTTGAGCATGCATAGCTTGTCTGTCCTACTGACTACAGGATAGGGCCCAGAGTACTGAGGTTCAAGTGACCTTTTTATCTTGTCATCTCTTAGAAACATATGGCTGCAGGTGTCAAGCGCCTTGTGGACGAAGCTACTCCTAGTACTCTTGCGAAATTCAGCAGGCCGTAAGTGAGACATATGATTCTTCAGCTCGTGCACGAATCCAGGCAAGTCTGCTTTAGTTGACGATGGTGTCAGATACTCTCCTGGTAACCGCAAATTTTGGCCGTACAACATATCAGCTGCACTGAAGTCTGCGTCATCACGAATGGCAACTCTGATCCCGAGGAGTACCGATGGCAAAATTTTGGCCCAGTTGTTTGCATCAAGATGAGACATCAAGGCTGCTTTAAGAGTCCTGTGCCATCGCTCAATGCATCCATTACCCTGAGGATGGTACGGTGACGTACGGAACTTTTGGGCTCCAAGGAAGCTAGTGAGGCTGCAAAATAGCTCGCTCTTGAACTGCCGGCCCTGATCGGTTGTTATCTTGGCAGGAACTCCAAACCGACAGACCCATCCTTTGTATAATGCGCGAGCAACCGCTTCCGCCGTGATATCTTCAATGGGTACTGCCTCTGGCCATCTGGTAAACCGGTCGATCATCGTTACACAGTATCTCTTTCCTTGTGATTGGGGTAAAGGGCCGATTATATCGATGTGCACGTGTGCGAAACGATCAGCTGCACAAAATGTACCAGGTGGGGTGACGGTGTGTCTAGTTGTCTTTGCTGTTTGTCATGCAATGCAACACTTGGCCCAAAGAGAAATGTCCTTGTTCATTTGGGGCCAAAAATATTTCCGTGTTATCAGTCTTCTGATAGCCCTGATTCCTGCATGACTAAGCCCATGAATTGCGTCGAACAGAGGCTTCCGTGCCGGTTGTGGTACATAAATCCTGGCTTGAGCAGTAGATGATTCACATAACACCGGTATGCTGCTTCCAGGTAGATCGAGCAACTTAAACTGGAGATTTCGTTTACGCCTGAGGGACTTGACTTCTAGATCCTCCTTTTGTAATTTCGCCAGCTTCTCCAAGTCATTGGTCAGATCTAATTCCTCAACTCTTGACAAAGCATCGGCGACTTGATTCAGCTCATCGTCGATATGTCTGATGATGTCTGTGGTCAGTTGGCTGATGAAGTTCAACCACCTTATCTGTATTGGAGATGCAGAGGAAGCTCTTTGATGCATGGTGTAGATCAGAGTTTTTTGATCGGTCCATATTGAAAATATTTTTCCCTCGATGACCTGTCGAAAGTGTCGGACCGCAGAATACATAGCCAATAGCTCCCTATCATATGCAGAATACGTGTGCTGGCTTTCAGATAAAGCTTTGGAGTAAAGCCCAGAGGAACCCAGTGACCGTCATCCTTTTGTTGCAGTACGGCTCCCATGGTGTGATTTGAAGCGTCACATACCAATGAGAGATCCGCATTGTTTTTAGGGTGAGCCAAAAGGGCTGCATTTTTCAGACTGTCTTTACAGGCTTGGAATGCCGCCTCGCTCTCTTTATTCCACTTTATAGGCGAGCAGTCATTTTTCTTAGATCCATGTAAGAACCGATTAAGAGGCGCCTGAGTCTTGGCCGCATTGGGAATACATGGCCTATAGAAGTTCGCCATTCCTAAAAACTGGCGTAGAGACTTAATGTCTTAGGGTTTTGGGTAATCCGCTATGGCTTGAACTTTCCCCGGCTGGGGCACAATTCCATCAGGCGTGACCTTGTACCCAAGGAAGTTGATTTCGCTGAGGCCGAAATCAAATTTTTCAGGGTTTAGCGTCAAACCGTTTTCACTGAGTCACCTAAATACCTCCTCCAGGTGTATGAGGTGTTCCTCCATGTTGTGCGACGCGATGAGCATATCATCTATAAGAATGAAGCAGTAAGCCAGGTCTTTGAACTTACTATCCATAAAACGTTGAAATGTTTGGGCCGCATTACGCAGGCCGAAACACATAACAACGAATTCATAAAGTCCCACGGGTGTAGTCACGGCTGTCTTGGGGATATCTTCCTTTCTAATGGGTATGTGGTAGTACGCTCTGACAAGGTCTAAACCGTGTAAGTTATTCCGTGTAAGCTGTTCCGTGTAAGTTATTTCGGAAGTCCATTACATTAGGGACCCCGTACCTGTCAGGTATCGTTTGGGCGTTCAGCTGTCGGTATTCACCACAAATTCTGATGGATCCATCTTTCTTGGGGACCAGATGAAGTGCGCTAGCCCACAGACTACTCAAAGGTTGACAAATCCCTTGTTCTACCATTCGATGAAACTCATCCTTCACCTGCTGGTACTTCTCGGGAGATAGTCTTCGAACCTTGGCATGAACAAGTCGGCCGGTTGTCCGTGTCGTGCCTCACCGGTCGCTTACAAGAAGAAGGGCTTTAGATATCCAGGTACTTCCGCAATAGAGAAATGTACGGGTAACATTCAGGAACTGCGGATATGGATGTGGGAATCTCCTGTGAGACTTTTCCTTTTGATGACTTGCATGTAATCTTGTCGATCAATTGTTTACCGTTGAGGTTAACCAAAAGATTGAAGACATACATAAAGTCAGCCCCGATAATTGGCTTCGGGACATCAGCCATCGCAATATCCCATCGGAAAATTGGACCAAGTCCAAGGTCAAACTGCAGTTCGCGCATCCCATAGGTATTTATCTTTGTACCATTAGCCGCATACAACACAAAGTCGTCTGGTGTGGGTTTGGCCATCTTGTTTGGAGGTGTCACCGAAATTGCTGCACCTGTGTCAATCAGGAATGCCCGCTTTGACCGCTTATCAGTTACGAATAGGCGGCGTTGAGTACTTGCGGTGCCGGCCAACGCCACTTCCGGCCGCCGGTTAGTTTCCCTGTTGTGTGTCCTGCTTCTTCTTGTCTCAAGCACAGGGCCGTATGCATTTCCGTGCCTTTTGCTGAAATTTGTAATGGTAGAAGCATAACCAGTCGTCCTTATTCTTTCTACCTGCACGACTTAAAAAGCGTCGACGATCATGCGAACCACGGCTCTTACTTTGCCCTCTATGAAGATTTCCCGCTTCGTGCTCGTCACAGGTTCTTTGTCTAAGTTTGAGACTAAAATTTGAACATAAGGTTCAAATTGTAGTCTCAAGACAATACCTTAACCAAGTCCAGTGGAACCGGACTATATAGCTTCCATTTATTAAATGTTAATTGGCAATAACATTATTTTATTAGTTCTTATTGTTTAAATATATTAATTGATGGTTAGGAGCAAACATTTTATATATATATATATATATATATATATATATATATATATATATATATATATATATAATATAGTAAATGTAATAACTATTTAGTTATAGTAAATATGACTTAAACTGTATATGAACAATATGACATTTTAAGCTGTATTTTTAATAAATAATGGCACTCCGAGAGGTAGAAGCAATGGCTGATACGACATTGGGCGGCTCAACTTCATGTATTTTATTGGCTATGCTAGCTAATAAGTCGACATTAGTGTGTGTAGTGGACATGAGTATTGCCTGAGTGTGATCTGGGAGAGACCGCATCCAAAGAGTTCTGATCAGGTTTGCGGAAACCGAATCACCAGCAAGATGCTTCATAGTACGCAAAAACTGAGATGGTTTCTCATCTCCAAGCTGCTTGCCCTCTAATAGCCGTTGAATGCGCTTGGACTCGGATTCAGTGTAAACTTGGATTAACCTTGTCTTAATGTCCTCATATGGCGTAGGACTTGGACTTTTGACAATGTCTGACACCTGTCGAATTACTTTGAAATCAAGAAGAGGCACGATAACTTCAAACTTAGTCTGACTGTTTGTAATTTTGGCACGCGAAAACACAGCTTTGACACAAATAAACCACAGTTCGGGTTCCGACTTCCAAAATGGTCTAATTTTCCGCTCAGTAGAGATTGATTCACTCTCTAACATTTTACTTTCTTCTTCGTCTAGCATTTTTTTATTCCTACGATCACAAAAGTAAAAAAAAAGAAACTTGAAGTAAATACTTACTGAGTGAAAGACAATATTATAATTAAAAGGCTAACATGCAAACAAAATTAATGATAAAACAGTACATGAAAAATGACGTCACTGAACTGCATTGAGTTCAATTTATTCTAAAGTCGGGGTCACCATTTTAACCTCTTTGGCAACGGCTATAAACGCCAGGTAGAAGGTTTCACTCAATGAATATTTACTTAACATGCATTTATTTAAAACATAACAAAATCATATAAAACTTTGTGCAAATAATAATAACGATAACAGTAAAAAAGCAATTCATTTCATTCGACAAGCAAAAATTAAGTAAATAAATAAGAGCTCTCATGCTAGCAAATAATAATAATCATAATAATATAAATTAAACATGCATCTACATACTACATTAATTCTAAGGTGCACCTATTTACAGTTCGCATGCGTTTATTTATTCATTCTTTGTATCTTCATTAAACTGGACACATTCACATCACCAGCTTTCTTGGTAACCTCACTAGAAGGTAGCAGCACCAAAGAGTCGCTATCCATAGAGGTGTTATCAATATGGGCGGCAATTATTTATCCCTGATCAGTGCTCGTCACAGGTTCTTTGTCTAAGTTTGAGACTAAAATTTGAACATAAGGTTCAAATTGTAGTCTCAAGACAATACCTTAACCAAGTCCAGTGGAACCGGACTATATAGCTTCCATTTATTAAATGTTAATTGGCAATAACATTATTTTATTAGTTCTTATTGTTTAAATATATTAATTGATGGTTAGGAGCAAACATTTTATATATATATATATATATATATATATATATATATATATATATATATATATAATATAGTAAATGTAATAACTATTTAGTTATAGTAAATATGACTTAAACTGTATATGAACAATATGACATTTTAAGCTGTATTTTTAATAAATAATGGTTTCCATTAGAATCATTCATTATTATTATATTTTTAGATGGAACGGCATTTTTCTCCAGCGGTGGTACTCCTCCTCACTTCTTCCTGGGTGGTAGCCAAGGGAATGAATTATTACTATATTGTTTGCCTGTATCCCCAGAAAGAGTTATATTAAATAGAGAATCTATACATTTTAATAAAATAGATTTTTTTACTTTTATATCTAATCAATGTTGGTTGCAGCCAGTATTCTGTGGATTAAAAAGTTCTAGCTATGTTAATGCTTACCACTTTATGTTCTTTGTGGTTCACAAGCTTGGGTATATCCAATTTCACTGGCGATATGATCATTTTATGCAATATTTATGAATGACAGATACCAGAATCCTAATTGTAATCTTGATCTAAAACTAGTTCTTGGCATTTCTTGACTAGCTGAATCAGACATCAACAGCTAGTTTTAAATTACAAATTGAGTGCATGTAACAAAATAATTCTCGTTGATTTACAAACTTCCTTGGCATAAATACTCACTGCTTACTCCTTGATATTGACTTTGTGTTCACACAACTATGTCACAAGAAAAAAAAACAAATACAAGTATACTGGACGGAGAATGATGCAAGAGGGTGAGAAATGTTTTGGAACATCTTTGTCCCAAAAGTCATCCTTCTCATTCCTGTTATATATATATATATATATATATATATATATATATATATATATATATATATATATAACAAACAAATTGAAGAAAGACATTTACAAACATAGTACATAGGTGATATTTGTAAGGAGAGTAAACTATTTTAAATGTGTCAATTTTTTATTCCTCACAGAATATGAAAACTTGGCAAATAATAAGCAATCAGGGAATAGTTGAGATATAAAGGATCTTTTTTTTAAAAAAAAATCATATCGATGTTTTCTTAGCCGAATCCCAACTACTCCCTGATTGCTTATCACTTCGACGGCAAACTATCTACACCTCATTTGGAAAATAATATATTAAATATACCTGAATGGCCCTGATGATGATGACTGCTTGAATCATTGCTCTCATTGCTATGAAAACTTGACGAATCAGGAACTTCACTCCCAGGAACTTCTGTAATATTGGGAAGTGGATTTTGATTTGGCCTTACCCAATCAGAACAATCCCAATGATAACCTTTTTGAAAGAATCAAATTTAATAATATAAAGTTAACAAAATAATGTGAAAAATAAATAGAAATGAAATGAAATCAATAAAATAATATAAAACCATAAATAAAAATAAATTAATTGAAAAACAAGGTGATTTATTTTTAATTTAGAGATTGTTTCTCTAATTAAAATTGAATAAAATATTTTTTTAGAAATATAAACAACTTAAAAGTATCAAAACATAATAGAGAAAACAATAAATACAATTTTCAGTCTTTCAATTTCATAAAAAGTATTCATTAGACTAATTCAGATTTCCCATAAAAAAACTCATGTTGCCTGCAGATACTTAATTTATGGTTTTAATGTTGTCTAAAACATTTTATTATCTTACTCAGAAGAGTAAAATAATCATATATTATTTTAGCTTTCCCTAGATGAAAATATTTAAGATAATACTCAAATAACTAAATGAAAAAAAGGTACTGGCATATCATATGCCCTGGTGTGAGAACTCATCCAACCTGTTTTGAAATTTTAGAATATACCTGAATCTAGGAACTAAATAATTAATATTAATAACTATCTACAGTCAAAGTACCATAATAAAATTCAAGAAGTGTAAATTGAAATAAATTAAAATTTGATCAATCAATTTAAGAGCATTATAACAAATAATAAATGTATGCAACCTTAAGAGTATACTCTTTCTTATATACTCATAAGCTAAATAATTAAGTCTTTCGGATAAAAAAAAAATTAACAAATCAAGTGTAAGGCCCAGTTTTCCCTGTGTCTTTGTTAAGTGAATAAGGATGAGAGAAAAGGTTGGCTGTCCATCTCTAGAGATGAGAGAACCCACGAATCCGCAAACTTTGCGTCTGGGTTGTTGGAACTGCACGTGGCGGATTCGTAAGATATCCGGAAGATTTAAGACCTGACAAGAGTTTCTCGTCCAGCCACGTGCTAAAGCAGGAGTGGGGTAAAAAGGGTATAAAAAGATCTGGCTTACCTCCGATGGTTCAGAGTCTATGCCCGTTCCTGAGGTCTTGGCCGAGGTGGCGCTGAGAGGTATGTCAGCTCCAAATACTCTATAATCTCCCCCAAACGTTCATATCTGATAACTCTATCTAGCTGTCTCTCTCTCATTCAACCTTTTCTCTCATCTTAGCGATGTTTTATGATATTTATGTATGTAATAGTAACGTGAGTGTAAATTATCATTTTGAAAGGAATTTCTGCTTCTCTAAAATATTTCCCCATTATCTATTCTTTAAATCCCATCCTTGCAAATCGGTCCCTTACACAAGCAAAAGATTTAGAAAGACGTATTTTACCAAAATGAAATTTGAATATTAAATTGCTTTTTATTAAAACCAAACAATTCTCTTGTAATGAATAATGCAATTTCATGGGCTTATTAAATCCAATGTTATCTCTCCAAAAATAAACTACAGACAACGCTGGTCATTCAAGAATCAGAAAAACCATTAAAGCTATGTAAAAAAAAAAAAAAAAAAAAAAAAAAAAAAAAAAAAAAAAAAAAAAAACCTTAGGATAAAAGAAAAATGAAATAAAAAGGCATGGCATTGTGCAATCAAGTACAAGAGACTAAAGTCAAACAGATAAAATTAGCCTAAACAAACACTAACACGTTCGGGGCCGGCCTCGTGGCATATGTGTCAGAGAGATAGATACCGGCGTGTTTGACAGAAGATAGCTTGGCTTTTTTTCTGTCCCCACTACTCCAGGCTACTGAATCTGCCAGAACAATTCTTTCCACGGGCCAGCTGTAGTGGTGTATTTGACACTTAACTAAATTGTAATTAATCCACTAAAAGTACATCATTTCTAAAGTTTCTTCACTTATTTGTTTTAATATGTTTGCCGAAATAACTATACAAAAGTAAGATTTGGGCTCAATGGAAATTTGGTTTGAAGCCATCAGTCCTGAAAGTGTTAAAACTTTCAATAGATTTACGACTCATTACAATGCTTATTTAAGTTTTTAAAATTTATATTGGTTCCCATTTGTAATGGTTTTCCTAACCATCTACCAATTAATTACCAATTTTGTGGTGACTTGGCTTATGGAGAAAATTCTCAACAATCTAAAGAAATCAGGCAAAAGGGAAAACAATGAATTACCTCCTAATATTCGAGCATCTTCATCAACACAGCTAAGTGTCTTCCTGGGTACCCTAGGAGCTACTTCTGGTAAACGCTTCAAGTCTGGGAAAAAATATCAGCAATAATAATAATCAATATCATTTGATTATTGTATAGTTAGAAGTACATAAATTGTTATGTAAAATATGCGATTAATTATACAGTTTTCTAATTTCTATATCTGCCATTTTGTTCACTGTCTATAGTTTTATATCTATAAACTGTAGTCAATATAAATAAATAATTAGGAGATTTATTGAAGTAAATTTTATGATAATAATATTCATTCAAACCTTAACATGCCAATAATGGAAATAAATGATACCATATAGGAACTACTGTTAGGGAATGTTATGGAATGGCAGCCAAGAAGGCAAATAGCGTTCTATGAATACTACAGTTAGGTGGGTCTCCCATGGTCTCGTGGTTAGCGCCTTAGATTCATAAGCGGATGATGGGTTCGATTACCACCGGCAGTTGGGATTTCCCACGGCTCGTTAGGAAAATTCCTCACTGCATCCTGGATGTCGGCGCTAATGGCCTAGACGTTAAAGCGCCGTAAAAAAAAAAAAAAAAAAAAAAAAAAAAAAAAACTACAATTAGGGACCTTCCTTGCTTATTCTACTATGATTCAGGCATTTCAGACAAACTCGACCCTCAACAATTTATTTTAAAAAAAAATGAATTCATATATTGAATCCAGTAAAACACTGAAGATTAATAAATTTGATTTAAAAATTCATGCTCTCAACAGGAAGCTTCCTTAAACATCAATGCGTGAATGAAATAAAATGTATAAAATTGTATTGATATAAATATAGCAACTCTTAGTTTCTGTTCAGTAAATTAAAACAGTGTTTTTTTTTTCAATTATAGGTGCCCTGACTGCCAGGGTCATTAGCACCAAACAGTGTTTTATTTCTGTAGTTTTACTAACTGCTTTTTCTCTGTTATTTTTTTTTAAGCATATGTATGTTTTCTTTTATTTTACTTGTCATCGCACCATCTTCATCAATAATTCCGACATTGTAAAAATCCAAATTATGCTTATATTTAACTGTACAAGATACCATAGGCATTAGCAACATATATGCATTTTCAGTAAGGTATTGTGACAGGCCAGATAATAAATAAATACAATTATAAAAATATTCTTCTTTATTAAAAAATAAATAATGCGCAACAACGATAATAATAAATATAAATGAAATTAAAAGTCTCCGTGTAAAATTCACCACAATGCACTGATTTCGGGGAACACAAAGGAATGCTTCAGATAAACACGAGGTACTGCACAACAGCTGATGAGCTAGCAATTCATTACCCGCGCAAGTAATTAATCATTAATTTACTAATTAGTGAGTTGCAGGCTGTGGTTTGAAAATAATAGATTTGCCGCGAGCTTGGCAGGCGAGTTGGACAGTTAGTGCAGTGGAAGGTTATTGTGTGTCAGGTTAAGTGCGGCTGCTACATCACTCCCCTCCGATGAGTCAGTCGTGGAACCTTATGGGCAATTTGATCTTGCGTTCCCGTCGGGTAGTATGCTTGTTGGGTTGATGACTGGGTCGTTGACAGCATGTTCTTTAGGTGGCGAGGGTGGAGCCGCAGAAAGTTCTGAGGTGGATTGCTGCGTTGCGGTGTCAGGATCCCCTAAGATGTAGGCTGGCTTCAGGCGGTCAACTGATACCATCTTGGTACCAGAAGGCAGCATGATATCGAAGGTCTTCTCTTCGCATTTCATGACGGCGTGTGGGCCAAAATATTGTGGTGTTAGCGGCTGGCGAACAGCGTCGTCTCGGAGGAAGACGTGGGTACACTTCGTTAGGTCTTTGTGGATGAATGCAGGTTTTGAACTGCTGCGATGGAGGGCCGCGCGTAGCGACTTCATGTGGTCTCTCAGCTTGTTCAGGACATCTTCAGGTCTGGTACAGGGCTCCAGCATCTCCCCTGGAAGTCGTAGGGGTTGTCCCAGTGTAATCTCGGCTGCAATGCAGGAATTGTCGTCTCTGACTGCTGCTCGAAGACCCAGATGAACTGTTGGGAGTAATTCCGTCCAGTTTCTGGAATCAATGAGATGTGCCTTAAGTGCCGCTTTCAATGTCCGATGCTATTTTTCCACACAGCCGTTAGCCTGCGGGTGATAGGCGGTAGTCCTGCTGCGTCGAGATCCCAGAATCTGAGAGAGAAATCTACACAGTTCGCTCTCAAATTGTCTCTCGTGGTCCATAGTTATTCGCACCAGGACGCTAAAACGACTAATCCAGGACACGGTGAAATGCCTTCGAAATTGTTTCCACTGAGATTTCTTCTAGTGGTTCTGCCTCTGGCCACCGGGAGAATCGATCTACCATCGTGAGGCAGTAACGTTTCCCCTCTGAAGCAGGCAGGGATTCTAGGATGTCGAGATGGACATGAGAAAATCTGCTCACTGGTGCGAAGGTGCCTGGTGGCATGATCGTGTGGTGTTGTACTTTTGATCTTTGGCAAGCAACGCATGACCGGCTCCAAGAAGCAATGTCCACATTCATGCTTGGCCAGAAAAATCTCCGAGTGATCAGGCGCCTAGAACCGCGGATTCCTGGGTGACTAAGGCCGTGGAGTTTTTGAAAACATTGTGTCTCAGGCTGGCTGGCACCTAAGGACAAAGTTTAGGCATCGAAGTCTCACATAGCAGGGTAGTTGGTGGATGCAGCCATTTGAGATGGAGTGCCTGATTTTGCAAGAGTTCAGGAATGGTTCGATCCGCTTATTGTTTCTCCACCATGAAGTCCATATCGTCTGGAGTGTCGATACCTTCCATGCAAGATAATGTGTCAGCGACAATATTCTCTGTACCTGATACATGGCGAATGTCCGGTAGTAAATTGACTGCTTGGCTAGCTGAATTCGCAAGGGTGTTGCAGTTTGTTGCCGTTAGGTAAACGTATGCAATCAAGGCTTGTGGTTGGTTAAAATAACAACGTTATGACCCTCAATAATCAGCCGAAAATGTCGGATCACTTGGTAAGCAATTTGTGGTTGTAGGTTGAATATTTTTGCTCCGTTTGAGTTAGAGCTTTAGAAAGAAGTCCGAAAGGACTCCAGCCTGTCCCTTCTCGTTGCTGTAGTACCGCTCCGATTTCCGTGTTTGAGGCGTCGCAGGCAATGGATATGTCTCCATTCTCCTTTGGGTAAGCGAGAGATACTGCTTCGGTGATGTCTCGCCGGCACTGGTGGAAAGCGGCCTAGGTCTCTGGGGTCCATTCGAGGGGTGTTGCATCCTTTTTCTTTGCTGTTCCAACGAGCTCGTGGAGGATTCTTTGGTGTTCGACAGCTCTCGGTATACAACGACGGTAAAAATTAAGCATGCCAAGGAACCTTCTCAGCTGACTTCGTTGGTAGGGCGGGGAAATTGGGCGATCTCGTTCACCTTGGATGGTAGTGGCTTAGCTCCTTGTGAGTCCACGATGAATCCTAGAAATTCAATCTGTAGTTGGCAGAAAATACATTTCTGCGGGTTAATGGTTAATCCGTGTTCGGCGAGCAGCTTGAAAACTTCTTCTAAGTGTCCACAGTGCTCCTTTTTGCACAACAAAGGTACCAATATGTCGTCGAGGTAGACGAATACAAAGGGCAGTGAAAGAATACTATCCATAAGGCGTTGGAAGGTTTGTGCTGCATTGCGCAGGCCAAAACACATAACCCGAAATTCGAAGAGGCCGAAAGGAGTTATTACGGCTGTTTTCTCTATGTCCTCTTCGGCCACAGGGACTTGATAGTAAGCTCTATTAAGGTCTATTTTGCTGAAAATATGCCTGTTTCTCAGGTTGGTATTCATATTCTCAATATTTGGGACACTGTAGCGGTCTGGCAGGGTCTGGGCGTTGAGGCGGCGGTAGTCACCTATTTTCGGCTATCTTGTCGAGCTGGGTCTCTGTAGTCACTGCCAGTGTTGCTTTCATTCGCTCCGGCAATGCGCGTAGCCAAATCGATCGTAGAAGGTCCCAATCTTCTTAATTCGATTAAAAAATGGGATGGCTTTTAGCCGTCACTAATTCGCCTATCTTCTAATAGTTTTTTAGATCTATTAGAAGATAGAATTTTAGAATATAGAATCCGATTTTGAAGAATCGGAGATTCTCCGATTCTGCAAAAATGTTTATTAGGCGCTCTTTCAGCGATTCGTAGGGAGTCTCTGTGGGATTCTTCACTATATCGCTAACATGTTTTAAAACATTTTAGTCTATATGTGGCAAAACAGTTTGAAATTTCATTCGTGAAGATGTGATCTTGCTCGTCGCAAACACAGATTCCACTTGACAAAAACACAATTCGGTCTGCTCACCAGAAAGGTGACATTCTAAAAGTTGCTGAGAAACCAGCAGCTTCTGACATCACATTTTCTTTCAGTTTCTTCAGCAGCTCTTCTTTTTTTCAGTTTCTTGGTTTTCTCTCCCAGCCATAATGGCATACGAAAAATAATAAATAAAATAAAGCTTGAAAATGAAATAATAAAACAAATCACTATCGCTGATCACCACTGTGACAGGCCAGATAATAAATAAATAAAATGATAAAAATATTCGTCTTTATTAAAAAATAAATAATGCGCAACTCACGATAATAATAAATATAAATGAAATTAAAAGTCTCTGTGTAAAATTCACCACAATTCACTGATTTTGGGGAACACAAAGGAATGCTTCAGATAAACACAAGGTACTGCACAACAGCTGATGAGCTAGCAGTTCATTATACGTGCAAGTAATTAATCATTAATTTACTAATTAGTGAATTGCCGGCCGTGGTCCGAAAATAATAGATTTGCATAGATGAAACTTGCATAGAGTGAATTAACGGATCAAATGTATTAATTCTCAGCATTTTCAGCACAGTAAGTGGATTTCAATAGGGTAACATTTTGTTAATTATAAACAATTAAAGTTTTTGAATCAAAGAAAACAAGGAAAGGAGAACATTTTTACCTCTTAAATACTTTATAATTAGTCGTATCAAATACTCCAGAGATTAAAAATGTTATTACTTAAAATGCTAATATGAATTTCTTACCGTTATTTATTTTGTGTCCAGGGCTAGAGCTGTTTCTGTTAAGATTTTTGACGTAATCTGGAGGCACATTTTCAAGTTCATCTCCAGCAGACCCATAACTCCTAACAGTGTCTAAATTGTTTAGAGGGCCAGTATACACTTCATTATTTGAACCTGATGTGTATGATGCTGGTCTAGGTGTGCACTAAAAAATAAAAGTCTTTGGTATAAATACAAGCCTAAATAAAAAATGAAGGACTTGTTAATTAAATAACACTTTACTCCATTCTAGGAATTGGCGAAGTAGGCAGAAGGCTAAGGATACATCAATTCAAAACTCACTTAATTTATTCTTTTCTCAGTTTCACACCTTTGTGGACTCTCTTCAGAGTCCACTAAAGTGGATTACAGCCTCATTGTGAAAAACTAAAATGCCTTACAGCCTCATCGTGAAAAAGAGAACCTTACACCACATCTTTTGAATATAAATATTATGAACTAGTTCCTTATACATAACATAAAGAACTAATCTGGAGTGAATAATCCATTCAAGGAAAAAATATTTTTTAAAAATGCTCAAAAATGAAGTTTTTAGCAAGTGAATTCTATTTTAGTTAAAATTTATCAAATGTTCAAAATTGCAAGCAAATAAAACTTACCGGAGCAACTTCCAAATTGCTTAACTTTGAAGATCTCTTTAAATCTGAATTTAACACTGGAATGTTTTTATCAATGTCTTCTTCGATAGGCCTCTGTTTACAACGGCTAAAAAAAAAGGAAAAAAAAATCAAAATATTTAAACTGGGGGTCCTTCTTGTCCATATTGGTCCATATAATATTAGACTCACAATTTTGGAGGGATACTTCTAGAAAAGTCCGACTCGCAGGAACTGCGTCATCTTAGCGCGGTTCCAGTTTTTTTTTTTTTTTTTTCTTTTTTTTTTTTTTTTTTTTTTTTTTTTTTTTTTTTTTTTTTTTTTTTTTTTTTTATGGCACATCTACATCTAGGTCATTAGCGCCGACATCCAGGGTGTAGCGAGGAATTTCACCAGCGAGCCGTGGGATGATAAAATTCCTGCCGGAGGTTATCCCACCATATCCCGCTTATGAATCCAAGGCGCTAGACATTAGACCACGGGAGAGCCCGGTTCCTGTTCCCTATTCTCATTTGAAAAGCATAGAATAGAAACAGATAATATTTTCCTCGGCCTTTGTTGAAAGGGTTTTATGGCTATACCTGGGGGTCAGGTCCGCAAGACCCTAGAATCCTCTTCTACCGATACTTCATTTCATACGTTTCAATGAATTGGAAAATATCAAATATTTTCACACATTCCTGTGTTCTTTTACTATAGTAATAATTCTACAGATAAAATCAATTGAAAAATAAAATAAAAAAACCAACAGCATAAAGGCAATTGAAAATATTCAAAAGACGTCATCGAATCTTTTTCTCTTGGCAAGCTATATTTCTAACAATGAATTGTTTTTCTTATTTTGCATAATCTGTTTTATTGTAAAATACATTATCCAACTATAAGCAATTAAAAAATAACAAGGAATAAAAACAGACAAAAAGAAGAGTTCGAATAAGCAAAATCAATTACTTTAATGTTTTAAGCACTTATTTCTCCGATTGACATCGCCTAATCAAAACTTTCATCAGAATCTTTTTTGTAGAGCATTTAGTAAGCTTTCTAATGGTATTCTTTTGTTTACCAAGATTCTCAACCTTTTTCGAGATATTAAGGAAAATATACAAAGTTACCAAAACTTTTTAAGTCTGTTAATAAAATATTTTATTCTAACCCTTCCTTAACTCCAAACGTAACCAAAATTTCAACATATTAGTTTTGATGAAAGTAGAACATGCAGAAAATGTTTCAACTGAATCCCATGATTCTAAGTACCCAAACCAAAAACGGTATTCAAAAAATATTTTTCCAATTTTCTCGAAAACGGTTAAAGCTATCGCCTTGAAAATGGTTTCATTCGTTTTCTTAGCCCAGGAATCATATAAAACGAGTACTTAGAAGCTTATGAACTCAAAAACGTAAGCGTTACGATTTTTTTTGCGCGAATTTCGCCCCAAACGCCATCTTCCAGTAGGCGGATTTTGCTGGTTAACGAACTTGACCTTTCAAATTGGACGAAGGATTTTTGTACCAAATTTCATCAAAATCGGACCATTCGTCTTCTAGCTAGAGAGCGAACAGACAAATATATATATATATATAAATATATACATATATATATATATACAAATTTGAACCACCGTTATTTTCGGTCTCTAGGGGTTCTGAAACGCGAAATTTTCTAGTCGGCACTTCCGGATTGTTTCATTGTATCAACCCTATAAGCGGGGTTCCTCCCTATGGGGGAGGGAGGAACCGCGCTAAAACATCCATAAGAAACCAATGATGCCAAATGGCATAAACAACTTTACCACAGGACTTTCTCAAATTTTGAACAGGGCTTTAAATCGGGTTTAGATAATATTCACCCTTAATATTTTGATAAATCAAAATATTCTCTTTCAGATAATACTAATTCTTGCCCCCTTTTAATAACAATAATGGTACTAATATATAATTTGAGCTGCAAGAGCTCACAATGTAATTATTTTATGCATATTCATCCAGATTGTGGCCTTTTTTTTTTTTCATTGGGATATTAGCATATCCAAGGGCTCTTCATCAAATGGATGGTCAATGTTTTGTTCAAGTCATCATGATTTATTTTTATTAATGGTAGGATGTTATAATTTATTGGGATATAAAGTACAAAATTTAAATTTAATAAAATAACAAATATCATAATTCTGCATAAGATAACTTAAGTCGTTTAGTTCAATTGTGCATGCATGTACTTTTGGGAGGGGAATACTCCCTTTCCTTTTCTCTACTGTTCTGTCATTTGCAAATTGCCATTTCAAAAAACAACATGCCATGTGAAACACTAAAAATTGTCTAGTTTAGCATCAGGGAAGGTTTTGGGTGGTCATTGTTTAATGTTCATCAATACTTAACTTTGGTAATTTAAATGATACAATTTTTGATTCCATAAGTGAAGCAATTTTATTAGGAAAATAACTTATTTTTGATCTGATTGTTTATTTAGATGGGGTCGAGATTATCTTCTGAGTTCAAATTTCTATAGATTTTATTTTCTAGTGCCATCGTTCAAGGGTTGGGTTTGGGGTCTCAGACCATCCCTAGGCCAACCCACCCTTTAATTAATTTAATGCTCGCCTGCAAACGGGAAAATCCAGTTCCCCTGAGCATAGTCCTGACCACACTATCTCCCTAGTGTGAAGAATGGCCAAGTAAAGTATCAGATACATCTACAGTATCTACCTTTCTAGATCATCTTGACCTGTTATGGGACTGATTTTTTGTTTATTTAGGTGAGATATATATTCAGGCATCTCGTTTTGTTTCATTCTGTTAGCAAATTGAAACTGAAAGAGTTGTGTAGTGTAAGGTAGGTAAAGGAAAAAGTTTAATAATTGTCCATGCTGGAGGGGTAATGGGATTCATTCCTAATTCTTTACTTATTTTCACTTGAACTTCATCATCATGAGATTATTTATCGTGTAAACATAAATATTTCTAATTTTAGTAATTGGTTAAACAAAGAGTTAAACCCCAATCTCTCATCCAGTTCTGTAGTAGTAATGGATAATGCAAAATATAGAAAAATGTAGCTTTGAAAAATATAGATGACCAACATACTTCACAAATTAACAAAAAAAAAAAATTTAAAAGCAAAGCATTAAAAAGCAAATTTATTTCTAGTGGTAGAACGTCCTAAGGAAGTCATAACTTTAGATAAAATGTACAGTTGAAAAAATAAATAAGAACACCAATTTTACTGCCCACACCCTTATGATGGCTGTAAATTTCCCTAATTTGTTTAGAATATTCATTCAAAAAATTATATATTGCAAACTTACCGACAGATTATGCATACTAAACACAGAAGCAGAACAAAAACTACTACTGATGATCCAATTATGATCTGCATCCAAGTGAAACTATAAAATGGAGTGAAAGATGGTGTATATGTTGGCGGACATGTATGATTCAAAGAACACAAAGGTGATGCAGGAGATGGTGGTGCACACACAAACCCTGGAGGTCCAGGCTGTGGTATACAAGTTTGTGATGGAGGGCATTCACACTGTGTGGGTGGCAATAGTTCCTCACATTTGTCACCTATAAAACAATTAATTAGATTAAAATAGAACATAACTTCTATAATAACTAACATCTTAACAACTATATAACAACTTTAAATTACTAACTTTTTAAATTGTCAAAAACACTCAAATTTTGTAGAATGGTACTGTGCTAAACCCTTTATCCCTTCACTGTCTCATTTATTTATCTATATTTAATATCATGGAATGACTTCAAAAGTAGTTTTAAACATATCAGTTAAAACAACTAATGATTTATTTTTAAAATAATAACAAAAAAATTACTTAATAAAAACCATACCTGTAAACCCAAAGTTGCAAGCACAATAAATATCATGTGTGTGAGATGGTGCAACAAATGCAGTGAATTCGGTGGTAATCATTAATATTCTTTCTGCATCAATTGTGACCCGTTGCCTGCATATGGCTCCATTTAAACATCTGCAGTCTAGTTGAAGATTAGGTAGACTTATGGACTTCAATGCATCATTAAGAGCTTCAATGTCGATACCCTGATCAAATTAAAAAATAATTTTTGAAAAAAAGTAGATACTAATAGAATATTTCATCATTGAATCATTCATTTTTCTGAGAAATTATCATTACAAAAGTTACATAGCGCTAGAACTAAGTATTGTAACAACATTTAAAGAAATAAGCAAAGAGGTAAAGTTAACTCATATAATCTAAACTTATAGGACTCACTTCCTTAATAAATAATAGCACATCAGTATCCCCATTTCCAGTGTCTTGAATACTTATTACAGAAATTTCTCTCATAAGAAGTAACTTCAACCCTTTTATAAGCGTTTTTCTTTGAGTCAATATGAATGTATGCGGAGTCATCCCAGGTAATCTAACATAAAAAGAATCAAATATAATTTAATATTAAATAAGAGATGTAGGCTGAATTTTATTTATTTATTTTATTTGAATGCCCCTTTATTAATGACACAAGAGTAATTTATTTTTCGTAATTATTTATGTATTCTATTTATGGATTACAAGCCAAAGGACACAAAACAAAATGATACTTAATTTACAAGAAATCCTTGGTGAAGAAAATGATGACAGGGTCAAAGCCCATGGAAATCTACAAGTTAAAGATACTTAATTTTTTCTATAACATGTTCTTGTGAAATAAATGGTAGCCATAAATTTTACGTTGATCAGTAAACGCTTGAAATAGGCCTTTCAACTCTTTATTGGTAAAATAAAAGAAAGTAATTTTTAAATAGTAACAATTCAACCATCAAAAAATTAAAAACAAAATATCACCTTATGCTATAAGCATTTTGCAACATCTCATCCCAGAGGGGTTCAACAACCACTTTAACACTTCCATAAGAGGTAAACTTCCCATCGCTAACAGAAATATTTAAGCTATATCGACCTGGATCTAGACCCGGAGATGCCGATATTATTCCATTTCTTGGATCAATAGAAAATAGAGAGTATGATTTAGGAAAAGTGTAAACAATAGCAAAGTTAAGAGTGTCATATTGATCTTGATCATTAGCATGTACACGTCCGATTTCTCCACCATTCCATCGCTCTTGATATGATCCAATCCATATGTCTAATGGTGTAACTGTAGGAGGAAATTGGGATTCTTCAATTATCTAAAACAACAAAATTAAAATTGTTAAAGGTTGATACTTTTATTGAAACATACCTTAGAGATTCAGTTTAGTTGTGACATTTTTGTCACCAAAATTTGAGATAAAATATAGAACAAATATTATGAAAAACAAAAATGAAAGTCTTTGCAGATCCTCTGGGATCCACAAATACATTCAACTCCAACTAAATTCAATCCTTACATTCCTAAATCATCCCATAATAACAAACGCTCATCACCATCCCTCATGATGTTATCTCCCTAAATCACCTCAATATTCCATTAATGCAACCCTTACTCGAAATTCTCTATAATAAATTAGGAAGTTATATTCTATAATTCTTTTTTTTAAAAAAAAGAAAAGTTTTTGATTGTTTTTCTCATTCTGCATGCTATTTACTAACCTTCACAATTACCCAAGTGTCAGAGTAAAGAGGAGGAGAGCCATTATCAAACACCCTGACATGAAGTAAGTAGGTGTCTTGAAGTTTATAGTTTAATAATGCAGCTGTGCGTAGAGTTCCATCGGGCTCAATACGAAATGATGCACGACCAGGTCCGGATTGCAAGTCAAATATAAATGGTCCCGTGTTTGGTGGTAAGTCTGCATCCGTTACCAATAGTTGACATACAGCCCATCCAGGTCGCTTGTCTTCCTATAGTGGGAAAATTCAAAAGTAATAATAGTAAAGACAATCAAATAATAGTAAAGACAACTAGAGGCACAGTTACTCTAAAACCATCAAAAATTGTAGGAAAATTATTATTTTATTTTTGTTTACTCCTGTGTGAATGTGTTCTGCACTAAGGAAAAAAGACCCGGAACGAATCCGAAAAGTGAGGAAGTTAGGAAAATAATGTAACCGACATCTAATGGAACTTTTTTTTGTTATTACGGTGCTTTGACTACTTATCTAATGGAACTTTTTGCAAACAAAAGTTTATCAAATGCTTACTATACTAAGAGCATTAGTAAAGGCAGAACACTGGAGATGAGCAGTGAGATTAAAAATAGCCCGACTCACAGGAACTGCATCACCTTAGCAAGGTTCCATTCATATCTCTAGTGCCATTAGTAAACGAATAGAAGCAGTTATTGGTAGGGTTTGATCTTTCATTAAAAATAAAAAATAAAATATCACAGAGAAGGAAGTTTAAGATGCCACAACAGGAAACTGACAGTATACTAAGCGGAAATGACTCCCCGCCTACTCAACGTAGCTCATAGTTGATGCACCGTTAAAAAAAAAAAAAAAAAAAAAAAAAAAAAAAAAAAAAAAAAAAACTATTACCAATAAGTTTCTCATTTTCTTGTCTTCTTTTACTATTTTTACTGATAAATGAAATATAGAACAAAAACCAACTAATTAAAAACTGAGTTAACCAAAGACCAAATCCTGTTCAAAAGAACCAAACTAACATTTTAAAAGTTGTATGCATTTATTTCCCCAATTGACACCACCCCATTGAAATTTTCAATGGGGTGGTGTCAATTGGAGAAGTGCAGAAATAACTGCATTTGGTCTTTGGTTAACTCAGTTCACTGTCAGGCAGGACTGACAGTTTGGCCTGAACAGTCCGCCGGAAAGTCGCTCGCTAAAAAGTGTATATATTCCAGCCGGTCTGTAAGTTAAGACTGTTCAGGTGGCCAGTGGAAAATTAAAAATATGTTCGATCTCACTTGGCCGGCCAGATTAACTGAGAGGCAAGTCAAAAAGTCCAGTCTATTATTGAGGTCGTTAAAGCCATGTTGCACGAAATAGAAAACACCTATTTAGAGGAATTTATCAAAGTGAGCCGTGTTTATGGCAAGTATAATCGAAACACTATCGTGACTGAGGCAAGAAAGAAGCAGCATATTTGAAATTAATAGAAAAATGGAAGGAAATTGATCCTTCTTGTACAAAGTCTACTGTTCTTAGAAAAATTAATAATTTGAGGATTAGTTTTTGAAAGGAAGCAAAAAAAGTCTGACTCACAGGAACTGCATCATCTCTTAGTGTGGTTCCGTTCTTATCCCTAGTCTAATTTGGAAAGATTAAAATAGAATCAGTTATTATTTTGGTTCCACCAGTCTTGAAAGGTCTTGATTTACGATCTTACCTGTAAGGGTCGGCCAACCCATAAGTCGGCCAGAAAGGCCTCCGCTCAGAGGCATTTGGAAATCCTTGGGATCTCTCTCTTTGAACGCTACATTTCTAACAATAAATTGATCTTTTTATTTTACTTAATCTGTTTTATTGTCAAATACATTATCCGACTATAAGCAATTAAAAAATGACAAGGAATAAAACAGACAAAAAGAACCGTTCGAATAAATGAAATCAATTACTTTAAAGTTTTAAGCACTTATTTCTCCAATTGACATCGCCTAATTAAAACTTTCTTCAGAACTGTTTTTGTAGAGCATTTAGTAGGCTTTCGAATGGTAACCTTCTGCTTCCCAAGAATGTCAACCGTTTTCGAGATACTAACGAAAGTATACAAAGTTCCCAAAACTTTTCATTATTTCTTGCAACGGGAAATTGGTCTTATTTTACCTATCCTGTACACACAAATACATTTTTCTAACATAAGAAATTACAAAAATAAAAAGCAATAAAAAACAAAGGGAAAGAGACAAAAATTACAAAAAGAACGACAAAAACCCATTCATAAGAACTAAACAGACGTATTTGAAGTTTTAAGCACTTATTTCTTCGATTGACATCACCTAATCAAAAATTGTTTCTGAATCTTTTTTGTAGAGAATTTAGAAAGCTTCCAAATAGTTTCTATCCACTTATCAAAATTTCCCAACCGTGTTCAAGATATTAATGAAAGTAAACGAAGTTCCCAAAACTTTTCATGTCTGTTCATAAAATATTTTATTCTAACCCTTCCTTAACTCCAAACGTAACAAAAAGTTTAACATTTTAGTTTTGATGAAATTCAAACATGAAAAAAAAATTTCAACTGAATCCCATGATTGTAAGTGCAAAAACCAAAAACAAGGAATAAAACAGACAAAAAAAAAACGTTCGAATGAACGAAATCAATTACTTTAAAGTTTTAAGCACTTATTTCTCCAATTTACATCGCCTAATTAAAACTTTCTACAGAACCTTTTAGAACTTTCCTCCGAAGGAAAGTAGCTATTGAGGTTACACTCATGACGGAATTTTTGAAAAATTTCTTCAAATCTCCATCGAATCTACCTAGTAGGCACCGAAAATGACCCCTGTTAAAATTTATATATATATATATATATATATATATATATATATATATATGTGTGTGTGTGTGTGTGTGTGTGTGTCTGTTAACGCAATAGCGGCCAGAGTTTGTTTTTTCTTCACGAAACGTAGTATATAGCGTTCAATTAGCAAACGATTGAACGAGTTTGTTAACCGCCAAAATCGGTCCACCGGGAGGGGGGTTTACCCCAAACCCAAAACACTAATTTGACCCCGCCAGCCGTAGTTTTTGTTATATTTCAACGAAACTCGGTATTCGTTATGTTGATCTAAAGAGAGACATACGTTGTAAAAATAAACTAAATCGGTTTATTAGGAGGGGGGGGGGGGTTTACTCCGGACCCACATTACCAATTTGCCACTTACCAGCCGTAATTTTTCTTACATTTCAACGAAACTCGGTATTCGTGGTGGTAATCAACAGAGAAAAATGGGTTGTAAAAATAAACTAAATCGGGTTATTTGGAGGGGGGGGGGGGTTTACTTCGGACCTAAAGTACTAATATACTCATACCGGTCGTAATTTCTGCTGTATTGTAACGAAACGCGGTATACGTCATGGGTATCTCATGAGAAAGAATTGTTGTAAAAATTAAGTAAATCGGTCGATTGGAAAGGAGGGTTTACTTTAAACTCTGTTTCATTGGAATTAGCCGGCGAGACGTAGGTTCCCAAAGGCGCCACGAGGAGCGCTATCTCCCACTATGGGGACTGTATCCTGAAAATGAAGTTTTTGTGTATTTATTAAGTAGTACAGTATCATATATTAACATAACTCTGGAAGCAAATTATTTACAAAATTAATAATTGAACAGTTCTCATAAGAAATGCAAATGAGCAGAACTATTCACGTTTTTATTTTATTTATATAGGTTATTTACAGCAAATTTTTCAGTAATGTAGTCTACACTACAAAAATTCTGAGGAAAGTTCTTAGTTATGCAGCTCCTGCGTGACGGACTTTTTTGTAGAGCATTTAGTAAGCTTTTGAATGGTAACCTTCCGCTTCCCAAGATTGTCAATGGTTTTCGAGATACTAACGAAAGTATACAAAGTTACCAAAACTTTTCTTGTCAATAAAATATTTTATTCTAACCCTTCCTTTACTCCAAACGTAACCAAAATTTCAACATATTAGTGTCGATGAAATTCAAACATGCAGAAAATGTTTCAGCTGAATCCCATAATTCTAAGTACCAAAATCAAAGACAAAAAGAACAGTTTGAATAAGCGAAATCAATTACTTTAAAGTTTTAAGCACTTATTTCTTCGATTGACATCGCCTAATCAAAACTTTCATCAGAACCTTTTTTGTAGAGCGTTTAGTAAGCTTTCTAAAGGTAATCTTTTGTTTACCAAGATTCTCAACCTTTTTCGAGATATTAAGGAAAGTATACAAAGTTACCAAAACTTTTTATGTCTGTCAATAAAATATTTTATTCTAACCCTTCCTTAACTCCAAACGTAACAAAAATTTCAACGTATTAGTTTTAATGAAAGTAGAACATGCAGAAAATGTTTCAACTGAATTCCCTGATTCTAAGTACCCAAACCAAAAACGGTATTCAAAAACTATTTTTCCAATTTTCTCGAAAACGGTTAAAGCTATCGCCTTGAAAATGGTTTCATTCGTTTTCCTAGCCCGAGAAGCCTATAAAAAGAGTACTTACAAGCTTATAAACTCAAAAACGTAAGCGTTACGATTTTTTTTTTGCGCGAATTTCGCCCCAAACACCATCTTCCAGTGGGCGGATTCTGCTGGTTAACGAACTTGACCTTTCAAATTAGACGATAGATTTTTGTACCAAATTTCATTAAAATCGGACCATTACTCTCTCAGCTATGCCGCGAACAGACAAATATATATATATATATATATATATATATATATATATATATATATATATATGCAAATATATATATATATATATATGCAAATTTGAACCACCGTCATTTTCGGCCTCTTAGGGTTCTGAAACGCAAAATTTTCTAGCCGGATATTTCAGATTCGCCTGAACGTTTGGAAGCTAATCAGTCCATCCGGTGGACACCAGGGCTAGCAAGATCAGCCGGATTCAACGTTCCAGGAACGTGACGCCATTGAAAGGAGGAGGTCCAATCGGCGATGTCAGCAACCTGGTTGGCTACCAAAGTTTTAAGAAGATGCGGTTCAACCTTGATCCAATTCAAGATCTATTCAGATTCAGATCAGATTCTATTGAAGAATCTGTCCACAAAAACATGGCGGTCACATACCACTTACCATGATTTCTTAACCGTTTTCGAGATATTTACAAAAATATAAAAATATCCCAAACCCTTTCATGTCTATTAATAACATATTTTGTTTTCCTTAAATCCAAATGTATCAACAAAATTTAAACATCTTCATTTATATGAATTTCAAACATGTAGAAAATATTTCAATTGAATTCCAAGATTCTAAGAACTCAAACCGAAAATGACCTACAAAGACATTTTTGCCACTTTTCTCAAAAGCGGTTACAGATATCACCTTAAAAATGGTTTCACTCATGGTCCTATGTTAAGAAACCTATAAAACGAATACCTGCAAGCATATGAACTTGAAAACGTTAGCATTACGATTTTTTTCACGTGAATTTCGCTCCAAGAACCATGTTCTGGTAAATGGATTCTGCTGGTTAATGAATGCAATACCATCAGCGCTACGAATGGGCAGTCTCCCAACTAATACCAGGGAGCTTCAACACCATTGGTCCGGCGATACTAGGGCTGGAGAGCAGCTAGGGCTTGTCAATGGAGTGACTCTAGTTTGGGAACAGATGAGTTTGACCCTTACAATGTTACCTTGAGAGCCGCGAAGGTATAGAACAGCACTATAGCCTGCGATACTGGCATCACAAAACCCATGAATTTGAGCGTTACCAGAGCTGAACCAATGCATAGGAATAGTTAAATCTCTAAACAAGTCCAACGAACACTTAAAATTGGCCCACTCCCTCTGCATTTCAAAAGGAATGGGTGAATCCCAATCGAGGGGTAACCGCCAAAGTCTTTGAAAGAAGCACTTGGCAGACATGATGACAGGTGAAGCGTAACCGCACGGATCATACAGCTTTGCCGTTTGAGCCAAAACCAAATGCCTTGTTACAGACTTGTCATCCTTAATTACCATCTCATCAATAGGAAAACTAAGGGTATCAGTATCCGGATTCCAAACAAGGCCCAGAATGCGCATTGCTGCTGAGGCTACTCGATCATCAATCGAAGAGAATTGAGGGAATTATGGAAGTATCTCACCATTCGCCGGGTAGGTAGGCGTCCAGAAAGGTCCAATATAACAACCATGAGCCGGCTATAGGAATAATAATGCCATGAACAACTTATAACGCCAAGGGAAGCGGAAAATAAACCATTAAAAGCCACTGGCATACAAGCACATAACGAGAATTGCTTGCGCATGGGCAAAACAGTTAGCCCTTCCCATAGTATAGGCATCTGTTTCCAGCGGTCTTGCTCCTCCTGTCATCACAATATTTCGCCGGATTCCTCTCCGGCTTCTTCGGGGTTTCACTCATCCTTGCTGCTTGGTAAGGGAATGACTCCGTCCTTGGTCTCTGGGCTCCCTTTATACGTTTTGGTCGGAGATTGTGCGAGCCAATAAGCTTGGAGGGCTGTGGGCCACTGGGGAGTGGGCTGTCTCCGTCCACTTCTTCAGTTGTCCTTTTGGGGCACTGGTGGTTTGTGTCGGTGGCTTGACTTCTATCCTCTTCATGATGGGCTGCTATGTGTAGGAAAGCATGAGTCCATCTTCTCTATTGGAATTGGCCGGATACTTCTGGATTTCAATCACCTCCCTGACTTGTCTTCTAGTCAGTGCGTCTTCTTTGGCTAGGGTCTTGGCTTGGTCATAGAGGATTTGCTTGGGGCACTCTTCTCCGTGTGTTACCACTGACAAGGATTTTGTGTTTCCAAGCGTCAGCAGCGTGCTGTCCAATCCGGGTTGCTACCTTCTTCCCTGTCTGTCCTATATACACCTTCCCACGGTAGAAGGTATACACCCTGGTCTTGTAGCCGCTTCTTATCCTTGCTTTTGCTTAGACAATCCCCAATTTTGTTAAGCAGTTTGTAGGCGACTTCTATCTCATGTTTCCTGAATAATCTGCCTAACTGTTCGCTGACACCACTGACGTATGACAGGGTAATTCTGTGTTGTTGTTCCGTTTCTGTCGTGTGTTTTGCATCTCGGTGTCCTATCATAACCATTGCTGGCTAAGTCCTCCATTAATTGTTCCAGCTCTGCTCTTAGGAGTGTTTGGTTGCAGCACCCAACCAAACACCCTAAGACCCCCCTAAGGCCCCCCTTGTTACTCCTGTTTTTTGCGCCATGTGATGGTGAGATTCGGCGTGAAGATATCTTCCAGTGGCCGTGGGTTTCTGGTAGACCGTGTGTTGCAATCTCCCGTTGGGTCCCTTGATTATCAGGAGGTCTAGGAAAGGCAATCTGCTGTCCTTCTCTTCTTCGATGGTAAATCTGATGGCTGGGTGCGAGTTTTTCATCAGACGAAGGAAATATTTGAGTTCATCTGCACCGTGCTGCCGAATTGCGAAGACATCGTCCACATATCGTAGCCAAAGCTCCGGTTTGTGTTCGGTGCCCTCGATCAGTCGCCTTTCGAAGTCCTCTATGAAAATGTCAGCCACAACTGGTGATAGGGGACTGCCCATGGCCACTTCATCCTTCTGCAGCACGTTGCTGACGCTTGGACACACGAAATTCTTGTCAGTGGTAACACACGGAGAATAGTGCCCCAAGCAAATCCTCTATGACCAAGCCAAGACCCTAGCCAAAGAAGACGCACTGACTAGAAGACAAGTCAGGGAGGTGATTGAAATCCAGAAGTATCCGGCCAATTCCAATAGAGAAGATGGACTCATGCTTTCCTACACATGGCAGCCCATCATGAAGAGGATAGAAGTCAAGCCACCGACACAAGACCACCAGCGCCCCAAAAGGACAACTGAAGAAGCGGGCGGAGACAGCCGACTCCCCAGTGGCCCACAGCCCTCCAAGCTTATTGGCTCGCACAATCTCCTACCAAAACGTATAAAGGGAGCCCAGAGACCAAGGATGGACCCATTCCCTTACCAACCAGCAAGGATGAGTGAAACCCCGAAGAAGCCGGAGAGGAATTCGGCGAAATATTGTGATGACAGGAGGAGCAAGACCGCTGGAAACAGATGCCTATACTATGAGAAGGGCTAACTGTTTTGCCCATGCGCAAGCAATTCTCGTTATGTGCTTGTATGTCAGTGGCTTTTAATGGTTTATTTTCCGCTTCCCTTGGCGTTATAAGTTGTTCTTGGCATTATTATTCCTATAGCCAGCTCATGGTTGTTATATTGGACCTTTCTGGACGCCTACCTACCCGGCAAATGGTGAGATACTTCCATAATTCCCTCAATTCTCTTCGATTGATGATCGAGTAGCCTCAGCAGCAATGCGCATTCTGGACCTTGTTTGGAATCCGGATACTGATACCCTTAGTTTTCCTATTGATGAGATGGTAATTAGGGATGACAAGTCTGTAACAATTCTCTTCCTAAACCCTGTTTCCTTTCTTCAAAAAAATTGCTAGGAGATTCCTACACCAATGCCTTTTCTCGTTTGCGTTCTTTGGAGCCTAGGTTTAAATCAGATCTCGGATTCAAGAATTTATGTGTTCAGTTCATGGATGATTATGAGGCCAAGGGTCATAAGAAGTTGATTAGTGATCCATCTTTGCCCCGATACTTTATACCTCATCATGGCGTATGTACGTCACATGGAGATACTTCGAAGATACGGGTAGGATTTGATGCCCATTCTAAGACTTCGACCTCCTGTTCCTTGAATTCTGTCCTTCTTCCTGCTCCGAATGTTCTCGCCCTGTTGTCTGATATTTTAACTTTGTTCCGTTTGTGTTTTCTTGTGGCATGAGAGTGAAATCAAGTGCTATGCTTTACGCACTGTCACTTATGGTATTGGGCCTTCCGCATATCTGGCCATTGCCACTCAGATTAAACTTGCGAAGGATGAAGCCGCCAGGTTTCCTCGAGCTTCTCGTACACTGTTACGAAACACATCTGTTGACGACATTCATGGTGGTAATAATTGCTTTACCAATGCACTCAGTCTCAGAGATGAGCTGCTTTCTCTCTTAAATTCTGGTGGTTTTGTTTTGAAAAAATGGGCCAGCAACTCTTCTGAATTGCTAAACAGTATTCCCATTGATGATCGAGTAGCCTTAGCAGCAATTCGCATTCTGGGCCTTGTTTGGAATCCGGATACTGATACCCTTAGTTTTCCTATTGATGAGATGGTAATTAGGGATGACAAGTCTGTAACAAGGCATTTGGTTTTGGCTCAAACGGCAAAGCTGTATGATCCGTGCGGTTACGCTTCACCTGTCATCATGTCTGCCAAGTGCTTCTTTCAAAGACTTTGGCGGTTACCCCTCGATTGGGATTCACCCATTCCTTTTGAAATGCAGAGGGAGTGGGCCAATTTTAAGTGTTCGTTGGACTTGTTTAGAGATTTAACTATTCCTAGGCATTGGTTCGGCTCTGGTAACGCTCAAATTCATGGGTTTTGTGATGCCAGTATCGCAGGCTATAGTGCTGTTCTACACCTTCGCGGCTCTCAAGGTAACATTGTAAGGGTCAATCTCATCTGTTCCAAAACTAGAGCCACTCCATTGACAAGCCCTAGCTGCTCTCCAGCCCTAGTATCGCCGGACCAATGGTGTTGAAGCTCCCTGGTATTAGTTGGGAGACTGCCCATTCATAGCGCTGATGGTATTGCATTCATTAACCAGCAGAATCCATTTACCAGAACATGGTTCTTGGAGCGAAATTCACGTGAAAAAAATCGTAATGCTAACGTTTTCAAGTTCATATGCTTGCAGGTATTCGTTTTATAGGTTTCTTAACATAGGACCATGAGTGAACCATTTTTAAGGTGATATCTGTAACCGCTTTTGAGAAAAGTGGCAAAAATGTCTTTGTAGGTCATTTTCGGTTTGAGTTCTTAGAATCTTGGGATTCAATTGAAATATTTTCTACATGTTTGAAATTCATATAAATGAAGATGTTTAAATTTTGTTGGTACATTTGGATTCAAGGAAAACAAAATATGTTATTAATAGACATGAAAGGGTTTGGGATATTTTTATATTTTCGTAAATATCTCGAAAACGGTTAAGAAATCATGGTAAGTGGTATGTGACCGCCATGTTTTTGTGGACAGATTCTTCAATAGTTTTGAATTGGATCAAGGTTGAACCGCATCTTCTTAAAACTTTGGTAGTCAACCAGGTTGCTGACATCGCCGATTGGACCTCCTCCTTTCAATGGCGTCACGTTCCTGGAACGTTGAATCCGGCTGATCTTGCTAGCCCTGGTGTCCCGGCTATTTCTGATTTGACTCCGCTTTGGTTGTCTGGTCCTCCATTCTTAAAAGATCCTCCTGACCTTTGGCCTGTTTTGGATCAGGTTTCTCATCACTCAAATAAGGAGTTGGAGTTGAAGCTTCCTGTCATTACAATGTTGTCCTCTTGGTCCTACTTGGTCCAGAATTCTTTGAGTGGCATCAGTTATCCCTCGGTAGACGTTATTGCTTAAGGATCCTTCTGCATCTCTTATTGATGTTTGTGAGCACGCTCTGCTGCTCTTAATTAAGCATATTCAGCAACTGTCCTCTGCTGAAGATATGAAAGTCATGGAGAAGGGTTGCTTACCCCCACCTGCCATACAGAAATTAGCTCCCTTTATCGATAATAAGGGTATCTTGAGGAACGAGGGCTGTTTGGTTAATACATCTTTGCTTTCCCGACATTACCCTATTTTGTTGCCCAAGGGACATCGTTTGGTCCATTTACTTATCCGTCACTATCATGAGTGTCTGGGGCATGCTGGACCCTCTCAAATTCGATTTCATATCTCTTGGACTTATTGGATACTTTCAGCACGACAAGTTATTTGGAAGGTTGTTCACCATTGCACTAGGTGCTTTCATGTTGCTCCTCGACCCTCTTCCCCTTTAATGGGTGATCTGCCAGCCGTCAGATGGTTACTGCCATGGCTCAGGGATTTTGAAAACAGTGGCGGCTGGAATATTTAATCACCCTCCAGGCTCGGTCTAAGTGGATCAAGAAGACCAATAATATTGAAGTCAACAACATGGTCATTGTGAGTGAGCCTAATTGTCCACCCCTCATGTGGCTCCTGGGAAGAGTTACCAAGTTTTCCCTGGCGAGGACGGTGTTGTGAGACGTGTAAAGGTGACTACCCGTAGTGAACTCTACGAAAGGCCTGCCATTAAGGTTTTTCATCTTCCAATTTATAATAAGGACTATTAATGTGGCCAGTGTCAATTTCTTTAAATATTTATTATGTACAGTGTACCATTTTCTTTAAATTTAATTTGTCTATGGGATTGAACACCACTCGTTCATTGCCGGGTGGTGTGCGTTATTTTTTATGGTATTTAATCATCATTAAAATTAATTATTGTAAGGTTTTATTATTATTCAAAAAATTTATTATTATTGAGTTTATTTTTTATTTATTTATTTTTTTCTACGGCGCATCTACAACTTGGCTATTAGCGCCGGACATTGAGTTTAATTATTGTTAGAATTACAATTAATTGTGAGAGGCATTCAAATATTTTTATTTTTTGCAACACATATTATACAAATCGTGAGTATATGGTTTAGGTAACACTGGTCCTCATGCTTAGGCAAGAGAGCCTGGTCCGCCATTCTGATTCCTATAGCCGGTCCATGTGCAAGCAACTCTCGTTATGTGCATGTATACCAGAGGTTTTTAATGGTTTATTTTCCATTTCCCTTGGCGTTATAAGTTGTTCTTGGAATTATTATTCCTATAGCCGGCCCATGTTTGTTATATTGGACCTTTCTGGACGCGTACGTACCCGGCAAATGGTGAGATACTTCCATAATTCCCTCAATTCTCTTCCTAAACCCTGTTTCCTTTCTTCTCACCTTTCAATGCCGTACACCTGGAGGTTGATGCTCTGAAGGTTAGGCTAATTATTATTATTTTTACAATATGTTTGGGTTGTACCCATATTTCATCATACTTTGTCCTTTGCTTCTATCCGAGCACACCATAGCAACACTTTTTTGTCTTCCCTTATAACATTCCACATTTACTACCAGAGGCATACTAGGTATAGTTTCGTCATGTTTTATGAGTTACACGATATCCGTAGTCACATGTTATTTCTTTTAAGTCATTTGAATGCCTCATTTTCTGGTTTACAATTACATTTTTTAACTTTAAACATTTGTATTGCTTATTCATGTATTTTATCCAGTCAAAATTGAATTAACTTTGATTGGCGCATTTTCTTTTATGTGCAGATTAATTCGAAGAAGGCCATTTTGGAAGAGACTGGCCATTTTAGAACTCTCTCTTTCCCGCCGAGCTACTGATAATGATATATGATATACCTACAAAATCAAGTCTCATGGTGTAAAAACATTTTACTATATTGCTGTGGCAAATTATCAATTTTCCATCTAAGCGGATCAAATGTGTTTTGTTTTAATAAAATTTTAACCGTACAAAAATATCATTTGTATCATATGATGCAGCCAACGTGTGGCAATGTTATCATAATATATCGGCTATCCAACGTGAGTCTTTCTTTTTAAAATTCTCTTAATATTAAATATAAATATTTTCTATGTATAAATTATCATAATAATATATAAATTTTGGAATAAATTTACCTGCACAATAACAGTGTAATTTGATTGAGTGAATAGCGGAGGGTTATCATTAGCATCTGTGACTTCAATATTGAGTGCAGTAAAACTTGACATTTCTGGTATACCACAGTCAGCAGCTCTTATTTGTAAAGTATAACTGGAAATCTACAAAATAAGTAAAGAAATATTGTTATCCATACAATAAAAATATTTGTAATATTTATAAGCTAACTTGAATGAAAAAGTAAATTAGGAAAAATGATTCGCCTAAAATCAAGGTATTTCAAATTTTGTAAATAAAACAGCTAATGATAAATGAGTTTATGAGAAGATGAATAATAATTATATAGCGTAAAGCTTCAAAAACATTAATTTATAGTATTTTTAGTCTGGTGAACTAATTAAAGAAAATTTATTCATCTACATGGTATTCCTTGTATCCTTGTTATATTCATCAATAATTGTCTGTTATATTTCAACGGCCTTCATAATTTATTTATCTTTTTTCGATTACGCTAAGGAACCATTCAAACGTGGCCAAAGACTCAAAATTCCAAAAGAAGGTATTCAGAATGTTGACAAGAAGCCCGTTTAAATAAAGTAAAATATTTAGAATAAGAATGTACACCTCAACCACCACCCAGCAAAGAAAATTTGATTGAATAATGAAGCCATTTTTACTCATCTAGAGATATTCAAGAAGAAAGAAAAACACGAGACAGAAAACAACTGGTCTGAGCAAGCCAAAGGTAGAACAGGCTCTGCTCAATCTAGTGGTGGTCATGCATGTCGCAATAAGGACTCAGGTATTTCTGAGTATATACGTCCATACATGCATGTAGCTGTTATCTGTGACATGATCATTAACAAATCTGATCATTAACCCCCACACGATAAAGCACCAATATATTGGTGGTGAGCAGCTTTGGCCCAGACGAAAAAGCACTCATTTATTGGTGGTGAGTGGCTTTGGCCCAGACGATGAAGCATCAATATATTTGTGATAGCATTTAAGGCTCAGCATATTAGTGAGTGACATGGGTGAGACTTCTCATGCAGGGCAACGTCTAGACTCCAGAGAGACTAGGTACCTCAGACTAGACATGGCCCTATCTGCAGATGGTTCTCTGAAGAGGTGTCAATACGACATGAAACATGTAGAGTGAAATAAAAGATTACTAACACATTGATGCCGGAGCACGTTCCGGGAACATGCTGTCCACTGGGCCGGGTGATGTTCTGAGAATGATCCCCCCTATATTTCTAAAATATCCTATTTCTCAGCCTCGGCCCCTACAACCTGTTTTCCTCTTAGTTAGCCCTGTTCAGTGAAGGAGTATGGTTCACCCTGACCCCCCCCCCCAACTGGTTTGATCCTATCTGTTTTTGTCCCACTTTTCAATGCCCAAGGTTAGTTATTTTTTACTTACTAGAACCTATTTTTTTGTAGGTTCAAGTGGGACTAACACAGCTTCAACTAATGAACCTTTAGTTTTGAGTGGTATTGGGTCATTGGGACTAAGTGATTCTCAAATGATAAGTCCTGTAGATAGCAGTGAGGGACTTTCTACTGCACGTAGTTTTCCCACAGCATTGGACGTATTTAGAGGCAGAAGCTATGTTGACTTTTCAAGCTTAACTACTGAAGGAGTGTCTTTTTTTTTATTTTTTGCATTGACTGTTAGGATCATTACAACTCTTTTCTTTATTGACAGAAGAAATAACAGGTAGCATACGAAGCCAAGGGATGGTTGGGATTCGACTAGGAGAAAAAAAGTCAGATCTTCAGGCACAAATCTATATTGGATGTTTTGGCTGCACTTTGGCAGCCTTCTTCGGCACTAAAAAAAACACCTATGGGGGGGGGAGAAGACCAAAAAGGCATTTAGGTGACCATGGTTAAATGTTGAAACGGCCAATTTAGATTTGTGCCTGAAGATCTGACATTTTTTCTCCTAGCCGAATCCAACCATCACTTGACTTTTTATCACCACAACGGCTAACTATTTCCATCTCATAACAGATAGTACTTCAGTGATGACCAGTCCTCTAAAGATCTGGAGGATTTGGAATATATCCTGGTGGATGAAAGGATTGCAAGTGACAAATAAATAAATAAAGAGGAATGTCTGTTTTTTTTTTTTTTTTTAATTAATTTTAATTCAGAGAACTACTGATAAGAGAAGAGGAGTGTCATCAAGTGAAGTGTATTCTCAATAACTATGCCCAATACGTTAACCCTTCTTTTTGATCCATGACTTCGGACACAACTCCAGTGGAGTTTTTTTATGTATATACAAGTTATTTACAAAAACAAAAGGATTATTATCAATATTTACAGTTATATAATTTAAATATTTAATTAAATATGTAATATAGTGAACATGTCAATTAAATATTTAATATATTAATTATAATTGAATCTCTTAATAAGCTCTAAAAAAACAGAGGACATGCACTAAAAAAATTTAGAGGAGATGGTTGATCGTTGATGATGCGAAGGTAGGGATTTTCGGGGTTTGGCCATTGCTTCTTAATAAAACTACATTTTACAAGTGAAAATGGTTTTATTGTTGCCGATGTTTTGGCTTGAAATTCAAGCCTTCATCAGGACTGTAAAAACAAGCAGGACAGATTTAATACTAACATGTATGTGCTTGTTTTTACAGCCCTGATGAAGGCTTGAATTTCAAGCCGAAACGTCGGCAAAAATAAAACCATTTTCACATGAGTCAAATTACCGTTTGTTTTTATACTTCTGTACGTTCCTAACAGAATTTATTTGCAAAATCAGTTAACTTTTAGTCCTGAAGTTAAGATCTTATATTTTTGTTTTCTTAAATTTAGAAAAACTGTTTTTTTTATTGCGTGTCCTCCATTTAAAAAAAAAAAATTTAATATTTAATTAAAATGTTTAATATATTACATATTTAATTAAATAATTCATTGAATTAACTGTAAATATTTATAATTATGCTTTTGTTTTTGTAACTAAATTTTATACATAAAAAAAAAATTTAACTCCGCCGGTGTACTAAGTCGCGGATCAAAAATGAAGATGGAAAATTTATTTGCCGTAGTTATTGAATATTTAATTCCCTTGCTTATTATTCATAAAAGAAAGGGCAAATGGTAACTGAAAAAAAACAAACTTCTTTTTTTTACTCGTATATATAATATAGCTTTTTTATTACTAATTTTTAAAGAAAGTTATTCAACTTAAAATAATTATTTAAATGCCAAACTAATTCAGCATAAATAAAAATTAATAATCATTGTAAGTAAAATAAAAATCAAAATAATAAAAGACGAGTTTAAGTACAACGAGGAGATCGCTGAAAGTCGAGGCGCTGTGACTGAGAGTGGGAAAAGTATCCCGTACAGGAGGCCCGAAGCCGGGTGCGAGTATCCCGTACAGCATAACACATCTCCTCACGGCTCATTGCGTACAGAAAGGGTTAACCTATGCATAATATGCTTGTCTTATTTGTTTTGTTACTTTCTACTCTCTCTCGCTCTATATGGTTGATGTATAATTATAATAATAATTTATTTTATTTTTTTGTACATTCATTTATTTTTTTTTTTACAGATCATCTACTTCTATACCCATTGGTGCCTACAGCTCATGTAGTTGAGGATACTTCTAACCCTTTATCACTGGAAATGGTCACTGGAAATGTGGCTATAAGTGGAACAATAAGAAACTCAAAATCATGTTTACAAAAAATAATAATGATAATAATAAAAAAAATCATTTTACCATTTCTCTATCAAGGGGTCTCGCAACTGAAACCAAACCATTGTTGGGATTAATAATAAACTGCTGGTGCTTATCCCCTCGTTCTATTGAGTACAAAATTTTTCCATTTAGGTTGGTATCTAAATCATTTGCTGTAACCTGCAAACAGATATTTGAAATGTAGTACTATAGCAAAGGGTGCGTTTACACTAGGATAGTTATTGCAGGATATTTATATCAGAGAGAAATTCTGACTAATGTAAACCATGTAAAATTTATGTCTGACATAAATTCTACATGGGTTACATTAGTCAGAATTTCTCTCTGATATAAATATCCTGCAATAACTATCCTAGTGTAAACGCACCCTAATGAAGAAAATCTAAAGAAACATTTGGGAAAGGAAATTAAATTGTTATCTTTATAAAAACTATTTAAGACTCTGAACCACTATTTTCAATAAAAATAATTTCAAACAAAATGTTTAAAGACTGCACAACTAAGAATATTTATTTTTTTCTTTTTACCACAGTTCCTCCCTCCCCATAGGGAAAAATCCGCTTATGAGGTTGACCTCATAACACTATCCAGAAGTGCCGAGTAGAAACTAACTAACTAGAAAATAACGGCGGTTCAAATTTATATATATATATATACAGGGTGTCCCGCATTGAGATGTCATAACTTTAGGGGTTTATTCTGGACCCCATTTGTAGTTCAGTGGCGCAGAAATGAGCGTTCTATCTGAAAATGTAGAAGAGCTACTCAAGCTTTTGTTTTTTTTTAAAAACTACTGGCTTTTTTAAAGAACAACTGAATTTTCAGGATTTCTGATCAATGTGTAAGGCCCCGTTTCCCTTCGTCTTTGTTAAGTGAATAAGAATGAGAGAAAAGGTTGGCTGTCCATCTCTAGAGATGTGAGAACCACGAATCCACAAACGATGCGTCTGGGTTGTTGGAACCGGACATGGCTGATTCGTAAGATTTCCGGAAGATTTAAGACCTGACAAGAGTTTCACGTCCAGCCACGTGCTAAAGCAGGAGTGGGATAAAAAGGATATAAAAAGGGCCGACTTACCTCCGACAGGTCAGAGTCCAAACTCGTTCCTGAGGTCTTGGCCGTGATGGTGATGAGAGGTAGGTCAGTTCCAAAATATGCTCTAATCTCCCCAAATGGTCATATCTGATAACTCTATCTAGCTGTCTCTCTCTCACTCAACCTTTTCTCTTATCTTAGAGCTGTTTCATGACATTTATGTATGTATTAGTAACCTCAGTGTAAATTATAGTTTTGAAAGGAATTTCCGCTTCTTTAAAATATTTCCCCGTTATCTATTCCTTTAAATCCCGTCCTTGCTAATCATTCCCTTACAATTCCAACAACCCAGACGCAACGTTTGCGGATTCGAGGTTTTCACATCTCTAGAGATGGACAGCCAACCTTTTCTCTCATCCTTATTCACTTAACAAAGACAAAGGGAAAACAGGGCCTTACAAATGTATTGTAAATAATGACCAAATTTTTAGAATCTACATTACACTTCCAATAAGAAACACCCGTTATTGAAATATAACCATATAAATTAAGAGCTATATTAAAAGCCATATAGATGAGAATGTTGGATATTAGTGTTTTATTAAATTATTCAATATTTTCTTAATCAGCTATTTTTAGACTTAGAGGTTTGCCTCCGCCTATCATGGGTGGGAGAAAAATGGTTATTACTGTGGTCGTTATTTACGATACATTGATCAGAAATCCTGAAAATTCAGTTTTTCTTTAAAAAAGCAAGTAGTTTTTAAAAAAGACAATAGTTTGAGTAGCTCCTCTACAATTTCAGATAGAACGCTTTTTGCACCACTGAACTACAAATGGGATGCAGAATAAACCCGTAAAGTTATGACATCTCAATGCTGGACACCCTGTGTATGTGTATATATATATATATATATATATATATATATATATATATATATATATATATATATATGCTCGCGAGTTCATATGCTTGCAGGTACTCGTTTTATAGGTTTCTTAACATATAGAAATTAATGAAACCATTTTCAAAGCGATATCTGTAACCGTTTTTGAAAAACATTGATACAAATACTTTTCCACACTACTTTTCAGTTTGGGTATTGAGAAACGATTGATTCAGTTGACACTTTTTCCAGATGCTTTAAATTCATCTAATCTAAGAAAGTTAATTTTTGGTTCTGTTTGGAGTTACGAAAGTACTATAAATAAAATATTTCATGAACAGGAATGAAAAGTTTTGGGATTTTCTTATATATTTTCTAAAACAAAAAAAATCCCAATTCTCAAAAATGGTTGGGAAATCGTGGTAAGTGGAAGGTAGCCATTGGATAGCTTACTACATTCTCTACAAAAAAAGTTCTCGATGGGGCGATTTCAATCGGAGAAATATGTGCTGGAAACTTTGAAATTGTTAGTTTTGCTCTTTTGAACAGATTTTTGTATCTGTTTACATAACATTTTAGTTAGTTTTTTTTAAATTGTATTTAACACTAAAATGAGTATTAGTAAAACAAGGTAAGAAAATGTTAAACAATGTTACAGTGTTTTCAAGAGCGAATGTTGTGACTTAGGATGGAGTCATTTCTGTTTAGGATACTGTCAGTTTCCTGTTATGGCACCTTAAATTTCTTTCTTTGATTTCATGGGAAAAATATCTTTGCTTACATTAACTATTGGGATAGGTACATAAAAACAGAGAAAAAAAAATACCTGAGCAACTACATCTCCGATATTACAATCTTCATTAATTTCAGCAGAATATGATATTTCACTGAATACAGGTGCATTATCATTGCTATCAATAACTGTTATATTCACAGAAGCTTGACTACTCAATGGTGGAATACCCAAATCAGTAGCCTGTACTGCTAAGAGGAAATCATGTGTTCTTTCATAGTCTAAGGGCAAAACGATACTGACCACACCTGAAAAAAATTGTGAAAAATAATCTTACAATTAAAAAAGTATAGTAACAAAACCTCATCTCCTATCTCCCAGGACCAAAAGA
This sequence comes from Gonocerus acuteangulatus, assembly GCA_946811695.1. Classification (NCBI taxonomy): domain Eukaryota; kingdom Metazoa; phylum Arthropoda; class Insecta; order Hemiptera; family Coreidae; genus Gonocerus; species Gonocerus acuteangulatus. The sequence goes on from OX328132.1 coordinate 22,812,707, forward strand.
AAATCATGAATTCTATTCATTGGGCCCAAGATTTATTTTGGGTTCGAACTCAAATTCAAATATATTAAACTTTATTTGGTGTCAATGACCAAAATATTAATGGTACTCAGAAACAAAATGTTAGACTAGGAGCGGTTCTATAAGACTAGTGCAGTCATGCCCAGGGATGGGGTTTTTGTAATGGCCATCAACGTGTTAATCGAGCTGTCATCGGCACTTGTAATGATAAAGTTATAATGATGTGCTGGTGATTGAAAACTGAGAATAATTTATAAATTCTTTCAGGTAAAATATTCCTTTCTGTCTTTTCAAATAAATAATTATAATAGGAGTAAGATAGATAAATAAAAGTATAACATTTATTGATTTTTTTTTGTTTTAATAAATACCTGACTCTTTGTCAATGGAAAATTTCCCTTGCTCGTTACCTCCAATAATGGAATATTCAATCTTTGCATTAATACCAGTATCCAAGGATGTTGCAGTAACTCTGGCTACTTCGGTTCCAATAGCTGCACTTTCCGGAATGCTTGTATGATATGTGCGAGAAACAAACTCTGGAGGGTTGTCATTAACATCAAGAACTTGAACTGTTAACAGTGCACGACTCCATAGTTGGGGAATTCCTTGGTCAACTGCTTTGATTGTTAAATTATAAACTTCCTGAGTTTCTCTGTCTAAAGGCTTTGCAAGAGTGATAATTCCAGTTTCTTCTTCCATGGTAAAGTACCTATCAGCTGAGTTCATGAGAAAATAATGCACTTTCCTATTAACACCTACAATCAAACAGAGCCCATACAGCAATAAATTAGTTTCCAAGTATTTTTTATTTTTTGCATGAATGAATAAATTATTAAATCAAAGAAAATTATCAATCTTTTCTAAAGTCTTAATAATTGAATATCCCAATAAAATATAAAATAAAAAGGTTTATTAACCAGGATAAAATGTTTAAAATATATGTTATCCATATAAGATATGAGTACACAGGTCTACAAACAGAAATCTACATGAGATTTTTTTCCCAAGGACTTTTGCATGCTGAAACCAAAACAATACTCAACAAAATCCATCATGTATACTTTTTTCTGTATACTGTTTTTTTTTAATGCCTGCTGCTTGTGTTACTCAGCATTGTCAATCTTATGGCTTAGGTTTTTTTCACTTTCGTATTTAGTTAAATCACTCTCAGTAATGAGGCAAAATGAAGGGAGATAGGGGAGAAGGGGGATGGGGTACAATTGATGAAGGAGAAAAAGGATGCTCAAAATTGGGTCATAGCTGTCATCAATTTGTTTCGCTGAAAAGTTAGGATGCTTTGCTAAATTCAATGCACAAACATTAAAAATTATGTTGTTTTTTTTATACATTTCTGTTTTTTTATGTCATATTTCGCAAGAAGACTGTACATGATGGACAAAAATGGCAGTCATTTTTAGATTCAGCACACCAATGATCATAAGTTTCAGCTGCAAGATTCCATACAACTGATCAAGCAATTCTTTTGCAGACCCATGTTATCAATGTGCACATAAAGCAACATTAAAAACAAAAACGACTTTTACAAAAAATAATACTTGTACCTATATCATCATCAGTTGCATGTATTTTTGTAACAATAGTTCCTATTGGAGCATCTTCAGATATAGTTGAAGTAAAATTGAGAGATTGAAATAATGGAGGATTATCATTTATATCAGACAGGTAAATTTCAATGTAGGATATGCACTCCCAATCCGTATGCTCCCGATCTTGCACATGTGCCACAAGGTAATATTGAGCCATTGTTTCTCTATCTAAAAGCCTTGCAGTTTTCAATTCACCTGAACATAATACATAATAAAATATATAAATAACTAATATTAAATAATATAATTCTTCTAATAAATGTTATTATTTTTTAGGTCTAGGGAGATTTCATCTTTATATTACAAATTGATAGTTTAATATCTCATTAAATTGCACCTCAAAATAAATAAAAAATTTGTCCTGTAATGGGCCAGAGGGGTGGATACTGTAAAGGACTTCTTACCGTACAAACTCTAGGGAGATAGTGAGTTCAGTGCGATTTTTGCCTTTGCAGGTACTTGTTAATAAATGAATTAGGCTGGGTGGGCCTACGGACAGTCTGAGACTCTAAATTCAACCCTTCAAACAAAGACACTACAAGGAAATATCTTCAGTGCGAACCCGAGATCCGAACTAAGGTTCTTCAGCATATTAGTTGAGTGTTGTATTCTTCGTAATGTATTCAGTGCAAATACACAATACTGCGTACAAGCACATTTATTTAGTAAAAATAAAATAATTCAAGTAAAAATGGAATAAAAATACCTGTTGACCGGTCTATTGAAAAGTTCTCAGCACCTTGTCCAGTTAGATAAAACCTCAACTTTGATTCTAGATCTAAATCAGCAGCAAGGACAGTTAGTATGGATGAACCATGTGGAGCACCTTCTGAAATTGTCTCTTTATAACGGTATCTTAAACAGAAGGGTTCTTGATCTAAAGTATAAAAAATATAGATCATTATTAGTTTATTGATACAGCTATTATTGTAACACAGAAGAAATTACATAATTTCAAAAGACATCACATTGCAATTATTTTACCATCATATAATTTTAATGCATAGAGTTGTTCTAATAATAAAGTGTATGTTTAAAAATTTAGAACAAATTAGGCCTGAAGTGGACTCCTAGGCCTAAATTTCTAAAAGGAATTATTTACACATCTCCTACAGAATTTAACTTAAGGGTTGTAAAAAATGTATAGTGAATATTCAATTGTATATAGAACTGATTCCTGGATAGCCTTTTGGTCTAATCTAGTGCAATATTTTCTATAACACTTGAATAATTGTAAAAAGTTAATAACTAAAAACCATCAACATCATCTACCTGACTTATTTCAGCTTAACACGTTTCACTCTCTGAAGGCACATCTTCAAGTGCAAAAAATAAAACTATGGCCACAGACTAAAATTAAAACAATCCATGGAGTGAACCTTTTTCAGTTTCAGATTTTTCAGTTATAATCACTGATGATTAGGTAAGTAAATACTGTTTTATTTACATGTTTTAAAGAGGAACCTTTACGTTAAGTACCCTCTTGGGTCTTACTTTCACAGGGTGACCATGACCCAGTGTGGTTGACATTGTCCTTAATAAAAAAAAAGAAAAGAGGAACCTTGAACGCGGGAAACATTTTGAACTAAAATACACATTGTTGCACTTGGAGAAGCTATTGTTTTTTTACTTTTTGACAATGTGCCATTATTCAACAATTATTGGATACATATTTATTTACAGATCTTTACAACAACAAAAAAATATTACTTACCATTAACATCTAATACATCAATGAGTAATATAGTCTCAGCTACAAATTTTCCATCAGTGGCATATATTGTAAGTTCATATTTGTCAATACTTTCTCTATCAAGGGGGCGAGCAACATACACTTCACCAGTTAGTCTGACATCAAACTGAGTATGAGGATCCCCAGCTATTATATGGAATTCAACATTATTAGCTTCACTATCCTTATCTGTAACTGAAATTTGTACTACAACTGTTCCTGGAAGAGCATCTTCGTACACTGAAAAAAATAATGATTCAGTTAAATATTCTTATAAATAAATAGGACATTGTTCAGACATAGAGCAGAAAAGATAAATTTAAAGAGTCAGCTTTCTATCAAAAGAAAGGTCACCATTAACATTTCATTAAAAACGTCCAAACCAAGCTAAATTCTCATGATCTCTAATTGAGTGTAAAAGGATAATTGGACAGTAGGTTGAAAAAAAAATTAATCATAACCATTTCTTTACTATATAAAAAATTATTTAAAGTAATTCAACATAGTTGTTACCTTTTGCTGAATATGTTTCTTGAGCAAATGTTGGAGGGTTATCATTATAATCTACTAATATAACATCAATGCTAACATTATTGGACTTAGGAGGGGAACCACCATCTGTTGCAATGATATTTAACTTATAACTTGGAACTGACTCTCTGTCCAAGGGTATAAGTGTTTTTATCCATCCTGTATGAGCGTCGATAGCAAAGACTTCAGTTCCAGGCCCTATAATTCCATAACGGACTTCTCCATTTGTTCCTTCATCAGCATCTGAAGCATGAACTACAAAAAAAAAAAAAAAAAATAAAATAATATATATATATATATATATATATATATATATATATATATATATATATATATATATACAGTGAAACCTCTTTATAGCGGACACCATTGGGTCCGTAAAAAATATCCGTTATTAGGAGGTGTCCTTTAATGGGAGGTTAATGAAATCCACCTTTCAAAGAACAGTGCACAACAGTTTCTTATTTCTTTTACAGCTGTCATTATCCACAATAATGCGCTCAGTACATTAGTAACATAATCGTTTGAGTCCATTTTTGTAATGGCATCCCGAAGAAATTGTTTTCTGTAATGTGTTTTGAAATTTTTAATAATGCCAAGATTGAGGGGCTGGCAGCAAAATGTCATATTCGGTGGGAAAAAAGTAAATTTTAACATTTATTAGATGCATCTGTGAGTGGCATGTCGCGTTGTCCATAAACAAAATTACACGCTGTTATCGATGTCGGATTCTCTGATTGAAAGTTTTTAGCCGTTCACTTATTATAGGCATTGTCATCCATTCTTGAAATTCTTGAAGCATTGACGTTAATATTCTTAAGAGTCGCGCTTCAGCCATTGAACAGTGAAGTTGTGTTTTATTAGCTCTCACTATTGTTGAAATGTTCAGTGTTACATTGAGCCTCTAATTAGACTAAACTTGCTCAAATGGTTAGTTAATCATTGAGTGTACATTATGTGAATTTTCCTCGGAATTCCACAATCAATTATGCCTATTAGTAAAGTGACAACTAATCCAACATCGTTCCGAATCCTTTAATTCCTACCTTTCATCTCTATCAACCTCCGACAAATCCCTTTGGACAGCCACCCATAAAATCCTGAAATATCATCCTGTATCTCCCCCTCTTCGTCAAGAGGACGGCACATGGGCCGCCTCCAACAAAGACAAATCCGAGATATTTGCCAATCACCTAAAAAGAACATTTACTCCTCGCCCCCCCTCCCCCTGAACTAGATGATTCCCATTTCCCTGAATTAGATGATTTCCTACAATCCCCACTTCCTCTCTCCCTACCACCAAATGCAGTTAATCCATCTGAAGTTAAATTTCTAATATCTCGATTACCATCCATCACCTCCAGAATCCAGCTTATACAGCTTCCAACCAAGGCCATTGTATTCTTCACCTACATCTACAATTGTATCCTCCGAACAACCCATTATCCCATCCTGTCGCCCCACATATATCCGGACACTGCTTCACAAAACCTACAAACCCATTTAACTCAAATTGAACAGTGGTGCAAGAAATGGCACATCAAAATAAACGTCGAAAAATGTCACCAAATAACCTTTACCCTTCGAGGTAAAACCTGCCCTACTGTTTCCTTCAATGACAATCCTTTACCCATAACCAATACTATTCGATACCTTGGGTTTTACCTTGACTCTCGATTGACTTGGAACGCACACACTAAACTCAAACGACAAGAACTCAATCGACGATTCAGACAACTATACAGACTACTAAACCGATCATCACAATTAACCATACATAACAAACTAACTGTCTTTAACTCACTAATAAAACCTATTTGGTCATACAGAATAGAACTTTGGGGGACAGCCAAGCATTCCAACATCCACCGATTCCAAACATTCCAATCCAAAGTCGTGCGTACCATAGTCAATGCTCCTATTATGTTACAAATCGCAACCTCCATAATGATTTAAATATCCCTTTTGTGTCCAAGATATAATCCCTAGCCGCTTCTCATATTTCCAAAACAAATTATACGATCATCCTAATCCTATAGCCCAATCCTTATCCAGCACCAATCATCCTTCCTCTCCACCAAGATGCCTTAACAGGAAGTGGCCCCAAGACTTACTTAGGCAGTGCAGTGTCATGGAGTGAACAAAAACAACTACAACGAGAAATGATCCCGCATTTGTGAGGAATAGTTCTCTATCTTCCCATCGCCCTGATGAAGGCTTGAAGTTCAAACCGAAACGTCGGCACAATAAAACCATTTTTATGATAAAATGTAGTTTTATTAAGTAACAGTGACCGAACCCCGACAATCCCTACCTTACAAAAACAACTACTCGTGGAGTGATCAAAGAAATTGTAATTGTATAAATTGAGAGTGATATCTGCGGATATTTTCTCTCCTCAGGATAACACAGCCCACGTCTCACCCGCCTCCAATCCTCCCTGCTAGTCGCAGGCTGTGGATGGATGGCATAAGGTAACTCCAGGTCATCCTAGAATCCTTCCTAAACTAGGAAGGTATTCGGTTGACAACTGGGGACACCTGAGGCATGAGCAAGTAACATGTATCAAATTACATAATGCAATTGAATTGTAGATTGTGATATTCCTTAAAATAAAAAATATATATAGTAAAAAAAAAAATAAATAAAAAATATTCTTAAAACAACTTGGTTTTAATAATTTACTGATTATTAACGGCTGTTCAAAATTGCCTTCGATATTTACGCACAACATAACAGTTGGGGCCAACGGCCATAGCCATGTTGAATACAACGGTTCCCGTAGACCACCGAAGTTAAGCAACGTCGAGCGTGGTTAGTACCTGAATGGGTGACCGATCACGTGCTGTTTGCATTATAAAAGGGTGGAAACCTGAAGATAGTCCGGTGCTATATAAATACATCTAATTTCATCAAAATTAAATATATTTTTAGCCTCATAGTCATGGCAAATGTAAACTTAGTTGTTTTCCAATCTTGAACTAAATCAACATTAACCGATGCACTTTCACCACATATCGTTCTAAAAACTACGCAAAGTTTGACGTCTGTGTTTTGCAAACTTCGCGCCCAGGTCTCAAACACAAAGCTTTAAACTATCATTTTAAAACTTACACTTTATTTTTTAGAGATTCACGTGTTCTTTTCGGAGTTCATGGCTAGATACAAACCAAATAAAACCTGCTGAAAAATGGTGTAACAAAACAAGATGTGGTTCCTGGAGCAGTAGGGTGCAGTTTACTCATGGCATTTCGTATGAATTTTACTAGCAATGCCCGCCAGGGTGTGCTTTTCTTGAGATTCTGAGAATTCAATTAAATATTTTACCCTGCTGTCCGCTATTGAGAGTTGAAATCAGCTAGATGGGTCCGATTTTAGGTGTCCGCTGTCCGTAAGTAGAGGGTTCGCTATTGAGAGGTGCTAGTGCATTGATTTAAAGAGGTTTTTGCCGGGACCATGGATATTCTATCCGTTCATAGAGGTGTCCGTTAAAGGAGGTTTCACTGTATAAGAAATAATTTGTAAACTCTAGAAAAAATTAATATTTAAATTATTTTAAGAATTGAAAAACTATGTAATATTTTTAATGCATTAAAAATATATCATTACCCTTCAATATAGCACTTCCTTCTTCTATATTTTCAGCAATTGATATAACATATTTTTCACTATGGAAGAGAGGTTTATTGTCATTGTAGTCTAATATTTGAAGCGAAATTTCAGTAAATGCTGAAAGTGCCGGACTTGAATCAGTGTATGCTAAGACTCCCAGAATATGAGAAGGAACCTTTTCTCTATCAAGCTTTCCACTAAGTGTTATTTCACCTTTTCCATCAATACTGAATATATCTTTCCCTGATAGCAATTTAAATTTAACTGGCATTTCAGATACAAGCTTTACTCTTGTAATAGTTGTACCTAGAAGAAAAAACTATTGAATAACATTCAGCTCGCCAAGAAATGACATATTATTTTAAGACCTCAATATTTGAAGTTTTATAAATAAATAAATGTATATTTATACCAGGTTCTACATTTTCCTTGAGAAAAAAAATATCATCTCTCCTTTCAAACAGAGGTGGAACATCTTTTGGAGCCATAACATAAACATTAATTGGTACATCAGCATGCAAAGGAGGGTTTCCTCTATCAGTTGCTCTGATAAAGAATTGAAACACCTGAGTTTCTGAAAAAAAATATTAATCATTCTTTCTTATGTTTTCAAATTAAATTAATAACTACGAAGTCAACCACCACAACAGCTAACTATCTCCATCTCATTATAAATTAATAACAGTATGTAACCAAATAAAGTTGCAAAATGAGTTCATTTCTTAGAAAATAAATTCATTGATCCCTATTTATTTATTTCAGGAAATTCAAGACTTAAATTTTTAAAAAATATTAATATTTATTAATTTAGAAAAAAAAAATGAACGTAACAAAGTTTTGTAGGGAGAACTCAGGCTTAGTAACAGGCAGTAATTTTCTCAGACACAAAAATGTTGTAAAACATTAAATTCTCCCACAGAAAACTTGTTTTAGGAAAAAATAAATAAATAGGAGTTGAAACAGAATTTTTCACATAAATTTGCATAAATTATACATTTCCTTGTCAAGAAAACTTACCAAACGGAACAGCTGATTTTAACAATGATAAACCTCCAGTATTTTTATTAATATGAAATAATTCCCTTACTCCTGTAGAGCCTCTGTCGTAAAGGGAATATTCTATTTGGGATGCAGCATCTTCATCTTTGTCAACAGCTTTGACCTAAACACAATATTAAAAAAAAAAAAGTATTATCAGAAACAAATCACTATATTATCACCTCTTATTTTGGGAGAAATCAGATAAATCTTTATTCCAGGAAATTGTTTAAAACGGCATTGCTTATAGCGGCAAACTGGTTATAACGGTGAAAATCCATGCCTTAGTTTGGCCTGGCATATAAATGCATTATAAAAATATTGCTTATAATGTCGGCGGATATAACGGCAGGATCAGTAATAAATTTGGTGGATGTTTGGGCACCAAGATCGGTTAGAGCGGCGGGATGTTGTTCCCACAACTTTGTCCGGCTTCCCACACCTCCGACCTAGGCCTCCGTGGAACTTAGTTTTATTCCACGAACAAAAGGGATGCTTCGGTGCTAATGACCCTAGCAGTAGAAGCACCCATAAGCAAACAAAACAAACAAAAAGGATGCTTAGAGAAAAGAAGAGATGTTTTTAGTTGTTATAAATGCAATGTCGAAACGGAGATTCATAAGTATTAAAGAAAAGGCAAATATTGTTTTATTATTGTATTTTAAAGAATTCTTCAAAATTTCAACATATTAGTTTTGATGAAAGTAGAACATGCAGATAATGTTTCAACTGAATCCCATGATTCTAAGTACCCAAACCAAAAATGGTATTCAAAAAATATTTTTCCAATTTTCTCGAAAACGGCTAAAGCTATCGCCTTGAAAATGTTTTCATTCGTTTTCCTAGCCCAGGAATCATATAAAACGAGTACTTAGAAACTTATGAACTCAAAAACGTAAGCGTTACGATTTTTTTTGCGCGAATTTCGCCCCAAACGCCATCTTCCAGTAGACGGATTTTGCTGGTTAACGAACTTGACCTTTCAAATTGGACGACGGATTTTTGTACCAAATTTCATCACAATCGGACCATTAGGGAAGCCAGAAATGAGCGAACAGACAAATATATATACAGAAAACTCCCAATAATCCGCGGAATTGACTGGCGCGACACCCGCGGATTAGGCGATCCCGCGGACAACACGCAAAAATTCTAAAATGGAGACATACAACACAGGGATGTTACTGGAAAATGTTTATTTAGTAATATTAAAATGTGAAATATGAAAATATAATATGAAAAAACAATAAATATGAAAATAATTAAAATTAAACATATTTACGTAATACACATACATGTACAATTTACTTTTTCAGAAAAAAATCCGTTAAAAGTGTTTGTTGTTTTGAAGCAAAACATCTCTTCTTGACTTGATTCTGAAGTTTTTTCAACACCATTTTATCACACAGTGATGCATCATCTTGTTCTTCCAGATATTGAATTAGTCCATTAACGTGTATTAGGGCTTTGTCATGACTTACTTTCTTTTTGGTGTTATCCTCCTCTTCTTCCTCACTCTCCTCTAATTCAATACCTGATACTCTATCTATTATTTGTTCATCAGTAAGATGTTCGAATCCTGGATCACTGGCATCGCAATTAATCCACTCAACAATATTTCTTTCATCGACATCACTTCCTCCAGCAACTGATTTCGCTAAATTTGCAAAATCATTAGCAGAAACTTCCTCTTCTTTATCTTAAGGTTCTACTGAAGTATTTTCTACATTTGGTAAAATTTTCCTCCAGGACTTTACCAACGTAGTTTGTTTTACTGACTCCCAAGCAGTGTTTATGTCATAAATGCTGTCGAGGATGGTATAATCTTTCCAGAAACCCTGAAGATCATTACCCTCTTCAATCCTTTTTTTTAACAAGTTTGTTCTTTGTTTTTTTTTCATCAAAGCAATTACTCCCTGGTCCATTGGTTGGATAAGAGCAGTGACATTTGGAGGCAGAAAACTGACGAAAAAATTTCCACAGTCCGATAGTAAAATATTTTTCGATGGGTGTGACGGGGCATTGTCAATAAGCAGCATGGCTTTTTGGGGTAGGTTTCTTGATTTTAAATGTTCTTTCACTTGAGGGATGAATTTTTTATGAAACCACTCTTTAAAAATTTGTTGGTCCATCCAGCCTTTCTTCTGATTAAAATAATGTACTGGTAGGTTTTCGGCCCTTGTCCCTTTAAAAGACCGCGGTTTTTTTGACTTTCCAATAACTACCAGTTTTAGTTTGTGAGAGCCTGTTGCATTGCTGCATGTCATTATAGTAATACGCTCTTTACTGGACTTATGGCCTGGAGCTTGCCTCTCGCTATCAAATGCCAGTGTTCGCGTTGGCAAACATTTCCATAGCAGCCCTGATTCGTCAGCGTTATACAGCTGTTCGTAACAAATTCCTTCTGACTGAAGGAGCTGTTCAAACTCTGTTTTAAAATTTTCTGCTGCCTGCTGGTCGTTACTTAATTTCTCGCCGTAAAGTCCGATTTCCCTTATCCCGTGGCGCTGTTTAAACCTCGTCAACCACCCTGATGATGCATTAAATGTTCCCTCTAAACCTAGCATTACAAAAAACTGTTTAGCTTTTTCAGCAACAATAGGCCCAGAAACAGGAGTTCCCTCACTTCTCAACTGACTTACCCATTCCAACAGTGCAGCATCTAGCTCTTCATAAGTGCTCCTTCTCATGGTTTTTCTTTTCTTCATCGATGAAGAGTTGTCTGATGAGGATGCAAATTGCAATAATTTATCTTTTTGCTTAAAAATGTCTCGAACAGTTGTTTCTCCTATTCCATATTGCAAACAAATTTGCTTCCTAGATTCGCCATTTTCAAGTTTTTTTATTAATTCGAGTTTCTCTTGAATCGATAAAAACACTTTTTTCCTTTTATCGGTCATTGTTAAATAAAATATCGATAAACTTTGACGATAAATACTGTCAGTAATTCAAACACACGAGCGAAATGAACTACTAGACGGCAATGCGACAGAAACTAAACTGATATGAGAAGAGTTAGGAAATGAAAATTAGATTCTGAACTTATTAGAAAATATATGGAAAAAGGAAGGATGAGGTAAGATGTTTCTGAGAAAAAAAGACTAATGCATTCTCAGGCAACACCTGGATAATTTGATTAAAGAGAATTGAATCTTTCTATTTAATGTGTTTCCTCTCTACTACAGTTCCTTAAGACCTAACTCTTCAAACTTATTCTGTTTAAAAACTTTTCTTATTCAAACATTAAAAAAAAAAAAAATCCATGGATGAGCGCGGAATATCCGCCCGCGGATTATCGAGAGTTTACTATATATATATATATATATATATATATATATATATATATATATATATATACAAATTTGAACCACCGTTATTTTTGGCCTCTAGGGGTTCTGAAACGCGAAATTTTCTAGTCGGCACTTTCGGATTGTTTCATTGTATCAACCTTATAAGCAGGGTTCCTCCCTATGGGGGAGGGAGGAACCGCGCTAACAAGGGAACAACAAGAAAAATGACGGGGACAAACAAGAAAAACCTATTGTAAACAGTAAATTAAAAATCCTCACCGCTTTAGGAATATTTTTCTTCAATATGTGAGTTACCGAAAATCTTGGATGACTTCTGTAAATTGTATGAAGAGGTTGTACAGTGGGAGGAACAGGTGAAGAAAACAAAAAAAAAAAAAAAAAAAACTCCTTTAGGATAATTGTCCCGCACATCCGGATCTGAAGTCACATAGTCAATAAAATTGCTGTGTAATACAATTTTTGTAGGTAAATTTCAGAAAACTTCTAATCCTCAAAATCATAGATAATATAAAACAATAAATGATAAATTCTAAATGTAAATTTGTTAGAAGCTATATTTTTGATTTTAAAAGCTTGGGATAAAGTAGGCGACAAGACAATTACTAATTGCTTTCATTATGATGAGTTTTATCGTAGCAAACTTAGAAACACACAAGTGTAACATCTTATATTGAATCCTTTTCTGAAGATTCTTTATTTTAATAATTGTACTTCATTTTACTTTGATAAGGACAATTTTTCCCAGAAGTTGTTGATATGCAGTTACAACGTCCATCGCTTATAACGGTGAGATTTTGTCAGTCCCTTGGCGGATGTTAAAGATGATTTCTACTGTATGTATGTATATATATATATATATATATTTATATATATATTTATATAGCAGGGAATTTTTTCAATAACGGTGAGATTTTGTCGGTCCCTTGGCGGATGTTAAAGATGATTTCTACTGTATGTATATATATATATATATATATATATATATATATATATATATATAGCAGGGAATTTTTTCAACTCACCCTGAAATAACAAAAACTCAACCTGCTGCAAGCAGGACTTGAGGCCGCATGAGAATCCGAGGCATTAGCCAATGGAGTACAGGGAGATCCTACTTTCGCCATTTGGCTCTGGTGACAGCCTAACTACTAACTTTTTCTAAGATATTTCCCATCCTTAATACATCTTATCTTATTTATCTTAGTCAAATATATGTCCAAAGAAAAAAAAAGAAAAAGAAAGAAATTGAGTTTAATGGGTGGTGTGATTAAAACGAAGTGTCTACCTAGTAGAGACTACAGTGTAGTTTTAGCTTCAACTCAGATTGATGTGATTAAAGAAAGGCTAGCACTCCGTAGTTACAACTACCCTAGATGGAGTGGTAGCTGGAAAAACTGAAGCTGCAACTCCGGGGTAGGTACAACTACCCTGTAGTAGTATCTACCTTCCATGCTGGAATGGGTCGACCCTTTCCTATCCATACAGGTTTTAATTCCTGTTTTCATTAGTACTATTCCTTGTCAGTCTCTGCTAGGCATATATTCATTCTTGTACTTGAGCAGTAGTTAAGTTGTCCAAAATGTAATCTTCATCTGAAGATGAAATATTAACTGATAAGAAACCTCTAGATAGAGATTTGTTGTATAAAAAATTATATTGATTAAATAAACAAAATGAGTAATGTACAACTTGATTTATTATACAAATTATATTGAATCAAAGATACTAATTAATTAGGCGTTAGGCATTCTGATAATTTTAAGATAAGGCTAACATTTTATTTCGCTTTTCTTCTCCACGAACTTTTGTTGCAACAGGTCATGTTCCTCAAAATTTAAAGGGTCTTCAAGATTTTCAGCTATATTATATGCAGTACAGCATAGCTCATTACTAGTTTTGGTATTCTTTCAAGTGATAAATTTACACAATTGCCAAGAATTGACCTTTGTTTCAGTAGCCTAAAACACGTTCTATATCCACAGCCCCCCCCCCGAAATTTAATTTTATTTAATCGATAATAATGCGTCAAAAATGAATTTAATATATTTTTTTTTTTTTTTTTTACGGCGCATCTACATCTAGGTCATTAGCGCCGACATCCAGGGTGCAGCGAGGAATTTTCCCAGTGAGCCCTGAGATAAGAAAATTCCTGCCGGAGGTGGGAATCGAACCCACCATCTCCCGCTTATGAATCCAAGGCGCTAGCCACTAGACCACGGGAGACCCCCTGAATTTAATATCACTTATTCCAGAAAGAATAAATTTGTTTGGGTGTAAAATAGCCCCAAACTCTGCGTTAGCCAAAAATTATTTCCTATATACGTGCCGGCACCAAAGTAATAATTAAAATAGTAATAATCCTGATCTTAAAGAATAGCTGACAAAAGTGAAGTCTGCTCCTCCTGAGACTTCAAGAAAATGAAGATATAACTATACCTAGGTAGTTGTAGCTTCTCTTTTATCACACCAAGAATGAAGTTGTAACTACCTCTCCGGGAAAACCGAGATATATCTACAGGGGATAGTTGTAGGACCGGTTTAATCACACCAAAGGTAGTTACAACTTCGAAATAGTGAAGTGGTAGCATCAACTCCGTTTTAATCACACCACCCAATATCTCTCTAAACAGTCCATTAAGCAAAAAAAAAAAAAAAAAAAAAAAGAAAAAAAGAAAAGGTTCTATAGTGGTAGATAGAAGAAGCCTGAAAAAATTCATTGTTTATATGGTTCGCTGTCATCCAAATTTTAAAAATTGTGTCCTGGGTTATCTGATAATCATAGAAATGCAGCATTTGAAGGGACAATAGAAAATCATCTCTTGACATTATTATTAGGAATAGCCTATTTTTAGTAAGGAGAATTAATAAAAGTACCCTAAAAATATACAAACAATGTACCTTACTCTTCCATCTTATGTGTGGGAATAAGAAAACATTACACGGAACCAAGTCAGAAGAGTAAGGTAATATAATTATTATTATATTACCTTATTCTTCTGACTTGATTTCATGTAACATTTTCTTATCCCACACATAAATGAGCACTGATGTCACAACATTGTGAGCCCAAGAAGAAAATGAGGGAGGAGCTGTCAGCCATTTCTAATAATGTTTTAGAACAGTAGAAGCACCAATGGGACTCATGTATTAGTTGCAAAGGAGAGTATTTTGAAAATAAAGAGAGAGTATTTTAAACATTATTTTGACTTCTTAAATATCCCACACATGTTTTTTTTAATTTTAAGGGAGTTTTGCCCTTCTTCTTCCCACATAATACAGTGTGTAACTTGTAACACACTTTGTGGTTTGTATGTAGGTAACTTTTTCCATCCATTTATAATTTTTTAATTTTAAGGGCGTTTTGCCCTTCTTCTTCCCACATAATACAGTGTGTAACTTGTAACACACTTTGTGTGTGTGTATGTAGGTAACTTTTTCCATCCATTTATAATATTTTCAAATAGATATTTATTTATATATATAAAACAGGAATTTGGCAAAATAAAACTCACTCGTAAAAAGCCAGAGTTGACAGTAAGATTATTGTGTATACAAGCTTTGTATTCTGGAAGAATAAATTTGGGGACAAAGTCATTTACGTCAGTAAGCCAAACTCTTACAGAGGAAAAACCCAATTTTCCTCCTGAATCAACAGCTCCAACTGGGATTTCATATAATCTCTGAACCTCTCTGTCCAATGAAGTTTTTGTAAATATTTCACCTGGAAGATTAAAATTATAAATATGTGAAACAAAATTTAAAGAAAGTAAACAAACAAATTCATTGATGGTCTTACACATTCACATCCACCCACATATCAGGGAAACAAAGACATTTTACTTTATTCAAAAGTCTTATTTAGATTATTTTAAGATAAGTCACTTATGTTATTTATCAATAGAAAGTGTTATCATACTCATAACCACCCATTGTACACTAATTATAGTCCATATATATATTTATATATATATATATATATATATATATTTTTTTTTTTTTTTTTTTTTTTTTAACAGCATACCAACTTCTGAGACAGGTTATGTGAAGGTGGCCACCCATTAATAACATCAATGGCACATGATCTTCCCTGATGGATACCCATCTAAATACTGGCAATGCATAATATTGCTTAACCCTTTGCAGTCCTATGCCGACCTGGGTTCAGCATAAAAAAAGTTTTAATTTAGACTTGTAATTTTTTTTTCATAGCGGGTCCTACTGGTCTATTAATTAATGCTAGTGTACCATAACATTTCTACCCTTCTAGTCCCTTGCCTCTTGCTAATCAGTATATTTTTAATATGGCTTGCTATTCTAGATAAACAGTTGAGCATTTAAATTTTAAGTAGAACTCTTCTACTTGATAGGTGTTGAGGGAATCACAGATTCTATTAGTTGCTTCAATTTCTTTTTTTTTTTCAAGTTGTTTGTGCTAGTTATCTCAGTGATTTTGGCCTCACGCATTCCTATTTTTCTTCATTTTATTGCATAGATATTTAATTATTGTATTTTGCAATGGATTACAAAGAATTTTTAATGGTTTGGCAAAAATTGCACGGAAATAAACCCAGCTCTTTATATTGGGGAATGTTTTGAGAAGTATCATTCCCTCAAAAATTACAGATAACATTCAACATACACGTAATTATCCACGTATTTGTATAAATTATTTTTTCATGTAAATCATGTGAGTTTTGAACAAAAGTATGTATTTTTATGAACACTAAAACAAAATCTGTGATTCCTTAGAACACTGCACAGAACACTAGTGCATGAGATTGACAAAAGGACACAAGACCTGTGGCAGGGGTTCATTATGCCGGTCCCAGGTTCACACAGGACCATATGAGTGGCTTAATATCAAAGACGGACACCTGTCATTTTCTAAATGTTGAGAAAATCACCTTTTATGTTCGCAAGTTATAGTGAATATTTTTTTTGAAAATATTTATTTCATAATTACGCTTATATATGTTTGAAATTGATATTGTTCTGTTTCTGATATCAATACCACTCAAATGATTAGTGAAAATTACCTTTCAACCCATTGGGTGATTGGTAGGTGTTCGTTTATGAAAAAAACCTCCACAGCAGGAGTCCGTTTTTGAAACAGAGCATCTACTTTGAAGCCAAAAATTACATGTTTATGCCCGTTTTTTACAGAAACTAATTTCATCATTGAAAAGAGCAGACAAAAACCTATAGGAATCCACTGCTAACTCAATTTAGATTTTTTTACAGATGTCCGTCTTTGAAATTAAGCCCCTCATATGGCCTATTCAAGAAATTATATAATAAGTAACATCGTATCTATTAGTAAAATAAGTAAAAAAATAAAATAAAGTTACCTGTAAAATTATCAATAGTAAACTTTTCCAAAAGTATTTCAGATGGAATAAAATATGTTGGAATACCATATGGACCAGAATCTTTGTCAGCAGCGTGTACTTTACAAACTCTAGTCCCAGGAGGTAGATTTTCAGATATTTTTGCCTCATATTGATGTTTATCAAATACAGGACTATACTTATTAGCAGATACCATTTCAACTCTAACTCTAGCAAAACTGGTGTAGATACCATCACTTACAGAAACATTCAATGTATGTGCTCTAGTTTCAGTTAATTTGTGTAGATTTGTCAACTTTATAATACCTAAAAACAAATGTATACAAATACAACACTACAACAAATATTACATTAAGCTTGAATAATGAACCACACAATTAATTAAAATATTTAAGTAAGTATTGTGTGAGATGTGAAGATTTCATCTCTAGTGTAATGCTTGGAATCACTTCAAGCATTCAAAGACCAGGAAAACCTGGATTAACTCATTTCATATAAGAACCGATTTCAATGTTAAAGGTTAGGTTTGGCAGAGGTTTGACGTATTTTAATTTAACTAAGTGAGACAAATAAGCCATTTAACAATTTGAAGTAAACAATACCATTTATCCATTAAACTTTTTAAAATGAAATTAAACACACAAAAAAATTAAATTAATACTGAAGACTTTCTTAAGCTCATTAGCTCCATTTAGTTTTACATAAAGAATTCTTCATAATTATTAATGAATTAGTTTAAATTATATAATAAGAAATTTTTCATGAAAAATTGTTGACTTACCGGTCGCAGAGTCCATTGTAAATGTCTGCTGTTGATTTCCACCTACAATACTATAAGAAAGTCGTCTGTGGTCAACAGAATCTGGATCACTTGCAGTCACTATTGTAACAAATTGATTTCGTTTTGCTTCTTCTGACAACCAACAGGTGTAAACATTTTTTTCAAGTTTAGGAGGATTGTCATTCATATCCAAAACTACATGGGAAAATCAAAAATTAGAAGAAAAAAAACCGAAGACATTCATTCAAATATATGCATAATCAAAAAACAACTTCAAAATAGGTTATATATTTTTTGTAATAAAACCAAAATTAAAACAAGTTAATTAAGGACCCCGCCCTTTCCTTATGGAAAATGGCTTTCGGTCAAATTGAACGAAACTATGCTCGTTGGATAGAGGAAGTCTTTCTGAACAAAAGTCTCCATGGGCACAAAACCCGAAAGTTGGAACTTTTGGGTATCCGAAGTTTTCCATTTTTAATTTTTGCAAAATCTCGAGATCTCTGGTTGGAAGGTTTCCCTAGCCATTTGGCCAGTAAAAAAAAAATACGTATCAATTATTTTTTGAAGACCTTTCGAACGACACCACATTTAACACTCCTACCCCACCCCCCACCCATGGGTGTGGGGGGGGGAAGCTTTTTTTTGCAATTATTGTCTATCCATTATCATTTGAAGATCTTTTCGAAGGCAATTCACTGAAACCTTGTCTCACACCCTTACCCCACCCCCAACCCCACCTCCAGCTCTTATGTTCCAAAAAGTCCTTTTTTTGCAAAAAAGTGTTCCGTTAGCTGCAGCTGATCGATAGCAAACGAAAAGTCAAAACAGTTGACAGTAGTCTAAGAGACAAAACCGGCCCTTTTCAGGGCCATTGATGTTAAAGTCTGCTAATGGAACACTTTTTTGCGGAAAAAAGGCCTTTTTTTTAAACATACGAGCTGGAGGTGGGGTTGGGGTTGGTGTGGGGGAGGGGTAAGGGTGTAAGACAAGGTTTCAGTGTATTTCCTTCAAAAAGATCTTCAAATGATAATGGATAGACGATAATTACAAAAAAAAGCTACCTCCCCCACCCCCGTGGGAGGGATTATTTTAATCAATTTGAAATTTGATTAAAATAATCAATTGAAATTCGATTAAAATAATCAATTGAAATTCGATTAAAATAATCAATTAAATCAAAGAAGAAAGAGAACGTATTTGTGAGAAGTCGTAGTGAGTGTCAATATTAATGATATTGTGAATAATACCTGGAGCGAATGAACTTTCATTGGACCTAATGCACGACCCCTCAACTTTCTCCAGCTCTTCTCCAGAGACCCTAACTCTGGAATCTCCAATGGAAAGGGGTTATTTTTATGACGGATTATTGTAGAGAATTGAATTTTATGTCGATTTTATATCTGTCATTTTTTTGCTAAAGCGTACCAATGAGTAACAAATTCCCAAAAACCAATAAAACCCTTGTTTTTCGTCACTTTTCTGCCAATAACGTAGAAAGTATGCCCGTAATGAAAAAAATAGTTGATATAAACGTTATAGAGGATTAAATTTACTTTTCAAAAATTACCTTTAAATGCCTAAAATGTTAATAGGAATGGAGCAAAACACACTTTTGTTTATGAAGTTTTTAGAAAAGCTTATTATCAACGTGATCTACACTTCAGTAAAACTTAAGAAGCATCATTGAAATCGGTTAAGATTTGGAGGCTCTAGCCTATCAGGTTTTTAGAGCCTCCAAATCTTAACCGATTTCAATGATGCTTATTAAGTTTTACTGAAGTGTAGATCACGTTGATAATAAGCTTTTCTAAAAACTTCATAAACAAAAGTGTGTTTTGCTCCATTCCTATTAACATTTTAGGCATTTAAAGGTAATTTTTGAAAAGTAAATTTAATCCTCTATAACGTTTATATCAACTACTTTTTTTATCACGGGCATACTTTCTATGTTATTGGCAGAAAAGTGACGAAAAACAAGGGTTTTATCGGTCATTGGTACGCTTTAGCAAAAAAATGACAGATATAAAATCGACATAAAATTCAATTCTCTACAATAATCCGTCATAAAAATAACCCCTTTCCATTGGAGATTCCAGAGTTAGGGTCTCTGGAGAAAGTTGAGGGGACGTGCATTAGGTCCAATGAAAGTAAATTCGACCACGTTAAGACCCACAAAGTTTCGTTTTTAAATTTCAAAAATTGTTGGAAAAAAGGGGGGTGTCAATCGAGTTTTGAACACCCTGTATATATATATATATATATATATATATATATATATATATATTATGGCACATCGATACCTAGGCCATTAGCGCTGACATCCAGAGTGCAGTGAGGAATTTTCCCGAGCCATGGGATGAACAAATTCCTGCCGCACAGTGTAACAAAGTAGTGAGGATTGTAGACAAAAATCATTAACCACTAGTTATTTTCAAATAAACATTTTTATCAATTGAAATAAACTCAAAACAAGGTAACAATAGTATAATAATGAATACTATACGGCTATAATAATATTAATTGTAACATTAATAGAAATAATATAGCAGGTAATAATATTATTAATAACAATATTATAAAATATATTATAACGGTAACATATAATGTAGTAATAGTATAGTAGTAAATTATGCTTATAGTAATATTGCCATAGAATAATAATATTTTACCGTTTTCTATGAAATTATTAAATATTTTTTTAATGCCGCGTCTGAATCGTTTTTGGATTCTTGAGAATGTAAACTTATATCGAAACCAATATCTATTTGATTATTAATGTCATCCTCTATTATACATTCATTAATGTCCGGACTGATTTTGCTTTGCCATTTTATATTTTTTCTCCGTAAAAAAAGCTCTAGGCCAGATATCAGAAGAACCCGGCATTTTTTCAATCTCTCACACAACGCTGTAAACTCTTTTTTATGTCTGCCTCTAGGAAGCCGGAAGGGCCATCAGGGTGCGAATATTTTTTTTCTTGATAAAAATTAATAACAATTTCTTCTAAGTTGATATATTGTTTCAACCAGTATTTATATAAGAGTTTTTTTCTCTGCGGTGAACATGTTCCCACATTTTTTACATATAATATAGGACTAAACTGGCAGTTTTTTTAATATTGCTTAATATTTCTTTTGGAGCATCCTGCAGATTAAATTGAATCATTTGCCCAAGGATTAATACCGTCTTCTTAGATTTACCCACATTTTTTTTTAAATTTGGAAGAAAAAATGATGATGGATCTAAAAATAAAAATCAAAGAAAACGGCAAATTTCGGCAAACTAAATTGCCCTCAGTACATTATACTTGAGGTAAACTTTAAGCTCTAAAAAACTTGGGATGTGTTTGGATGAAGTTTTTTTGCCAAGGTCTATCAAAATTTTGTACTTAAAAAAAAATTCAAAGATCAATGAAGAATAATTCAGGACAAATAAGAAGGGAGTAATTATCCATAATCAATTATATCAGATAAAAAAAAGGAATAGTTTTGACGTAATTTCCTTTGGATGACTTATTAAAAACACTGTCCTATCTTCAACGAGAGAGGCTCAAACTGATTGTTGCTGTAAAGCAGGTTTTAATGACTTTGCCTTGTTTATAATACTGCTAATGTGTTTGTTGATCAAAATAAAACTAATATTTATTAGTTTTATACGATTTTAATTCCTTGAATAGTTTCTAAACATAGCTAGAGGATTAAAAATTAAATATAAGAAAACAAAAATTTAGGTTTTTGTCCATTGGACGTTACACTGTGCGCCGGTGGGGATTGAACCCACCATCTCCCGCTCATGATTCTAAGGCACTAACCACTAGACCACGGGATACCCCTACATTTGAGATATTATATTTGTTTAAAATTATATATAAGTAATAGTTTAAATTATTTTATTTTATTTTAATTTTAACGTCCATTATTATTAACAAAGAATTTTAGGATGGGTTATCTATAGGTTACCACCCTTTTCTAGCCAAGATAGGGCTGATTCCTTTTTTTCCCCAAAGAAAATCCACCACCTCATGGTGGGAATCAAACCCACGACCCTTACCTCAGAGTGTTAAGTGGTCATGCCTTAACACTCACGGCCACCGGGCCTTTTAGTTTAAATAAAAAAAAAAAAAATTAAGAGTTGAGAAATAAATACTTTCTCAGAATAATTGAAGAAGAAATGTTTCCTTTTGCAACATATTATATTTAATTATATTCTATTAGAATCAGGTTTTTATTGAAAGAGGACTTAAAAAAAAAAAAAAAAATCAGTCCCGTAACAGGCCACGAGGGCCCTGAGGGGTAGATACTATAGATGTATCTGATTCATGACCATACGGCACACTAGGGAGATAGTGTGGTCAGTACTATGCTCCGGCCGCCTGATTTTCCCCTTGGCCGCTTTGACTGCTAGAGTCTTTAGCTCCCAAGGTACCATTTTTTTTTTTTTTTTTTTTTTTTTTTACGCCGCATCGACATAAATCTTGGCCATTAGCGCCGACGTCCAGGGTGCAGCCAGGAATTTTCTCAGCAAGCCCTGAGATGAGAAAATTTCTGGCGCGGCGGGGATCGAACCCACCATCTCCCGCTTATGAATCTAGCGCGCTAGCCACTAGACCACGGCTTTAATTATTAAATTAATTAAAGGTTGGGTCGGCCTAGGGACGGTCAGGGAGGCCGAATTCAACCCATGAACGAAGACACTAGAAGAAAAAACCTTTAGTGCTTGCTCGGAATTTGAACTCAGGCCTCCAACTTATTAGTCCAGCGCTCTACCACTGAGCTAACCTCGTCCCCCAAGAAAACCTATGTAATTGATAATTTTGCAATATAATTTATTGGAATAAAACCATCTTTATTGTGCACCAGTTGATTTTGCTATTAAGTACATCGAGTTTTTACAAAAATAAAATTCTTCTTTTACAACTTCGCACTATGGCTTTTTCAACATACCTGTTATCCATACATGTACTGAGCTAGATAGACTTGGAGCTCCTTCATCAGTTGCAACAACAACAAGATGATGTAATACTTGAGTTTCATGATCAAGAGATTGTTTCAAATAAACCGTTCCATCTTCAGGATCAATATGAAAATGATCTGGATCATTTTTTCCAAACTTTTCAAGGGAATATTTAACTTTACCATTTAAGTCTAAAATGAAAACAAATATTGAAGATAGGAATAAAAGATAAATTTACAGGAATGTAAGGAACAACATGAAAACATTTTTATTAAAACAAGATGTTCAAATTTAATAGAGACAAGCCAAATGCTAAGTTAAGAAGTACCTAGAATCTAAAAAGTACCATCAGACTGATATCAATGAACATGAAAGTAATAGCTTAACAATGATTCTTGCCAAAGTAAGATTTTTGTCTATGAGAAGTACATTCATTTTCGTAAAATAAGTAAAAACATATCAAAGCCAATAATAGGAATATGATTTTTCAAAGTGAAAAATCCATTAGTTTATATATATTTCTTGAATCACCAATATCAAATATGTTTATATTACAAAGATTATACAATATAATTTAGGTATTTAACACATTACTGCAGGTTATAAAATGAAAGTAAAATATAATTATATAAAATAAATGGAAGTAAAATATATTTACATAATATAAAAACAAGGTAGTTTAAATAGGGAAGTACCTGTATCATTGTCACGTGCATGGACTTTTAAGATGACTGATCCAAAAGGTGATGCCTCGGACACTGAAATATTGTATGCATCCACCGGGAATTCAGGGGGACAGTCATTGATGTCTGTAACTAAAAGACTGACAAGAACTTCAGCAAAGACTCCAGAAACACTGTCTGTTGCTCTTACAGTAAGTGCATATTCCCGCTGGCTTTCATAATCTAAATTATCAATAACATATAATCCTCCTGAAAAAGAATAAACTAATAATAATTTTTTAATGATAAATGCACATATACACATATATTGCAATGAAGGAATTTGTTAGTCATAAACTAAGAGAGCAAATGTGAAGAAAATTAAGTAATAAATAAATTTGACAGTGATATATTGTAACATAATTTATGGTGCCTGAAAAGATTTTGATATAATAGTGACACAGTAAAAGCATGAATATCATTGCTTTTCTGACTTCAATCATCAACAGTCATGATGGTGTGTGATCGGTGAATATTCTCACACATTTTAGCATATTTATGCAGGTTGCTCAGCTCTTCTCCTTGCTTGTTGAATACCATGAATGCCTGATTTTTGATTGAATAAGACAACACAGGATCAAATCAAGAAGAGGGAAGTCCACTCATACTCAAGAAGTGAGTAGACCCCATCACCACAAAGAAAGAGGAGACCCCACTATTGTAAAGAAAAACAAAAAAGAAGGGACAGCGGAAAAAATCAGGCATTCCAGGTATCTAGCAAGGAAGAGGAGCTTAGTGATTTGAAGAAATTTGCTTTAACACAGAAGAAAATTCATCAGTCAAATACCACTACTAGAAACCGAAAAGTAATGATAATGAAAAAAGTCCGACTCGCAGGAACTGCATCTTAGCGCGGTTCCGTTCTTATTCCTAGTGTCATTTGGAAAGAATGAAATAGAAACACTCATTATTTTGGTCTGATCTTCCTTGAAATGATTTATGACCGGTGACAAAGGGCCAGCATACCCTTTTACCGGGAACACCCTAAAGCTGGCTTGGCCAGGCTCCACTTCTACAGACATGAAATTCTTATTTCATTGTGGAGATGGAGATAGTTAGCCGTTGCAGTGATACAAAGACAAGGTATGGTTGGGATTTGGCTAGGAGAAAAAAAACGTCAGACCTTCAGGAAGAAATCTGTATTGGACATTTTTGTATTTTTTTAGTTGAAGAAGGCTGCCAATGTGCAGCTGAAACGTCCAATACAAATTTCTTCCTGAAGGTCTGACGTTTTTTTCTCCTAGCCGAATCCCAACCATACCTTGTCTTCTTATTTCATTGGTCAATGTATTCAAAACTATCAAAACGTTTCTAATTTATAAATGTTTCTAAAATAAATACAATTTAAAACAAACAATTAAAAAGTGAGCTAAACAACTACGAAAACCCGTTCAAAAGAACAAAACAAACACATTCAAAGTTTTAAACTCCGTTTTCTCTGACTGACATCGACTAATCGAAAATCTTCTCGGAATATTTATTATTGAGAATTTAGTAAGCTTTTGAATAGTTTCTATCCACTTACCACGATTTCCCAACTGTTTTCGAGATATTAAGGAAAATATGCGAAGTTCCCAAAACGTTTCATGTCTCTTAATAAAATATTTTATTCTAATTCTTCCTTAACTTCAAACGTAACCAAAATTTACACATCTTTGTATGTATAGAATATTAAACATGCAGAAAATATTTTAACCGAATCCCATGATTCTAAGTAACCAAACCAGTGGTACAGTAATGCAAGGCCAGCTTAAACATACTGGGACTACGCAACAAAGTCAGACTAGAGTGGGTTCCAGGCCACTCTGGTATCCAGGGAAATGAAAGAGCTGACGAGTTGGCCAATATCGGTGCAGTGACAGTCCCCCTATCACCAGAACCTCAATGTGGGATTGCACCAGCTGTGGCCAGATTAAGTATTAGAAGGTGGGTGGAAGCTGAGCACAGGAGGAAGTGGTGTAGCAGCTCCACCCAGAGACAGGCGAAGCTGTTCCTTTCCTTTGTGGACAAGAAGAGGACGGAGACTCTCCTTAATCTGTGCAGGTACAAGGTAAGACTAGTAACAGCTCTTCTTACAGGTCTTTGTAGAATGCTCCGGCACCTCTACTCTATGGGGGACATCATGGTGCAGACGGTGGCTTGAAGACGACGAGACGCTGTAGCATATCATATGCAGATGTCCAGCACTTGTAGCGAAGAGGTACCTGCATTTTGGTGCAGACTTCATAGATGACCCTAGAAGGCTACCTGAATTGAACCTTAGGACTCTATTAAGGTTCATCTCGGATACGGCGCTGTTGGTGTAACAGGCTGGCTTGTCAGGTGGCACAATAGGCCTTGTAGGTCTCGGTGCAGCTCCCTCCGGGTTTCTCCGGGCACCCACTTTAATAATAATAACCAAACCAAAAAGATTTAACAACTATTTTTCCAATTTCCTCGGAAACGGTTAAAGCTATCGCCTTAAAAATGGTTTCATTCGTTTTACTAGCCCAAGAAGCCTATAAAACGATTACTTACAAGCATATGAACTCAAAAACGTAAGCGCTACGATTTTTTTTGCGCGAATTTCGCCCCAAGCGCCATCTTCCAGTGGGTGGATTCCGCTGGTTAACGAACTTGACCTTTAGAATTGGACGACAGATTTTTGTACCAAATTTCATCAAAATCGGACCATTAGGGGGGCCGGAAAACCGCGAACATACAAATATATATATATATATATATATATATATATATATATAACGATTACTAAATGAAGGGTATTAATTAATAATACCAAACGGGTGAAGAATAACCCTTCAAAATTTGTTGAAACGTTGTGATGGGGTAATAAATGGAAAGTTTGAAAAATTTTTGAAGGGTTATTCTTCACCCGTTTGGTATTATATATATATATATATATATATATATAAATTTGAACCACCGTTATTTTCAGTCTCTAGGGTTTCTGAAACGCAAAATTTTCTAGTCGGCACTTCCGGATTGTTTCATGAGATCAACCTTATAAGTGGGTTCCCTATGAAGGGAGGGAGGAACCGCACTAAAAAATGAGGAAATTAATGTATGTACAATTTTATTTAAAACCCCCACTTAATAATTCAACTTCTCACTTAGAGAATGATGCTTTTAAGTTAGAAAACACTGTAGAGCCTAGATTCCTAACCTTTTATAGAGTAGCCCCTCCTTTACAAGTAAAATAATTCCAAGGGGCCAAAAGTATATTATTATATTAAATTTTTAAGTAGGTAGGTATGGTGTGACCACCCCCTTGACCCTCATAACTCTCCCCATTTGAATTTGGACCCTCCATCATCCCCTCAAAAATCTCCAGTAGCCCCTAGGGTTATCCATATGCGGTAGAATTAGAGGAAATCTCAAATAGATTGAATACTTCACATTTTGCATAATAATTTGAATATTTCTTATTAATAATATTGTGTTTGTTTACACAAAACATTACTGAACCAAAATTGTGATATTTAATGTTATGGTTAAACTTTATCAATTACTTTTTCTAAAACTGGACACAAGGTAGCACGTGCACCATGGTAAATCGCAGTTTGCCTACAGCATCCCTAAGAGTAAGATCTATCATTTGATAGCTGGCCATTGAGCAAGTCAATATATTGTTTGACTCAGTAATCACTTTTCAATTTTTTTTAACAATCACAGTATTTTTTATTAGGGCTCGTATGGGCTACAAACCAACTGTGGCAAACTGGAGGATCATAGAGCCAATCATAAGCTATGCTAGTGAACACTGTGAACATACATCATGAGTGGCAGAGATCCACATATATCATCATGAATTAAATTATGTACAATTTTAACTAATTGTGCATATTTATTTAGACCTGACAAAAACCTAAAATTAATTAGTAACTAAATGGGGATCAACTTAAATAAAGATTAAAATCTTAAAATAAAATATTTTAAAGATTTCAAAATTAAAGTTATTAAAGTACAAACATACTTAACAACATGAAAAGATATAAGCAATCAGGGATTAGTTGGGATTCGGCTAAGAAAACATCAATATGATTTTGTAAAAATCTGTATTAAGGACGTTTTGGCTACTCTTTGGTAGTCTTCGTCAGCTAAAATGACACAAAACAAAGAAAAAAAAGGCTATCAAAGAGTAGCCGATAAGTCCTTAATACAGATTTTTTTACAAAATCGTATTGATGTTTTCTTAGCTGAATCCCAACTAATCCCTGATTGCTTATCACCTCGACGGCTAACTATCTAATCTTCATGATGAAAAGATATAATCCAAATTTTGATTATTCGCAAATGAGTATGTTATGTGTTATATAATGTTATATACAGAACATTATGCTGTATACTATAGTCATAAAAAGCCTAACTCATTATTGATGTTTTCTTAGCTGAATCCCAACTAATCCCTGATTGCTTATCACCTCGACGGCTAACTATCTAATCTTCATGATGAAAAGATATAATCCAAATTTTGATTATTCGCAAATGAGTATGTTATGCGTTATATAATGTTATATACAGAACATTATTCTGTATACTATAGTCATAAAAAGCCTAACTCATTATTGATGTTTTCTTAGCTGAATCCCAACTAATCCCTGATTGCTTATCACCTCGACGGCTAACTATCTAATCTTCATGATGAAAAGATATAATCCAAATTTTGATTATTCGCAAATGAGTATGTTATGCGTTATATAATGTTATATACAGAACATTATTCTGTATACTATAGTCATAAAAAGCCTAACTCATTAAATATATTATTGCTTATTGATATTATTCATGCTAATAGGTGTACACAAAGAAAATGTTGGGATTAAATTGAATTAACACATTGACTCCAAGTCTGACGCATAGTCGGAGTAAAGGTGTTTCACTGTGTGCTGTCCTGTCTTTGCATTGGGGTTTGACTATCCCTTACCTTTCACTCCCCCCACTTTATTAACCGAGGAAAAGCTTACAAACTTCAACAATGAGTTAGGCTTGGGGTATTTCAAGTTTCATGTTAGTTCAGGCAGATTTGACTTCCTTTAATTTTTTTGTAAGTTTTTTCAATTTGATTCATTTTAATTTCAAAGTGGGGGACATTGGGCTGCATTTTGAAATTTGGATGGCAGCAAAAGAGTTAAACAGAGAAATTAAAACACCATTTTGGAGACAACAAAGATAATTTTAAGATAGTTTTGAAGAAAATGGATTTTATTTTAAATGTTTTGTGGAAGGAAATTTGTTTTTTAAAGAAATATAACATCTGGAAAATCATATTTTAAAAAAGTTAGATATTGAACAGAAAAATGTTTGTATGGTGTACCTGTATTGAAATCAACAGAAAATTCTTCATATAAGTCCCCATTAACAATCGCATAAATAAGTTTTCTTCCTAAAGGAGATTCTGCCTGAATGTTAACTGGCAATGGTGTATGAAGTTCAACATTCTCTGGAGTTGTAACGGTATAAAATTGTCTATCAAAAATGGGCATAGATCTATCCATAACTTTTACATTAACAGGAACTCCGGTTGAGCAAGGTGAATTACCTGCAAAAAAATGTGGATTATAGAATTAATGTTAATCTTACAAGTATTTTCAATAAACATCACAGTTAAATTTCCTTTTCTTGTTTTTCAATAGAATGAGAAATTTAACACCACAAATTTCTATTTTGAAAATTCATCACATGCAAGCAGTGTTGTAAAATACCCGGGTATTTATTCTTAAGGGTAAATACGCAGGGTAAATACCCAATTTCATAAATACTCGGGTATTTAAGGTATTTAACTAAACCGCGACTTAGTAATCGAATATTGTAAAATGTCATGGATCTTGCCAGTTTAGAGCTATTGCAACACTGAGAAACTATTCTCATTCTGTTAACTGCCATATTACTGGGTAAGTATTAATGTTCATTAAGTTTTTATGATCAAATGGATAATTTTCAGTCCTTGTTTGCGCCAAAAAATATTCAAAGAAGTTGTATCAAGCTCAAAAACTGAAAATACCCACTTTTTGGGTATTTACCTTCCTTGTGGGTAAATACCTGGGTAAATACCCAATTTATATTTACCTACCCACTGGGTATTTACCCACCCCACATCACTGCATGCAAGTTAGAAATGAGCTGAATGACTTACCACCATCATAGGCACCAATTATAAGTTGGTACTCCCTATTGTGTCCTTCAAGTGCTTGTTTCAAAGTTATCTCTCCTGTTTTACTGCATACTTTGAATAACTCTCCATGTCCTCTAACTAATCTATAACGAACAACTCCATTTTCACCTTTGTCCAAGTCAATAGCATGAACCTGAATAATGAATAAATAATAAAAATTAATACATTGCCTCTGATATTCTGGAATGGGAAAATCACAAAGAGTATTAATCCTTAATAAACTGTATAGCATAAGTATTTTGCTAGCCCAGATGATTTTGAGATGGGATCGGTCCACTGAACAGATTCTTTTTGAACCTAATTCGTATTTCTCTTTAATTGTGGGCAGTTTTAACCTAGAAGTTGTTTGCTCTAAAAACTTAAACCAACCAGCACATCTTTCTTTGCATATATATATATATATATATATATATATATATATATATATATATATATATACAGTGGAGTCTCACTTATACAAATGTGAGGGGGGACAGAAAATGTTTTGTATGAGTGCATAATTTGTATAACTGAATAGTACAAGGTTTTGTGGCTGTTTTAAAATAAAATAAATTCTTCATCATAAAAGCCACTATATTATTGTTTGTACATATTTCATTGTTAGATACCGTTGTACATTTTTATATTTTCAAATTTCATATCACAAAATTCTCCTCGATTCCTTTCCTCTTTCCGATAATTGTCGCGCGGGTTGACAAAGGTAATGAAACGAAAGTTTTGTTCCTGTTTTTCTACTCGTTTTAAAATATGAAAGCACAATAGAATACAGCTACAAGAACAACTAAATTATAGAGAACTTGAAAACGAGTGATTGGAGGGTGATGAATCACTGGCATGTCCCGTATTATTAATGCGGAAACAAAGGAAATCACACAATGGAGAGTGCATAGAACACGGTCGGACTACTAGAAAGACAAGGAAGAACTGAGATGAGTGAGAGAGACTGGTGGAGGTATGTCACTAGTAAGTTTGTAAACAATTCATGGAAAAGCTGTTGTCTCTTTTTAAAATTGAATAGTATTTACACCAGGGGAACAAATTAGCTTTCGTATAAGTGAATATTGTACAAGTGAATAATTCATTACGCAGTATTAAATGGAGTTTGGCCGGAGAACTGGAAATTCTTCGTGTAACTGAATGTTCCGTCTAAGTGAGTTTCGTATAAGTGAGACTCCACTGTGTATATATATATATATATATATATTTGAAGTTCCCTGATCATCATTTTAGGGTTATTAATAAGATAAAACCCAATTTAAGTATGTATCCTCCCTCTCGTAATAGGGAGGAAACTGGCTTATGATGCTGACCTGAGGATGCAATCTGGAAGTGCCAACTAGAAAATGACATGTTTCAGAACTCATAGATACCAAAATTACACGCCTTTTCTTTAGCCCAAACCCAACTATTTCTTACTTTCTTATCACTTCAACGGCTAACTATTTTCATCTCATTAAGTTTGAATTTAGTAGTTTCTGCAAATGCAAATTCCATTCTATCATTTCAATCAAAAGAATTTTCATCTGACTTATGCTGAAATTTATCAAAACGTTTTTTGACACATCAACTTGTGATAAGGGGTAAGGTATTGGACACACAAACATTGAAGACCAATCAGAAAAATAATGTTATGAAAATTAGAGCAAAGGAAATAAAAATATGTAATAACAGAAATTAGTAAATGCTACATACCTTCGTAATTACATCACCTTTGTTGGCATCAATGGATACAACAGCATAATAAGGTAGGTTCACGAACATTGGACAGTTGTCATTAATATCCAAAACTGTAATATTAACCGGTACATGTGCAACTCGAATTTCATTTTCACTTGATTCACTGCTTCTAACCTACAATCAAAATGGATCAGGACTAAGATCGAGTTATGAGGTTATCAAAGTTGAAGCAGTGTCATTACAACCTAGTTGGCAACCCGACCCCTAGTTAAATATGCGACTTTCCATTATTTCACTGTACACTAATAAAGTTTTCTGATAAGATTGAGTATAAAGTTGCTACTTGGGTATTTCTTCCTTGAAAATAAGGGACATTACATTTAGTGATGGAGAAGTTTTTATTATTTAACAGTTCCCAAACTTGGAGTTTATTGAGGGTAACCTGCAGGATTCCTAAGGAAATGAACAAAAATCTTCAGATTGTCAATGAGAAAGGAAATGCTCTCAAATGAGGGCCAGTGATGATAGCGTTCTGCAGGCTGGGGTGTTCATGTGTGAATTATTGAGAGATCAGTTGATCCGAAATAGTTTATAATTGTAAAAAACACTTTTTATGACCCATTACCATATGTTCATTTGAATACAAAGTAAATTGTGATCTTAACGTTCTAATTAAATAATAAAAAACACTTTATCTCTTCATTTGCATCCCACTAGACAAATTCTTCCTCTGAATCATTTGTTTGAAGGTCCTCAGAATAAGTTTGGGTTATTGCAATTTGGCACTCTTCGCAGATCGTTTTAGAGTGTTTGGTGCACATTGCTTTGGAACAACGCACACATCTCGATGTTTTTAGTCTTCTAAGACCTGTATCAGATGTGCAGGGTTCGCATCTAATCCTTTTAGAGGGTGGTCCATCCTTTTCTTGTTCGTCAGAAGCAGGTTTCGCCAAATTAGGGTTAAATCGGCGGAGACGGACTTGAAGACTGGCAGGAATACCATGCTTTTTCTGGCTTCTTCGTCTCCACTTGCATCAGTTCAGTTGATGTATCATCCAATTTTTCCTCAATTCCATCTTCTGAAGCTACGTCACTCTCTTCTCCTAAATCTTCAGTTTGTGCAGGATCATCATCTTCAGCTCCCAAAATTTTGTTATCTCTTCCAAATCCTTTTACTTTCCTAAATCAAACCACTGTTTCTCCATTTTGTAGACAAACTAGAGGATACAATAGATAATGAAACATAAGTTTTCTAATTCATGGGTTCTGTCGCAATGTGCAAATTATGCACATCTCCTGAAACACGCTCATTACTTCAAAATCTAAAAAATCGCTCATATAACTTGACATACATAACAATTAGAGAAAGGCGCAAGGCTAAAAAATTAAAAATTCCGACCTTCAAAATTGGGACGAGTTAGGTCGCAATGTACAAATTTGGCACACAAGAACAATATCCGCTCCCAGCGAGGGTGTGGGGTGAACTATTGTAGGCAGTTTGACAGACCTTTCGCAGATAGACAGGTACTATGGTGGGAACAACCCTTTTATTGTTTAATGAGGGTTCCCACCAAAAAAACTTTAAGTGTGCTTTTTTTGCACAGTTGCGACCGACCGAGGGTTAACATTTAGACGTGCCTTCTGCAAAAGGTTCTGTTGTTGGTAAGTATATATTTCATATTGTAATAGAGAAGACAGGATGAATCTCAGCTACCAGTGCTTGCAATGGGGCCTTTATATTAAAGAGTTGGGAGAGGTAGTCATTTGCTGACTGCTGTCACTACTTCTCCTGGCTTGGATAGTATTCTGCTTCTAGAGCTAGAGGGATAACATAGGGTAAGATCTTACAGGGACCGAGGGAAGGTAAAATATTACTAAGTAAAGATAATATGAATACTAACAGAATAATTAAAGGTTTTAAAGATTAGTTG
The DNA here is from genome assembly GCA_946811695.1 of Gonocerus acuteangulatus. NCBI lineage: Eukaryota > Metazoa > Arthropoda > Insecta > Hemiptera > Coreidae > Gonocerus > Gonocerus acuteangulatus. The sequence continues at coordinate 22,846,146 of OX328132.1, forward strand.
GCTCGAAGCCATAGAATTTTCTTGGCTAACACCAAAACATTTATTTTCACAAATGCTTCTGTTACCTTCACCATCATTCATGATCAGAAATAACTAGAGGAGTCTGCTCAGGTGAAAAATTACTCAAAAATACTTAATGTGCTGCGAGTTGACCTGGTCTACCGATCCCTGGGATAGTCCTGCAATGCAATACTTGCTCTGGGATGGCATACTTTTCTGAGCATTGTACATTAACTTTTCTCCTTTTTGATCCGGGCTGTGGACCATTAGCAGCGGAGTTAAAGATATTTACACTATTTACAAAGTTGAAATATTCACATCTATGCATCTATTTTATCTATTCACTTTTTTATATATTATTTTTAATTTAACACTTTTTTAGTGTGTGGAACTGTATATATATACATATATCGGATGATGTACAATATTACTTGTATTTAACCACTCGATAATACACTGAATGATGTAGGGAATCGAGTTGAAGTAGCCAAGGTGAACACATCGGAAAGCTCCAGAGGATTTAGTACGGGCAAAACTCTCTTGTCCGGACAGCTAAGTCTTAGACTAAGTTATAAATATTATATATAGTTTAGATTTAGGTTCCTTCTTTTTCTTTTCTTTTTGTACAGATTTATTTTTTAATCTTACTTAAAATGACGGCAGTTGCGTCCCTTTCTTTAATTTACTTTAAAGAAATTATTTTTCTTTCTCCTCTTTTAATCACTTTTCATTTTAATTTCTTCTTAAAACCCCAATATTATTTATTATTCATAAATACATTGTTTGTAATTTACTTTTAAGAGAATACTAAAGTTAAAATAGAACCAACTACTAATAAAAAGTCTTAATAATGTTAATAATGAATACCCCCCCCCTGACATACTCTCCCCAAAAAGAAATGTAGTACAGAGGACACCTAAATGAAATCTAGTTGTGAAACAGAGAATTATTAATTCCTCTAAAATCCCCTAGATCAAACTATAAGCAGAACTTGTCTTTAAGTCATCCGCACTCATAATACAGCAAGACCTGCTGGACAAGTCAACAGCACCAGAGGCACAGAGGACATTTCCGACTTGAGGAAAAGTCTTCTGCACCCAGGGTAGGGCCTTCCTTGACTTGTAGAGCAGTCAACTGCACTCTAAGGGTTAAAGATGAAGCTTGATTTTCAAAAATCAAAAGTACAGTAAATTTTTATTTTAGGAAAGACAAACACATCAGTAAGAGAATAATTAATCACCTGCACAATGAGTTGGTATGATTCTTGTGCTTCTCTGTCAAATCTTAACCCTGTAGTTCTTATTACTCCTGTTGTAACACCAATGGAAAACAAAGGTGAAGAGTTAAGAATAGAGAAGTCCAAATGTTCATTTAAATGGCTCCCTAATACAGTGACTACAGCAACGGTTGATATTTTTGTAGAATTTTCTAAAACTGTTCCTTGATAGATATCTTTTTGAAAAATAAGACCTGAATCTTGGCTTTGATTCCACCAAATATTAACAACCCTAAAACATTAATTATATATGAGAAGAAATATATTATTAAAATACATCAAAGAATTGAAACTCTCTAAATCATATAGTTGAGATTATATATTTGTAAAAAATAGGTTTTGCAATATATATATATATTTTTTTTTCCTCTCGGTGCATCTACTGCTACGATCATTAGCACTTAGCAATATTATATCTTTTATTTCATTTGGTAAAATGTAAGAAGAAAATGTCATTAGTTTTTACAAAATCCAGGAAGTTATTTCCAGCCTGAGAGTAAGTTTGAGCAAACATTTATTTATTAGCCTTGATGACTCTAATAAAGAAAAACCAAATGTTGAACTCACGCTTCATCTGAAAATTTTCCATCGGAAACCGATACTTTCAGCCTATGAGGAGAACCTCCGACATGATGAGAAGGATCCTTAATTGAAATTATTCCTGTCATTGAATTAATGGAATATATCCCATTGGTATTTCCAGAAATGATTGAATATGTAAGTTTGGTAAGATTGGCAGAATCCTCATCAGTCGCATTAAGCTAAAAGTAAAAATAATATTTAGATCATGAAAAAAATAAAACAAATAATGTATGTTTCATCTATTCTTTGAGGAAAAGAATTTTACTTGTAATTTCTGCCATTCAGATTTAAGATCCAAATCCAACAATACTAAGTTTGTACTTTTACAATTTTTTTAATTTAATAATTTAATTTGACTTTCTAATATGATGCTCAGAATTAGAGCCATTAGTAGGAAATTGGGATTGACATACACAACATGAAAAATAAGATTAAGCATTTCCCCCAATTTGAACTAATCATTTCCGTCAATTGATTTTTATCAATAAGTAATATATTCAATTACCTTGATTACGGCAATATTAGGGAAAGTTGGTGTGATGACAGAAGCATTGTACAGAGAGTGTGAAAATACTGGAGCACAGTCATTAACGTCCATTACATTTATTTTTACTTTAGCTAGTGTTTCTGAAGATAACCGAGGCTTTCCAAGATCAGTGACTCTCACATGAAATTCATAAACTTGTTTAACTTCATAATTCAAAGATATGATTGTTCTTATAGCTCCTTAAACAAAGAAAGTAATAGTTTCTGTTAGAAATGATGTTAATAAAGAAATCAATCAGGTTTTTATATGTTTTTTTTTATAAAACTTAGTAAACATTTCCAAATTTAAAAAATCCCTCCTGTAGGGTGTGCATAAGTGCACATTTCTCAGCAAGGCAACTAATATAATAAAGTTATTATACAGGGTGTCCCACATTGAGATATCATAAATTTAAGGGTTTATTCTGCACCTCATTTGTAGTTCAGAGACGCAGACATGAGCGTCCTATCTCAACGTAGAGCAGAGCTATAGAAACTTTTGTCTATTTTCAAAACTATTGGGTTTTCTTATGAAAAACTGTGTTTTTTGGATTTCTGGTCTATGTATCATAAATGACGACCACATTTTTAGAATCTACATTAAATTTCCAATAAGAAACACCAGTTGAAATGTTGTCATGTAAATTAGGAGCTACACTAAGAACCATATAGATGTGAACAATTTTTAATAGGGTTTTCTTAACTCATTCAATATTTTCTTAATCAGCTATTTGTAGACTTAGCAGTATGCCTCCGCCTCAAAAGTTGCCTTATTTAATAAGCTTTAAAATGGTACCCTGTTGCTTTAAAAACAAAAATTATTTAAGTCTATTTTTTTCTGATTTCTAATTCAAAACCAATAAATTTGCTTTAGTGTGAAGAAGCCATTACGGACAAAACGACATTCCACATTTTTTTGACAAAAGGGAGCCATTCGTTCAATGTATCCCTCAATAAACCTCCACTTCATTTGCAAGGATTTAATGCTTACTAAACTTAAACGTTTCTGTGTAAGTATTGAATTTGTAGTCCGTTAGGGGGCTAAGGAAAAAATTTGCGAAAAACACGCGCGAAGACACTTAAAAATTTCTTTCATGACTCTCGCTCAATTTCTAAATTTCTTCAGGATGTGCTAAATAATAGACTTAAAAGACAAACTTACATGAAAATATATTGAAACAGTAAAAGCTACAAAGCATTACATTGGTTAAAATTTATTATTAGTAATAATGAATTACCTGTGGTAGAATCAATATGAAAAATTCTTCTTGGACTTGGTTCAACAATATCATACTGAAGTAATGAATTCAGTTGAGAATCTTTGTCTGTAGCCTTGATGACTAGAGGAGAACTCTGATTTGAGAGAACCAATGATCCTATTGGTGCATCTTCGTTCACCCATCCTTTATATACAATTTGTAAAAATGATGGAGCATTATCATTTCGATCCAACACATGGATAACAACCTGGCATGCAGCTTTAGCTCCTGCCTGGAATATAAATAATATCTATAGTTTATTAAAAACATTTTATAAATCTATAAATTGATATATTATAAATGTCAGAATTAAAAAAAATAAAAGTCCGACTAGCACAAACTGTGTTATTTTAGCGTTTTTCCATTCTTATCTCTTGTGTCATTTGGAAAGCTTAGAATAGAAACAGTAACTGTTTTGTCTTTATATTTCATGAAAAACGTAAACACATGTAAAAATGTAAATAGAAACCTCAAAGCAAAGCAAGATCATAGGAAGGAAAAAATGCAGTGTTTGTTGCAATGTCAGGAACGCTGTTTTGTAATTAGAAAACCAATGACATTTTTTTATTTTTTATTGAATAGAAGAGATAAAGAAATAAGGAATGTTGAAAGAGTAGAACATATTGCTAAAAGGCTGGTTACCAATTAATTTAACTAATAAACCATTGAAATGTTTTAACAATTGACTTTTATAAACAATGTCATAAAAAAAAATACTTTTTAATGCTATTTATATATTATTCAATAATACTATCATTATAATGATGGGATGTATTATGAAGGATAATTACATCAATAAAAAAATAAATTACCATATTTGTGGCAGCAACACTCAGATTATAAACTCTGATATTTTCATAATCAAGAGGAACATTTGTGTAGATAGTTCCAGTAGTCGGGTTTATACTGAAAACGTTATCCACATTTCCACGGACAAGTTCGTAACTAAGAGAAGATGTACTCCTTGCTTCAAGACTTTTAACCGGCACACCAGGTGCTTCATTTTCATATATTTCAGCTGCTATTTCCCGACGAATAAACCTGTAATTCATAGAAAGATGTCAGAGTTCATTATAGTGAAAAATATTAAAAGCAAACTGACAGCAACTAAGCAAAAAATTAAATACCTTGGTGGAGCATTATCTGCCATTACAACCATGATATGAACAGGCACAGTTCCCATCAATGATGGTATTCCAGAATCTTTTGCTTTCACTGTTAACATGTACTCAGTCATAGAATTCAAATCAAGTTCTCTAGCAACGTGAAGCGATCCCAATAGTGGGTCTAGTAGAAAAGCATTTCCAACATTTCCTGAAGAAATAAGAAGCGTATAAAGTTCCTAAAGACTCAAGCTAGCAGGGTATGAAGAAAAAGAATTTATTATTTTAACCCTTTAAGGGACAGAGACAGCTTAAGCTGTCGTAAGTTCAAAAATTTGTTTGCGGCGCCGATTCTAATATCTTGTTGCTCTAATAGATATCCTGGGACTGTTCATACTATTTACAACCCTTCCAGCCCCTTTCTACCACTTGGCAGCCCACATAGCGGTACTTTGTCGTCTTCCGGCACCTAGCGTACCCAAACTTGCCTCACCCTTAGGGTACGTTCATGGTGAGGATTCATTCTGCGATGCTACGATAGCTACTCCCATGAGCACTGCCCCGATGTATTCTACATCGATGGAGGGTGTTCATGCTGACTCACCATTGCATTGGTTCTTGCTGGGAGTAAAGTAACCTTCAACAGTGAATTAGCTTTTGTTTATGAAAAAGCTCTGCTTATGTTAGTGAGAAAAAATGAGCCTTTACAATTAGTTCGCGATGTTCCTGACAAAGAAAAAGGGATTGGTTTCTTACTCGAAAAAATTAATGGAATCCTATTAATTTTAGCGAGTTGGATAGACTAGAGTCGCTTAAATTAATATAATTCTATTAATTGCGAGTTGGATTGGCTAGAGTTTTCTTATATCTTCTTGAGCGAGTGGAGCGTAGCGTAGCGATCGGAAACGCATATCATGTATTGCTTAATAAATGTAAAAGATCCAAAAAAGAGAGAGAGAGAAAAGGAATAAAATATGTTTGTTTACAAATATCGTTGTTTGTTATCCTTCATAACCTGCAAAACAGACAACTTTAATGCTTAATAACTTTTTTCATAGTTGAGAGAATTGATTTTGATCATATTAACCTTTTTATTAATGAATATTACTTGCCATTATCTAATATGAATAATAACCGTAGATAACGAGTCAAGTAGTAAAAGATAACCAGCAAAGAACCTGTAAGCTAATCAGTAAGCTTATCAGCGAGTACGAGTAACTGTTATAAATCACTTAACTAAATAAATACTTCAAAAGTAACTGGATGTAGTCTTCGCAAAAAGACCCAATTTTCTTTCATCTCGACAACGAAATAACCAAAAAAGAATAATCACAAAAGATGAAGTAATGAGAGAGGGTAGGTGACCTGCGCACTAGAGTCCTTTTGAAGGAACCAATCACAGTCAGGCCCACATCGCGGCTTCCCTCCTCACTGCGAGGAGAAAACAAAATATTTGTTCTTCCCCGCGGTCACTGCGCGAGTGCGAGAATAGCATCGGAAGTAAGGATCCTCACTATGAACACTCCCACCTTAATACATGTGTTTGTTTTACATCGGGACAGCGCTCATCGGAGTAGCTATCGTAGCATCGCAGAATGAATCCTCACCATGAACGTACCCTTAGAAGCGTTATCAGTGATTTCCTTCCACAGAAGCACATCTATCTTCAACAATGTATGTAAACAAATTGTATATCTATATGAAATACTATTGCTTGATACTTTATCTCTCTAGAATACGTCGCTAGGATGTTATTGATAATTGTAAGACGAAAGTATGGGTTTTTTGTTGTAGTGAGACATAATATGGATGCATTAAATATGGATATTTACACCGGAAAGAGCAAGAAACTACATTCTAATTTAGGCTTAGGAGAACAGATTGTTTTTATCACAGTTTATTTATTTCCTTACTGCTTTATGTAATTATAAATGTCTCAAAGAATAAAAATATTTCTTCACAAATTTTAATTTGAGTAAACGGGCTAATGATCCGATTTAATAGAAATTCAGAAAATAATTAAGCAAAGAATCCAGAGGACAAGGCAACTTACACAGGTAAGAAATCCACTCCTGCACTTGTTGTTGTGCACTTTGTCCTTATTTTTTTAAGCTATGGGTTTGCATTCAAGTACACATTACATAGACACTTAAAGCGCTAGGCACTTTAAGCGGCTCAGGCCGTTTAAAAAAAAAAAAAAAATGAAAAAGTTTGATTTTCTATGGGGTATGTTTTAGCTACCAAAAGGAGTAATTTTTTTGCATGATTTGTTTTTTAATTTGTTTTCCGATGATTGCGCCTTAACCCTATAGAGACGGCAGCAGTCGTATGAGAGAGGGTACCCGGTGACGGGACCCTCCCGATACCTGCCTGTCCCTCCTGACGGCTACTAGCTAGCTCCCTTCAACGGGCGCTCGACAATTGTCTTGTTTTTTTTTTTTTTAGATTTGTGTTCTCGTATTAGTAATATATATATGTATATATATATATATATATATATATATATATATATATATATATTCTTAAATTAGCGCAGAAACATTTCCACGTAACACCTTTGTACTACTGATAGAAAACTTATATCCCTGGAAACTGCGATGCTTCCTCAGCAAATTACATTGTTTACGCTTCGGAAAAAGCCTACCGTCTTCATCGAAATCCTAGAATACTCTTCAATATTACTTCCTGGAGCTGAGTAAGGCTTGGGCTGCAATGTTTCATCTTCCGAAAAGTCACAAACATGTCTACTAAGAAATCTGACTAATATTCTAAAAGAACTAGAGTAGCCCGCCGTCCTTATTTTTTTTAATTTAATTTTCGAGCATCGCAACGACAGGGATTTGCACTTTATAAAATACAACAAATACCGATTTATACAAAAATACAAACTCATAGAACTAAATACAACAAAAGAAAAGAAGCGGCCGTCCTTATACTGGTGGCTGCTGGAGAAGCCCACTGTCAGCCAGTCACGGCTTTCTGCTGGCTGCTAGAGAAGCCCACCGTCAGCCAGTCACGGCTTTGTACTGGCTGCTGGAGAAGCCCACCGCCCAGAAAGGGTTAAATAAGTATCGTTCAAGTTTTTCTGAAACTCTTACCAGAAGATATTGTATAAGTCACTCTTGCATTGTCTCCATGGTCCTTATCAACGGCAGATAATGTAAGTATTTGAGTACCAATAGAAGATGTTTCAAACACTCTTCCTTGAATGAAAGATTGGCTAAATTCCGGAGCATGATCATTAGCATCGTGAACTTCAATTATAACTCTAGCAAAATTTCTTTTTGCAGGAGTTCCATGATCTTTTACCATTACAGTAAGTATATGTTCAGCCAAAGCCTCTCTATAACAACAAATACACATTAATTTATTATTTTAAGGTAGTTTTAATTTGAAAATTCAGTTTAATTTGAAAATCAGTTGAGGTAATCTGATTTACCTGTCTAATGATTGAGAAATGGTGATAGATCCAGTCTGGTAATCCACCTTAAATAAATTTAATGAAGATGGATTTTGTGAGCAATGTAGACTAAACACAACCTTACTGTCTTGATCTTTATCAGAAGCAGTAAGCTTAATAATTTCAGTTCCAACATGAGAATTTTCTGTGACATTAGTACGATAAACAGGTTTAGAGAATTCTGGTCGGTGCTCATTAATGTCCACAACAGACACATACAACTAAAATAATAATTTAGAAATCTCATTACGTTAAAATAAGAGTACTTGGAAAATATATTTGTAATGAAACGAGTCATGTATTAAATACCTGTGTAGATGTGATATAGACCCCATCAGTTACAACAATAGTTAAATTGTATTCATGTTGGACTTCCCAGTCTAGCTGTTTTGCAAGAAGAACACTTCCCTTATCAGCACTTATAACAAACTCAGACCTAGGATCTCCTTCTATATAACAACCAACATTAAAACAATCAAAACCCATCAGCAAAGCTCAGGGGAAATACAATATAAATAAATTATTAAAAATGTAGTAACATATATAAACAATTATGTGAGTTGACACTTTTTCTGTGGGTGTCATTACAGAAGGACACTAGCGAACCTACCCACTTACGAGTGTCCCTTCGGAAGGACACTCCTCTATTACTTTTCTCTTTAGATTCAAAAGGCTTGTAAATGGAGGGGATTCACTTTTACAGCTCCCGGTAAAGACAGTTGCCTTCAGTATTGTTTGGGCTTTCCAACAGTGTTTTCCGTTTTCAAATCAGCTGAGTGGATGGTTTTTTATGAACAAAAAATGTCTACATGAAGAATTCAAATGAAAAATGCCCCAATACTGAGGTATTCCCAAACAATGATAGCAGCAGCGAAAATGTTTCATTAATTCTTAAAAGAATTATTATACTAACCCTTTATGCTGTACCATAGAATGTCATCATCTTCATCTTCACATTGTATCAATGCTACTAAAAATCCAACTAAATCACTCTCATGAACTTGAACATTTTGGTTAGGATTTTTTACAACTGGAGTATGTTTTGAATCATCAGGTAAAGCTATAACTTGAACTGATATCCTTGATATGGCCGATTTATTAGGAGAACCATAGTCAGTAGCACGGACCTGTAGTAAAAAATTAAATGATTATATTATAACAATGTCAATGCAGGTCAATGATAAAACATTCTGTGCTTCAAAAGCTGCATAACTAAGCACATTCCACAGAAGGTAGGTTGTGTACACTGCATTCCTGAATAATTTTCTTAAAATAGCCCACATAAATAATAATAAAAAAAAATGACTGAGCTTTGTTCTTTTATACGAGGCTTTCCTAATGTTTTGTGTAGTGTTTTGTATGGCATTGTGACTGAGTACTTGAATTACAGAAAATTGTGCGCACATTGGGTACCGAAAATGTTGACGGATGTGCATAAAACTAAATATTTAGACAGTGCATTGAATTTCCTTGAGCGGTACCGCAACAACTGTGATGATACTTAAGCCAATTTGTCATGGGCGATGAAACATGGGTGGCCTCCTTCACACCAGAATCAAAGGCATCAGTCCATGGAGAATTTTGGCATTCACATTCATCCGGAAAATTAAAGTTTAAGCTAACAATTTCTGCCCAGAAAATTGTTTGCATAGTTTTTTGGGACAGAAAATGAGTATTGCTTGTGGAATTTCTGCCTTGTAATAAGACAATCAATGCAGCAGCTTATTGTGAGACATAGAAAATCTGTGCCGTTCAATCCAGAACAAAAGACGTGGCAAGTTGAGCAAGAGCATCGTTTTGCTGCATGACAATGCCCGCCCGCATGTGGCTAATCAGACCAAAGATCTCATTACATCTTTTAAATGGGAAACTCTAGATAATCTTTGAAGAAACACCTGGGTGTTCAGCTTCTTCAAGACAATGACGGAGTCAAAACAGTTGCAGTGGTTAACAAGTCAGGTGGCAGACTTCTATGAGGACAGTATTCATAAACTGGTACAACGTTATGACAATTGCCTCAATATTGAAGGAAATTACGTAGAAAAGTAGATGAAAGTACAGGCTTTCATGTAAAAATAAAATTATTGAGATATCTTCACATGTCTTTTTTTAAATTTAAAAACAGTACTTACTTAAAAAACACGCCTCATATCTGTAATGAACAGCTGAATAAATTATTAATTTTTTAATTATTTTATCTTTCAGAATGTTGTATGCAAAGTACTACACTACTTATTAAATACAAAAAAAAAAAACAAACATGATGAAGCAGGGAATTTTTTTGGCGAGCCATTAGGTGTAAGGACTCAAATCAGCATCTATTTTGTGGTAGTCAAATGAAGTACAAGCTAATAATAAGTAATATCTACTTAAAACTGAAACTGAATGATGTAAATAATTGATGAAAAATTATCCAAATAATGTATAATACATTCATAAACTTACAAACAAATCATATTCTTGCCCAGAATAAAATGAACTTAATGAATAAACCATTCCAGTTTTGGGGTTAATTCCAAATTTTCCCTTTCCTCTTCCAGACATGATTTCATAAAATATTTCACCATTTTCATATTCATCAAGATCAACAGCAATAACCTATAAAGAAATAAATGTTACTGACAATACTAAATTTTATATATATATATATATATATATATATATATATATATATATATATATATATATATATATATATATATATATATATATATATATAATATACAGCAATTTAGTTATTGCTTAAAGTGTTGCCCACTTGCAGAAATGAAAGCATTACATCTAGCACTGACTTGATAAATTGCAGCTAAACACTGTTCTGATGATATTTAATACAATTCATCAAACGAAGCAAAAACGAGCAAATCTCTAAAGGACTTTTTGTCTTAGTTTTTAGGTACTCTACACGCTCCTGAAGTTTTGCTATTTAAATTCGGGACATCCTGTATAGATTGTATGCCCCCCCCCCAAAAAAAAACTTCTGGAATCGATGCAGAATGAAAAAAAAAGCAAAGAAAAAAGTCCTTTGGCATATATCTCGTTTTTGCTTTGTTTCCGAGAAAAACGCAAAAAACTACAACAAAAAAATATGAAAAGGCAGTATTTCATAAGACCCATATACAAATTATTAAAAGCATATGTTTTATCCCCCCTCTGCCCACCCATCTCCCCCCTCCGAAAAAAAAAACAAAAATCTTCAAGGTGAAAAAAAGAAACAAACCATGTAAAGCTGCAAGTTCAACATAATTTAACAAACCACAATTTAACAACTTTAAATTCTAAATAAAAATTAATTTTGAATTTTTAAAACATTTAAAATTTAACACTGGATGCATACGTAATTATAAAAGAACAATTTCTTTTTCTAATAATTCCTAATAATCAATTTAAATGCTGGTTAATGTTTTGGCCCCTACTGGGAATATAGGAATCACATCGCACATTGACAGACTTAATGACATTTGTGCTTTGCTCTGCTTTAATCTGTACACAGGCCCATCTGATGTGATGGATGAGCTGCAAAGACTCTGTGTTAAGTCGAGGGGGCAAAAAATGGGGACCTATGATTTCTTTATTCAGCACCCAAAGCCAAACATTTACTGAAAATTTATGCTGATAACAAAACTACTGTACAGCCCTGAGATTTTCATGTTCCCAAATATGAGAATATCTATGATTTAATATCCCTGCTCGTGTAAATATGGCTTCATCAGTCTAAAGTATTATAGTGTAGAACTCTCCATCATTATCTCTGTTCTTTGTATCAGTTGCAAAAATTTAACTGATATGGAAAATCGGCAGGGATTAAGTTTTGAACTTTTTGAAAATGATAAGCATGGCATCAAAGTACCCCAAATTGTGACCCTTGGTACCTGCAAAACAGCCTCATTTTTTTTTTTTTTTTTTTTTTAGGTTTTTGCGATTTTCTCGGAAACAAAGCAAAAAGGAGATATAATACAAAGGCTTTTTTTTTTTGGTTCATCCTGATCAATTCCCGAAGTTTGGCCATTTTTTTGGGGACACCCTGTATATATATATATATATATATATATATATATATGTATATATATATATATATATATATATGTATATATATATATATATATATATATATATATATATATATAAAATAACAATAATAATTTGGCCCAGATCATCCAGGCATGGCTTATCCCTGACACCAGAAGGAGAACAATTGGGCGGAGATGGAGCAAAAACGGAGAATCCTCTTGCCGTAAGGTTTCATAGCATTGTCTTAAATTTCTTCTTCATTACCTGATGGAGCAAATGTGGCTGGTCCATGACTGTAAATTAATGGGGGAAAAAATAAAATTTTAAGGCTAAAATATCACCTTCTAGTGTAAACATTTATGTTGGTCACGGGGCAAAGTGTCCTCAAATACCCATCAACTCATCTCAACATCTTTATCAACTACCAAGGTAGCTGATAAATGCTGAATTACTTATTACATAAATGTGTGAAATAAGCATTTAAACCATAAAAAACTTAACTTCCTTTGATGGTTGACTATGGGGTCAGTCCATATCAAATCATCCAGAAAAATAGTGAAATGAAACCCATGTCATCAGAATTGCCTGGAACTTTTTTTATTTGTTGAACTGGTCATTCTAACGATATATTCCAAATTTTAGTTAGATATCTTCAATACTTTTTGAGTTATGAATTTTTAAAGTTGTCTATAAAACTTGGTTTTGCTTTTACTGACGATTTAAGTCAAAGCGACTTTCATTTACTAAAAAAATTATTTCTCTGTTTATGTTAATGATATCTCAATGGGATTTTCACCAAAATGGCCACAATAATATTTTGAATATGGGAAAAATATATTTACTATCTGTTATCTTTCTGGTTGCTAAGTATATTTATTTAAAAACAAAATTTTATTTTAAAATAATTTAAAAACATAAAAATTTCAAAAATCGATAAAAATAAAAGGCGCTCCATAAAATCAAGTTCTTTTTTCATGGATACATTCTTAAAAGTATAAACTATTAGATTTTAAAAGAAAAACTCTGGGATTTTGCTGTTAAATATTCTTAAATCAATAAAATAATATAAATTCCTTTCTTTTTTTTTTAAATGACCTACTTAAACGTCGGGCGTGGTCAGTACCTGAATGGGTGACCGACTATGTGCTGATGGTATTATAAAAGGGTGGCGACCTGTAGATAGCCCGGCGCTAATAGCCAAATAAGTCGTAAGGAATGGTTAGTTTGCTACGTTGTCTACAGTCAGTGAGTATATGTTCGACGGTAAGTTCTGTTGCATATTCAATAAGTGGGTATTTCTTTTCCGTCTAGTAAGTACGAATGGTCTAGTAAGTAATTTTCTGTAGTCAATTAGAATAATTAAAAACAAAGTTTATAGTAAAACTTAAAAATAGTTTATTTACATATTAAGTTTATATTAAGATTAACCTAAGTAATAGTAAATGTAGCTTCAGCAAGCTGATATTAATCATTAAGTAGGTAATTTTTTTTTTTTTTTGTTTTTAATTATTCTCATTGACTACAGAAAATTACTTACTAGACCATTCGTACTTACTAGACAGAAAAGAAATACCCACTTATCGAATACGTAACAGAACTTACCGTCGAACATATACTAACTGACTGTAGACAACGTAGCAAACTACCCATTTCTTACGACTTATATGACTTACTGATGGAAGGTAGCCCATACATACAAACACTACTAACACATTTAAAGCATGAAAACATCTATTCAAAAATATAACGTACGTTTTAGGCAAATATTTTTATTTCCTTTTTGTTTTTATTCTATATAACGATTTTGATTGAAAATTTTGTTAGCTTACATATTTTCATGACAACAATCATAAAAATATGTAAGTAAGCTAACAAATTATTATTTTTTATTTATTTATTTTTTTTTTTTGGACAACTGACCATTTGTAGATTTGACCAAAACTAACTGCCTTTGATTCTGTCGTTTAAATGAGCTCGTCGCCTCCGTTGCGATACTCACAATAAATAATTGACTACAGTGAAAACTATTCATTTTGTGTTGCAAAATGAAGCCAAGATTATTATTGAAACAACAACAGTTTTTCTTTTCATCTAGTTGTGATCTATACAAGACAAGAAAACACCAAAGAACTGCAAGTTTTCGATCTCTGTGAGGTATCTGATGATTTGGAAGATGATGTGGCATTTGTCTATGAAAATCAAAAGGTTGTCACAACATTTCCGAAATTAATTATCCAGAAGTAAAAACGGTGATGGTGTTTTTGCTACCAGTCATGGGAAGTCCCCTCGTGACGGGATTCGCGAAATTATGAAGCGGATTGTAATAAAAGCAAACCTTCAATGTACTCCAGGAGCCAGATATTTTTTGGCTTTTATAGTGCAAAAATAGATAACATAAAGCTTACTCTGGTTAAAAAGGAAACAATAATAGATTCCAGGCAAAAACCGGAGGATCGTTTCAGTTCAGCCAAGATTGTGTCCGGAACACATAGTTTTTACTATTTTGAACCAAAATTTTACTTACTTAAATTTTTGGAAACTACCAAAACTAAGTTTATAGTAACATTTAAAAATAGTTTATTTACATATTAAGTTTATATTAAGATTAACCTAAGTAATAGTAAATGTAGCTTCAGCAAGCTGATATTAATCATTAAGTAGGTAATTTTTTTTTTTTTTTTTTTTTTTTTTTTTTTTTTTTTTTTTTTTTTTTTTTTTTTTGTAAGGCGCATCAACTATTTGGCTATTAGCGCCGGGCTATCTACAGGTCGCCACCCTTTTATAATACCATCAGCACATAGTCGGTCACCCATTCAGGTACTGACCACGCCTGACGTTTAAGTAGGTAATTTAAAAAAAAAAAAAAAAAGGAATTTATATTATTTTATTGATTTAAGAATATTTAACAGCAAAATCCCAGAGTTTTTCTTTTAAAATCTAATAGTTTATACTTTTAAGAATGTATCCATGAAAAAAGAACTTGATTTTATGGAGCGCCTTTTATTTTTATCGATTTTTGAAATTTTTATGTTTTTAATTTATTTTAAAATAAAATTTTGTTTTTAAATAAATATACTTAGCAACCAGAAAGATAACAGATAGAAAATATATTTTTCCCATATTCAAAATATTATTGTGACCATTTTGGTGAAAATCCCATTGAGATATCATTAACATAAACAGAGTAATAATTTTTTTAGTAAATGAAAGTCGCTTTGACTTAAATCGTCAGTAAAAGCAAAACCAAGTTTTATAGACAACTTTAAAAATTCATAACTCAAAAAGTATTGAAGATATCTAACTAAAATTTGGAATATATCGTTAAAATGACCAGTTCAACAAATAAAAAAAGTTTCAGGCAATTCTGAGGACATGGGTTTCATGGCCTGGATGATCTGATATGGACTGACCCTATTGCCTTGCTAACAGGTAGGAGTCAGTTCACTTAATAACATAGCCTAACCAAAACATTAAAATGCAGGAAAATAAATCTCCCTAACATCTTCTAGATAGTATTCGTAGTCATTTAATTCAACGCTTTTTAATAATTGAAGGAGAGAAAAAAATCAATTAAAAAGTGGTGTACTGTAGTACACCATGCCCTGAAAAGGGTTAATTATTTTATGTTACTTACCCTAAAAAGTGGTTCACCGGAATCATTTACAGGAAAACTTTCCCAAGTACCATTTGTTAACAGAGATTCTGAACCTGAGTCCGACTCTCCTGACCAATTCTAAAATAAAGTTTGATTAAAACAAAATTATTTCTTTTTTTAAAATTTAAATATGTGAGCATTATTCAAGTAGTTTTAACGTAATTGTCCCTTGGCGATATAATTGAGGCGGCCAGATTTTTATTTTTTATTTTTTTCTTGGAATGACTAATGGAATAAAGAGGAAATTAATGCTACCAAAATTAAATTCTGAATTTCAAAATTTAATGTCAAAATTACAAATTTCATAGACACAAAATCATTACCGTCCACTATCCCTGAACACATTGATTACATTTTACTATAGTTTTAGGGGTAAGGATATTATATTTTTTGCTCATGTGTTGCTTCATTTTAAAATAATAATATTTAAGGTGAATTCATATAAATTTAAATAAATAAAAAAAAATTCAAACTTCGTAATAGTGCCTTTAAAGTTGCCCCTCAGTTTTGAAATCATTACCGCCCGCCTTTTAGTGCGGTTCCTCATTCCCTCCATAGGGAGGAACCCCGCTTATAAGGTTGACCTCATGACCCAATCCGGAAGTGCCGACTAGAAAATTTTGCGTTTCAGAACCCCTAGAGAATGAAAATAATGGTGGTTCAAATTTGTATATATATATATATATATATATATATATATATATATATGTTTTCTGCAACTCGGCTTCTTTCTCCAGCGGTCTTGCTCCTCCTTTCATCGCAATATTTCGCCGGATTCCTCTCCGGCTTCTTCTGGCAGTCACTCATCCTTGCTGGTTGGTAAGGGAATGAGCTCGTCAGTGGTTTGGGCCCTTCTTATCCTTCTTGGTCGGAGACTATGCGAGCCAATGAACTGGGGAGGCTCTGGGCCAATCGGGTTTCGTCTGTCTATGTTAGGTTCCTCTGTCGTCCGTTCGGGGCGCTGGTGGTCCTGTATGAGTGGGTTATCTCCAGTCTTCTTCAGGATGGCCCGCCAGGTGCTGGAGAGGATGAGTCCTTCTTCTCTATTGAAGTTGGCTGGATTTTTGTGGATCTCAATCGCCTCTCTGATGAGTCTCCTGTTCAGCATGTCTTCCTTAGCCAGGGTCTTGGCTTGATCAAACAGGACTTGTCTGGGACACTCTTCTCCATGTGTTGCCACAGCAGAAGTTTTGGTGCGTCCCAGCCTGTAGTCTGCAGCGTGTTGCGCGATCCGAGTGGCTACCTTTTTCCCTGTCTGTCCTATGTACACTTTCCCGCAGTCACATGGTAGAAGATATACACCCTGGTCTTGCAACCGCTGCTTGTCCTTGCTTTTGCTCAGCCAATCCCCAATTTTGTTCAGCGGCTTGTAGGCGACCTCCATATCCTGTTTCCTAAATAGTCTGCCTAGCTTCTCGCTGACCCCGCTGACATACGGTAGGGTAATTCTGCTTCTGGTTTGTGTTTCCCTCTTGTTGCTCTCATCACGGTGGCGATTTTCCACCATCCTTATTGTTCGGGCCAACTTCTTCCTGTCGTATCCATTCCCGGCTAAGTCATCCGTCAGTTGACTGAGTTCTGATCTTAGGAGTGATTGGTTACTGCACAGAGTTATAGCTCTGTGTGCCAGTGTCTTAACCACTCCCATTTTTTGTGCTGTGTGGTGGTGAGAATCAGCGTGGAGGTATCTTCCTGTGGCCGTGGGTTTTCTGTATACAGTGTGCTCCAGTTCACCGTTGGTTCCTTTTATGATCAGGAGGTCCAGGAAAGGTAATCTGCCGTCCTTCTCTTCTTCGACAGTAAATCTGATGTTCGGGTGCAAATTGTTCATGAGATGAAGGAATTTTTTGAGTTCCTCTGCACCATGCTGCCAGATTGCGAAGACATCGTCCACGTATCGGAGCCAAAGCTTCGGTTTGTGTTCGCTGCCCTCGATCAGTCGCCTTTCGAAGTCCTCCATGAAAATGTCAGCCACAACTGGTGATAGGGGGCTGCCCATGGCCACTCCATCCTTCTGCCTGTAGATAATGTCTTTATACTGGAAATAGCACGATGTTAGGACCAGCTCAGCTAGTTCCATCATCCCACCTTCCAAATATTTGTTGCCCTTTATAAGCTGGATTGCATCTTTGGCTGGAAGGTTGGTGAAGAGGGACTCCACGTCAAAACTGACCAATAAATCTCCATCCTCAAGTTTCGTATTCTTTCCTATCTCCACCAGATGCTTCGAATTTTTGACGGCCGAAAAGGACTCTCCTGTGTATGGCTTTAGAGCTCTTGCTAGCACCTTGCTGGCTCTATAGGTCGGCGCTCCAATCATCGAGACAATTGGTCTTAGGTGTGCTCCTTCTTTGTGGATTTTGGGTAATCCATAAATCCTTGGAATCCTCGAGTCACCGGGTGCCATCTGTGCTATTTGAGTCTCGTCCGTTATCTTTTCTTTTAAAATCTTTTTTATTTTATTTTCAATCCGTCTGGTGGGGTTCGTCTTTTCTTTTTCGTACGTGTCTGGGGATATGAGACTTTCCATTTTCTTCTCATATGTTGGTCTGTCGAGAATCACAGTCATGTTGCCCTTATCAGCCTTCGTGATAATGTCTTCTCTTTTTCTGAGATCACGTAAGGCTCTTCTTTGGGCTGGTGTCAGGTTGTCCTTGGGGGGCCTTGCTCTCCCGATGAGGTGGGCAGCTTCCAATCTCATCGTTTCAGCCTTGTCCTTATCCATGTGATAAAGTGCGGCCTCGATGCTGGTTACCAGCTCCTCCGTCGGGGTACGTCTTGGTGCCACTGCAAAATTCATACCTCTCTCAAGGACGTCTTTTGCTTCCTGGGACAGCTCAACTCCAGCCATGTTGACAATGACCCTTCTCTCCACTGGTGGGCTCGGTGGTTGTAGTGAAATTTGATTTTCAACGGCCCTGTTGAGGGCCATCAAATTAGACTTTTTTATCAATTTGTTCCATTTGTTTGTTTTTCTATCAGCGTTTTTGGCCCCTGTTTTGTCCGCCTTGTTTTTCGTTATGCGGTCAACAGTCTCCCAAAAGTCTGGGTCAACTGTTGAGCGTATTTTCTCTGTTAGGGACGTCTCTTCCGTTATTTGGGTCCATAGTCTGTAGCGGTAGGCTCCAATCCTTTCCCTCAGCAGCGCCTTCTCCATGTTATCATAGATCCGGGCTGCTTTAGGAGTCTTAAGGGGCCTCTTCATCCTCAGGAATAGTGGGGTTATCTTTTCATCCAGACAGGGAAGAAGGTAGCCACTCGGATCGCGCAACACGCTGCAGACTACAGGCTGGGACGCACCAAAACTTCTGCTGTGGCAACACATGGAGAAGGGTGTCTCAGACAAGTCCTGTTTGATCAAGCCAAGACCCTGGCTAAGGAAGACACGCTGAACAGGAGACTCATCAGAGAGGCGATTGAGATCCACAAAAATCCAGCCAACTTCAATAGAGAAGAAGGACTCATCCTCTCCAGCACCTGGCGGGCCATCCTGAAGAAGACTGGAGATAACCCACTCATACAGGACCACCAGCGCCTCGAACGGACGACAGAGGAACCTAACATAGACAGACGAAACCCGATTGGCCCAGAGCCTCCCCAGTTCATTGGCTCGCATAGTCTCCGACCAAGAAGGATAAGAAGGGCCCAAACCACTGACGAGCTCATTCCCTTACCAACCAGCAAGGATGAGTGACTGCCAGAAGAAGCCGGAGAGGAATCCGGCGAAATATTGCGATGAAAGGAGGAGCAAGACCGCTGGAGAAAGAAGCAGAGTTGCAGAAAACACATCTAATTCCCAGCGAAGCAGCTTGAAAGTTAACATATATATATATATGTATATATACTTGACCTTTCAAATTAGACAAAAGATTTTTGTACCAAATTTCATCAAAATCAGACCATTATTCGTTGTGCCAGACCATTTGATAAAATTTGGTACAAAAATCTTTCGTCTAATTTGAAAGGTCAAGTTCATTAACCAGCAGAATCCGCCCACCAGGACATGGTTTTTGACGTGAAATTTGCGTGAAAAAAATCGTTCTGCTTACTTCATATGCTTGCAAGTACTCGTTTTATAGGCGTCTTGGCCTAGGAAAACGAATGAAACCATTTTTAAGGCGATAGCTTTAACCGTTTTCAGAAAATTGGAAAAATAGTTGTTGAATAACGTTTTTGGTTTGGGTACTTAGAATCATGGGATTCAGTTGAAACATTTCGGCATGTTTGAATTTCATCAAAACTAATATGTTGAAAATTTGGTTCCGTTTGGAGTTAAAAATAGGTTAGAATAAAATATTTTATTAACAGACATGGAAAAGCTTTGGGAACTTCGTATACTTTCCTTAATATCTCGAAAAGGGTTGAGAATCTTTGTAAACAGAAGGGTACCATTCGAAAGCTTCTCTACTAAATGCTCAACGAAAAAGGTTCTGGAGAAATTTTTTCGTTAGGTGATGTCAATCGGAGAAATAAGTGCTTAAACTTTGAAGTAATTGATTCCATTTATTCGAACTGCTCTTCTTGTCTGTTTTTATTCCTTGTTATTTTTTAATTGCTTATAGTTGGATAATGCATTTGCCAATAAAACAGATTAAGTAAAATAAGAAAAACAATTTATTAAGTATAGAGGGAGATTCGAAGACCTTGAACGGGGGCCTTTCTGGGGTTGGGCGACCCATACAGGTAAGAACATAAATCAAGACCTTTCAAGAAAGGTGGAACCAAAATAATGGCTGTTTCTATTTTAATCTTTCCAAATGAGACTAGGGATAAGAACCGTGCTAAGATGATGCAGTTCCTCCGAGCGAGACTTTTTTGAATTAACGAGAAAACCTATCAGGATAGAGCAAGTTGTATCCAAATAGATGTTGGATCAGCTCTCTCAAACTGATTTTTGTTGTCCAGAAGGTACGGAAGATAAATGTATGTTTTTTCGATGTGTTTTATCTAGTAAGTCACAATTGGATTATTTTGCAGGTCATTACCGTCTCCCATTTTATAATTCAAAACATCCATGAACAATTTTTTTTCGTCTAACAATTAAATAGTGCTTCATAAAGTAAGTACTTAACAATATTTTTTATTAATATAATTATTTCCGAAAAAAAAATTAGAAATATTTTTGTAACAATTATCATTACCGTCTGCATCATTACCGCCCTACTCTACATTCAATGGATATCAGAGTTGGGCATAATTTTAGTTATAAATAAAAATAAGAATTTATTTATACCTCATTTATTAGTAAATAGGAATATAATTAAATTTGTATTGATAAGTGAGAATACAAATTTATTTGTATGCACGTATGATAAATTGTGGGACAAACCTGGGTCTAACCTATTTAGTTATTCAACTAAAACATATTATGCTAATAAAATGTAGAATAGAAAAACAGACATTTAGTTCCATTTTTATTAAATACGAGAGTTAAAAGACACAAAAATTATTTGAAGAGCATTACCATTCAATAACATATCCCTACCATCCGGGGCGCCATTTTGGAAATAGCCATATTTCAAAAAATAAAGTTGTGGGTGCATGACCAACAATCGACAAAAATTAACCATCATATATACGTTCAATTGGTACAAAAAAAAGTTGATTAATTTTCAAGTTGATTTCTGTAAAATTTGAGAACCAAAAAGTAAAATCTATCTGAATAATGCTCATGCATATTAAAATATCAGTTTTCTATTTTTAATATTTACAGCTATGAGGGAGGAACTTTACCTGAGATAGAGGTGATTCTTTATATCTTGTTTCCGGAATAATAAAATGATACAATTGTTCTTCAAATACAGGTGCATTGTCATTAACATCTTCTACAGTAACAATAACTTGTGTAGTGCTAGACAAAGGAGGTGTCCCGTCATCAGTTACAGTTACCTAGATAATTGTAAAAATGTCATAAAAATGTCTGTAGGTCATAGTGGAAAAGCATTCAATAGAAAATATCAAACCTCTAAAATATGTTCAGCCTGATTTTCACGGTCAAGTTTTCTGCCAGTTGTGCTAATGAGACCTGCAAATAAAAGAGAAGAGTTAATCTTGTACAAACTCAAATGATTATTACTATGTAATAATAATGGTTAAATATTCTTAAAAATGCGAGATACTGCTATTTTTGTTGTTAAGAGGAGAAAAAGATGTTATCCCATGCCTATGATTTCTTTTACTGCAAAGAAAAAAAAATGTAACATTTTTTTATCTCCCATAGGAAAAATGCAATCTCAAATTAAACTTCTGTTTGTTTTTTTTTGTTTTTTTTTTTTTAATTTGAAAATGGGTGAGTGCTGTATTTTAGCTTCAAAGGAATAGCATATAATAATAATAAAAAGATTGGACAAGAGTGGAAAAGTTTAAAAAATAACCTTATCCCGAAAACAACTTTTTATCTGTACATAAAATAAAATTGTAACGGATCGCTGTCTGTAGATGGAAAATATATGGAAAAAAATATTATTGAGGACATGATCAACGCTGTACCACCCAAAACAACGATTATTAGAATTTTTGTCTGTGCATGCTAATTTCAGAAACGACATATCTGATTTATATGAGGCTTTCACTCATATATTGTGGTAAGCATCATTTTAAATTTAGTGTTTGTTTCATACCAATCAGTCCATAAATAAAAAAAGTCCGAATCGCAGGAACTGCATCATCTTAGCGCGGTTTACCGTTTAGGGTGTTCCATATGTTTACCTGGAACACCCTGAAGCTGGCTTGGCCAGGCAAGATCACGCATTTGAACACATTTTTACAGGTATTTACCTATAATTAGAAAACAAAAGCTTTACCTCGAATTGGTACTGATGGTCACGCTTGTGAACCGTCCTGGGATTCTCGTGAGCCCATGTGTGTTAGTTATAGTAATTAAATATCCCATCCCTAATAAATAAGATGTAGATAGTCCTGTGAAAATGTGCTCAAATGCGTGATCTATGTAAAAATAATAATTTTTTTGTTAATGTATGGTTGGGGTTCATTAATGGACACCTCCTGGATCCAGTCTAAGTTACTGTAATTAACAAATTCAAAATAAACGTGTATTTTACTTATTTGCTATTTTTAGGATTTGTTTTTTATTTTTGTGGAAGTATTTTTTTTTATTGTTTTAAGCAAATATTTACTTAATTTTGAAGTAAATATTAATAAAAATAAATATTTCTTTTAAGCTTTTTGAATAAACTGAAGAAAAAATTTAATTTTCTTTTCACAGATCCATGTTTTTTTTTCTTTCTTAACTTTTGTCCCTAAATTGTTCACATACTTCAATAACACAGGGTTATGATACATGAATGGAAAGCTGGTTAAATGAAGAATTTTCCTGAAACCCGGAAATCTCAGATCCTGCCCATTGAGGAGTAAAGCTGGTAAGAAATATCAAGAAAATGTCAGGAAATTTAGAATAGCTTTCTTTTGGTAAGATAGACATACTTACATTCATTCATGTTTACGTTTACTATCAACTATTTTTATCGTAAATTTACTCAGCTTTCAATTGGTTTTACTTCATTTCTAGTAGAACCATCTGGGCCGGAGCTGCAATGATTATTCTACTAAAAACCATTTTTGTCTCGATAAAACAATAAAACAACGTTTTCTCCCTTATGTGTGAGAATTCGGAAAATTGTCGTAGAACATTTTTTGTTCCCCTAAAGGTCCTCTATCACCTCCCACAATATGACTAGACATTTACGGGACACTCTGTGTGTGTGTATATATATATATATATATATATATATATATATATACAAATTCGAACCACCGTTATTTTCCTTCTCTAGGGGTCCTGAAACGTAAAATTTTCTAGTCGGAACATCCGGATTGTTTCATGAGGTCAACCTTATAAGCGGGGTTCCTTCCTATGAAGGGAGGGAGGGAGGAACCGCACTAAAAGTTATGCCAATGAAAAGAGTGACGTAGAACATTTAATGAACTATTGTTAACACGATACACACCAGTTTTTGTTTTTCGTCAAGAAACTTGTTATATAATATTCCCCTAGCAAACGATTGAATGAGTTCTTTAACCAGGAAAATCAGTCCATTTGGAGGGGGAGGGGTTACTCTGGACCCAAAGTAGTTATTTGCCCATACCGGCCGCAATTTTTGTTGCATTGCAACGAAACCCGGTATCCGTTGTGATTACATACTACAGAGAAAAATATGTTGTAAAAGTAAACTAAATCGGTTCATGAGGAGGGGGAGTTTACTCTGGACCCAAATTACCAATTTGCCACTACCAGCCGTAATTATAGTTATATTTCAACAAAACTCGGTATTCATTATGATCATCTACAGAGAAAAATATTTTGTAAAAATAAAATAAATCTTTTGGTTAGGAGGGGGGTTTACTCCAGATCCAAATTGCCAATTTGCCACTACCAGCCATAATTATTGTTATATTTCAACAATACCCGGTATTCATTTTGATCTTCTACAGAGAAAAAATATAGCCTTGCAACATTGATTTTTCAAACGATTTACTGGCATCCTTTACAATAAAAGGAATATATTCGGATGTGGCCTAGGAGCGAGGGTTTCTCTACATGAGGATACTCAGTCATAACCTGTGGAGGGGGTTTAGCCAGCCTGAATAAACTCGGGCATAGCCTTTCAGCAGTTAATGCTTAATGCTTAGGGGCATTGTTTAGTCGGAATATAAAATTGTATTGAATGCCACCTAAGACCTAAACATTTTAGTAGAACAACACTCTCAGTGAGCAAAATTCAAAATGTGCTGCATAAAATTTATTATAATGGTTAGATCCCCAGGAAGAAATTCTGGGCAATTAAAACAAAAAAGAAAAGAGTATTAAAATTTCCCTCAGATTATCAAAATAAAGATGAGGAGTTCTAAAATAGGGTCTTTTTTGTGGATGAGAGCAAATTTAATATATTTGGAATGGATGGCAGAGGGAAAGAGAATCCAGAGCTATGTCCAGAAACTTTGCATTGAGGTGGCTCTAAACTTGTTTGGGGATAGGGATGTTCCGATACCATCAAAGTATCGATACCTACTCATATAAGTAGTACTCAAAGCATTATTCAATACTACTCGTTTAAATACTCCTAAAGTATCAATACTTACTCATATAGATACTTTCAGATATTTTTTACTGAAACATTCATAGCAAGGACAATGATATTATGAATGAAAAATTAAAAGTAAAGTAATTAATTAACTAATTTTTACTTCATTAACAAAAAATATCATTTATTATTAAGTATATAAAACCAAAACTCTTTAGCATCAAGATTTCCCCAAAACAGTAAAACAGTATTTTGGAGACAATCTGTTCCTTGTTTGCGACATTGTTGCTCCGGCTTTGGAAAATAAGCACTCGCTTGGAACCGATGTTGAGACTACAATTATATATTTTGCGCATATTTGTACAGACAGAAAATACAAATTTCGTATCCCATTCTGCAAATGGGTTGGGTTGCTTTTAAGGGGAACTACTGGATTTGATAAATATACAAAAACTTCATCACCCTGGTGAGATTTTTACTTTTTCTTGAGTCCATGTGCTAACTCCTCATAATGATACCGAAAATCATATTCGAGTGGTGCAGTAGATGAGGCATCATATTCTGTCTCATTTGGGCTGCTAAGTTGTCAGAAATCCATAGTTCCAAGTTCTTGAATAGCTCTTCCACATATGTATGGATCTTGGAAGTGTAGGTTTTAAAACCTTGGGTCTAGTTCATTCAATGTTTCAATTTCCACAGCACATGGCAAATTTGGAGCTACTACACTTTCGATTGAAATCTCTTATATTACTATTTTCAACATTAGGAATCGCTCTAACATAAAAAATTTTGAGTTCGATATAGTTCTTACATCTGCAATAAGTTTTAAAAACTGATTCGTCTGATTATTCGTAACTTTTCCGCCTGAACAACACTATTTTTAAACCAATGAACAATTTACCGTTCTTTTATAACAACTGATTTAACACAGGATAACTTTAGTGCGTCTTCAACTACAAGATTTATAGTTTGCGTAAGGTAAATGTTCTTTTTTCACCTAAAAACATCTGTATGGTAGCCAACATTGAACTGGCATTATCTGTTACAGCTACACGAATTTTGGTAAGTAGAATATCCCATTTTTTAATAATATCAAGAAAATTTTCAGAAATACTTACACATTTTACCAGTTTCTACAAAATGTACTGCGACGACCATGAATCCTACTTCATTCATAGTCTCTATTCATATACCTACCGTTAGACAGGAATTGTGTATTTTGGATCATGTGGACTTACAAATAGCAACACAAGCTTCATAATTTTCTTTAGTTCCGAAGTCAGTCTGATTCAATTCGATACCAATTACTTTTTGTTTCGATACTGAGTAAGTATTGCAAGAATTATTCGATGCTATTAGTACTTGGTATCGAATCAAAAGTATCGAGTACCTACTTGTATTTACTAGTATCGGAATGTCCCTATTTGGGGGTGTATGATCTCAGCCGGGGTCAGATACTTGGTCATCATAAATTAAATTATGGATCACAGAGTGTATGTTGTGTAGATCTATCAGCAGCAAAAATGAACATTAAAGAGAATATTATGTGGCTTTTTGAAACTCTAGAATGTCTCGAAACTCCTCTCCAATCACCTGACATGAACCCTGTAAAACATTCATGGTATCTTCTCAAGATACAAATAAGGGAGTGAAATATAAAAAATAAAAATTATTTAAAAATTGCTTTGCTATCAGAATTGTATAGAATCCACAGCTTAGTTACAAAAAAAAGTTGTTAATGCCAAGATGACTGAGAACTGTTACAGAAGCAAAAGGATACCCAACTAAGCATTGATCTCTAAAGGACATATTAAAATTATGTTTATATTATACTGAAAATAGAGGAATTCCATTACTTTTTATAATCACTTGTTTTTGCTTATACTTTTTTGTTCATTTTTAAAAATCATTATATGCATTTTATAATTCATAACTGACCTTAAATTTAATTTTTAAACATATATTTATATGTTTCAATAAAATTAATAAAAAACATTTCAGGATATGGTTCTTTTTTATTCATTTCAACTGCTACCCAATACTTTTAGTTCTGACTGCGTAATCAGAGAAGAAAGAAAGCAAAAGGAGAGGGATTTTTGCTTGGAGAAGAACTCATTACCAAATAAAAACGAAAACCAAGCAGAGTAATGACTATAATAAAAATCAGAAAGGAAAAGAATTGTTTAATGAAGTTTAAATAGAAGTGTCACATCATAAGTGACAAGATCTGAGAAGACAAATAAATAATGCATCATGACATAGCTTAATAAAATATTCTATGAAGGAATTGGAGAAGCTTAAATATAACATTTTTTCTATATCAGTAAATGGAAAACATAATATGGAAAATGGAATTGTCTGAGCAGAACTCTTACCTGAATGAAAGTCAATTGAGAATACACTTTCTGGGTTCCCTGATGTAATTCTAAAAGAGACTGTTTTTGAATCTGGATCAATAGCAGACAGCTGAAGGATTGGTGTGCCTACAGGGGAATTTTCTTTGACCCGAGGGTAATAAATTGGCTCCAAAGTCAAAGGCACATTATCATTGATATTGGCCACTGCAATGAAAACCTAAAAAAAAAAGCAAAAAAATAAAAAGACATTAGTACATGTTTGTTCACTAGTTTAATAACCTACTTATGAAAAAAACAAAACAATTAAAACATTATGAATAAAACACAGATTGTTGAATAGCCTCTTTGTTTCTTAAAGCAAGAATGTTTGAATTTCAAGTTCTACTGAAAGTGTAGACCAATATAGGATTTGAGACAGACCCCTTGTCAGGTCCAAAATTAGCTCATATTTTTATTTAATTTTTAAAATTTAGATCTGTTACAATCTTTATCATATACATTTGATTTTATCTATGAATACAACGTAAAAAAAAGAAAAGAAAAGAAAAAGTATAATAGCTACTAATGATAAATGACTAATAACAATATTTGTTTATAAAAAAGGAAGTTATTCCTGCTCTTAATAATAAAGATTGTTAATTATTTCATTTCAAGGTCTTAATCAGGTTTATTTATTTCTCAAAATTTTTAGCAAATACTTTGGTATGTAGTATCTTATTTCTCTATTGAAAATTAATTAATATTATTATTAGCACCTATTTACTTGTATACACCTCAATAAAAATGTTCACTTTACCTGTTTATTAATACCATAATTGTTCTAATAATTTAACAACAAATTGTTCTTTTATAATAAGTTGAATTGTATTAATAGACCGGTCATTTACCTTACTTATAAACTTTTTTTTCTGTGTATTAATTTCTGTTTTTTTTTCTTTGTTTCTTTATTTTAGCTGACGAAGGCTACCAAAGAGTAGCCGAAACGTCCTAATTATAGATTTTTTACAAAAATTGCATTGAGGTTTTCTTTATTTATTCCATGTTTGCTTATCACCTCGACGGCTAACTATCTAATCTTCATTATATATATATATATATATATATATATATATATATATATATATACATATGTATATACATATGTATATACAAATTTAATCCACCGTTATTTTTGTTCTCTAGGGGTTCTGAAACGTAACATTTTCCAGTCGGTAGTTTCGGATTGCGTCATAAGGTCAACCGTATAAGCGGGGCTCCTCCCTATGGAGGGAGGGAGGAACCGCGCTAAAAAGAGTGGCTAAGTAAAAAAAAATAAATAATTTTTTATATTAGGTTAAGGCTCGAATTTATATGAAAGGCCAAGTCTTTCATTTATAGTAATAAGAGAAGGATGAATACTTCTTATAAGTAAGAGATCAGACATATATGATCTTTCCCCCTTCTTCTCATTCTATGCAAGGCTAATCGAGAATTATGGCCACCTCCCCCTTCTTCCCTTTGTACAAAAGGCAAATCAAGATTTTAACCGTAAATAGCTAGTTCGCCGGTATGGGAAATAATTTCGAGAGGGGCCACGAAAATTTCGGGGGGGGGGGCTGAGACCATTTTCGGGGCATGGAATATGAAAAATTTAGAATTTAAAATAGTTTTAGGCAACTAAAACGCTATTTCAACTAAAATAAACTATTTTTTATTAACTAAGCGA
The DNA here is from genome assembly GCA_946811695.1 of Gonocerus acuteangulatus. NCBI lineage: Eukaryota > Metazoa > Arthropoda > Insecta > Hemiptera > Coreidae > Gonocerus > Gonocerus acuteangulatus. The sequence continues at coordinate 22,875,120 of OX328132.1, forward strand.
TCCTATTTAATTTATTTTTAAGGTTTTTATGAAACATTTTTACCATCAAATGAAAATTTGGGGGGGGGGCTTATATATGCCCATGGCGACAACTCAGGAGGCAACAGACAACGACACAAGTCGTACATGTGAGGAAGCCTTCCAGCGTTGACTCGGGCAACCTAATCAGATCCGACCCGTTTTGCCCCGGGCTACTCGTGAGCCAGAGTGAAAACCTAAACAGTCTGGGGGCCACTGATGCCGGGGAAGGTTGCGCTACAGCTACAAGATTTACGAAAGGCATGTCCAGATTGATGTCCTATCCCCTCCTTCCCTTCTACGGAAGGCAAATTGAGATTTATGCCCCTTCCGCTTTCTTCTCTTTATACGAAAGAAAAAGCGAAACTTATGCCCTAACCCTTCGACTCCTTCTCAGAAAAGCAAATCACATACTTTCCTCCTCCTGTTCCTTTTCTACAAAGAGAAAATTGACACTTATGGACCTCTCCTTCACTTTCTACGAGATGCAAATTGAGATTTTTGTCCCGTACCCTTTGCTCTCTTAATACGAAAGGAAATTCGAAGCTTATGCCCCAACCTTTCTCAACTTCCTCTGAAAGTCAAATCGGAACTGGTGTCCCAAACCTTCCTCTCTTTTTCCCTTCATCTTCCCTTTTTACGAAAAGCAAATCAAGATTTATGTCCCTCAATTTTCTTCCTTTCTAATTTAGAGAAAGCAAATCAAGACTTACGGTCCCTCCCCCTCTTCCCTTTTAACAAAAGGTAAATCTATATTTATGGTCTCGTCATTCTTCCTCTCTTTCTACGAATAGAAAATAAGAGCTTCTGGTGTCTTCTCTCTTCCTCTCTTTCCTCGAAGAACAAATCAAAACATCCGGTGTCCTTTCTCTTCCTGTCTTTCTACGAAGACCAAATCATAACTTCTGGTGTATTTTCTCTTCCTTTCTTTCTACGAAGACCAAATCAAAGCTTCTGGTGTCTTTTCTATTCCTTTCTTTCTACGAAGATCAAATCAGAACTTCTGGTGTCTTTCCTCTTCTTCTCTTTCTACGAAGACCAAACCGAAACTTCTGGTGTCTTTACTCTTCCTCACTTTCAATGAAAGAAACGTCGAGACTTATGGCCTTCCCGACTTCATGCGTTTCTATGATAGATAAATAGAAACTTATGGTGGCCCAAGGGTGAGACTGCGGGGACTGCAGCCCCTTCCCCTCACATTTCGATTTCATCGGTAAAAATGTGTCAGAAAAACCTAAAAAAAAACTCCGACTCGCAGGAACTGCATCATCTTAGCGCAGTTCCGTTCTTATCCCTAGTCTCATTTGGAAAGATTAAAAAAGAAGCAGTTATTGTTTTGGTTCCACTTTTCTTGAAAGGTCTTGATTTATGACCTTACCTGGATGGGTCGGCCAACCCAAGAAAGGCCACCGCTAGGCAGTTGAAAATTCTCACAAGGTCTTCGAATCTCTCTCGAAGCTATATTTCTAACAATAAATTGTTTTTCTTATTTTACTTAACCTGTTTTACCTGTACAGAATTTAGTAAGCTTTCTAATTGAAACCTTCAGCTTACCAATATTTTCAACCGTTTTCGAGATATTAAGGAAAGTATACAAAGTTACCGAAACTTTTCATGTCTGTTAATAAAATATTTTGTTCTAACCCTTCCTTAACTCCAAACGTAAGCAAAATTTCAACATATTAGTTTTGATGAAATTTTTCAACTGAACCCCACGATTATAAGTACCCAAACCAAAAACGGTATTCAACAACTATTTTTCCAAGTTTCTCGACAACGGTTAAAGCTATCGCCTTAAAAATTGGTCCATTCGTTTTTCTAAGCACAGAAGCCTATAAAACGAGTACTTGCAAGCATATGAAGTAAGCGGAACGATTTTTTTCGCGCGACATTCGCTCCAAAAACGATGTTCCGGTGGGAACATTCGGTTCTGCTGGTTAACGAACTTGACCTTTCAAATTAGAAGAAACATTTTTGTACCAAATTTCATCAAAATCGGACCATTATTCGCTGACGTATGCCACGAACAGACAAATATATATATATATATATATATATATATATATATATATATATATATATACAAATATATATATACAAATTTGAACCACCTTAATTTTCGGTCTCTAGGGGTTCTGAAACGCAAAATTTTCCAGTCGGCACTTCCGGATTGCGTCATGCGATCAACCTTATAAGCGGGGTTCCTCCCTATGGAGGGAGGGAGGAACCGCGCTAAAAAAAAAAAAAAATTAAATGATCACTTAGTTCAGAAAAAATAATTATTTTGGGGGGTAATAGCGTTGTAGTTGGCTAACTATGCCAAGTTCTAGGTTGTTAGTATTCCATAATCCCCAAAAGCCTCCCGTATATCCAGCCCACTACCCCGAAATTATTTCCTATATACCCCCCTGATGGTGCCTTCTCATTCCTTTTTATATACGAAAGGAAAATAGACGTATTCGTCTTCCAAAGCTCAGAGGTTTTTGAGTGGTTGGCTTTTGTAAAATTTACTTTCATCTTTTTACTCCAAATATTCGGTTTATTTGCAGGGAAAACGGAGAAACGCGGAGATCATATTCTCCGGTTACTCAGAAAACTACACACACACACATATATATATGTGTATATATATATATATATATATATATATATATATATATATACATACATATGTGTGTGTGTGAATGAATATATATATATATATATATATATATATATATATATATATATATATATATTTAATGTTGCAATAACTGAAAGGAGGCTTAAAATATGTAATTACAGAATAATAAAATTTTATTAATAATCATTGTAAAATTAAACATTCCTTCAGATCAAAGTAATAATAATTGATACTGAACCTGTAAAGTAGTATGAAGTGGAACTACGCCATGATCTTGAGCAATTACTGTTAACCAATAATGTCCTTTAGCCTCAGTATCTAGAACACTCAGTGTTCTTATATTTCCTGCAACAAGAAAAAAATCACTATTAGGATAAAAAAAAAAAAAAATTAATATATAATGGAATGCAACGTGAAAATGTATAAATGATTTATGAACCCCTCCCCTCACCGGAATATTTCCACCAATCTGAAGTACCTTGGCCAATCTCATTGTTTCCCTCGCTGAGAAAAAAAAAAAAACATGAAGGCACCTTAGCAAGCATTGGGTAATTTTAAAGAGATTTCAAATTATACTCTACGAAAAGAAAATAATTCCTTCCGTAATTTAAAATATCGCCGACAAAAACAAAAAAAGCCCGATTCGCAGGAACTGCGTCATCTTAGCGCGGTTACGTACATCTGGAAGAAATGGAATAGATAAGCATCACAAATCACAGGAAACTGACAGTAGCCAACTTACACAGAAACGGATAATTCTTAATCGGTATGAGTCAATACAATTATGTACTGAAAACGTACTTACTCTTTGATTACTGCTGAGAAGGCTCTATTATAAACAACCAAAAATTCTTTGTCATTTTAAGTATCTTGTTTTACTAGCAAATTCGTTTTACTGTTATAATCAACTGTAAATATGTGCTTCATGGCGATTAAAATTCCATTCTGACGTGGGTTAAATCTTTCTATAAAATAAGAAATAACGATAACTTCAGTTAGAGGCTATGAGGAAGTTTATATAGACAGGAGAATTCAAAACAAACTACGTCATCATGATTAGCCACAGCCATGTTGATTACCACAGCCACTCCAAACTTATTATTACCAATACCTTTCCCCGTTTCTTAGCTTATTTTACTACTATTCTAATTTTACTGATAAATGTAACTTAAAATAAGAAACAACCAATTAAAAAGTGAGATAAACAAAGAGAAAACCCCTTTCGAAACAACAAAACGAACACTTTTTAAGTTTTAAGCGCTTATATCTCTGATTGTCGTTGCCCCATCGAATATTGCTTTAGAACCTTTTTTGTAGAGAATTTAGTAAGCATTCGAATGGTCACCTTCCACTTATCACGATTTCCCAACCGTTATCGAGATATTTACGAAAAATGTATGAAGATCCAACCATAAAGGAAAATGAAAAAACCAACAGCATAAAGGCAATTGAAAATATTCAAAAGACGTCATCGAATCTCTTTCTCTTGGCAAGCTATATTTCTAACAATGAATTTTTTTTTTTTTTTTTTTTTTTTTTTTTTTTTTTTTTTTTTTTTTTTTTTTTTTTTTTACGGCGCATCTACATCTAGGAATGATTTTTTTTTTTGTTATTTTACTTAATCTGTTTTATTGTCAAATATATTATCCAACTATAAGCATTTTCGAGATACTAACGAAAGCGTAAAAAAAAAAAAAAAAAAAAAAAAAAAAAAAAAAAAAAAAAAAAAACTAACGAAAGTATACAAAGTTACCAAAACTTTTCTCGTCTGGTAATAAAATATTTTATTTTAAATGGTTTCATTCGTTTTCCTATCCGAAGAAGCCTATAAAACGAGTACTTACACGAGTACTTACGAGCTTATGAACTCAAAAACGTAAGCGTTACGATTTTGGAGCGCGGGAGGAACCGCGCTAAAAAACAAGGAATAAAAACAGACAAAAATAACCGTTCGAATAAACGAAATCAATTACTTCGAAGTTTAAGCGCTTATTTCTCCGATTGACATCGTTTATTCAAAACTTTCTTCAGAGCTTTTTTTGTAGACCATTTAGTAAGCTTTCGAATGGTAACCTTCCGCTTCCCTAATTTTCAACCGTTTTCGAGATATTAATGAAAGTATACGAAGTTCCCAAAACTTTTCATTATTTCTAGCAACAGAAAATTGGTCTCATTTTACCTATCCTGTTTTACACACAAGTACACTTTCCTAACATAAGAAATTACAAAAATACAAAAAGCAATAAAAAACTAAGGGAAAGAGACAAAAATTACAAAAAGAACGACAAAAACCCGTTCATAAGAACTAAACAGACGTATTTGAAGTTTTAAGCACTTATTTCTTCTATTGACATCACCACATTTTATATGTAATATATATATATATATATATATATATATATATATATATTTGAACCTCCGTTATTTTCGGTCTCTAGGGGTTCTGAAACGCAAAATTTTCTAGTCGGCACTTCCGGATTGTTTAATGAGACCAACCTTATAAGCGGGGTTCCTCCCTATGAAGGGAGGGAGGAACCGCGCTAAAAGGGCATTGAAATTGTTTAAAATTTGGAGGCTGTAGACTTTTTTGAAACACGAAAAGTTGTTCGGCCCCACTGTGCGTCCCTAGGCTAACCAAGCCTTTAAGTAATTTATTAATGGTGTGATGGTGTTGACCGTGTTCACAGCAAAGGAGGAATCAGGCGGATGGACCACACTACCTCCCAAGTGCACCGTATGGTCATGAAGCAGATACCTCTATAGTATCTTCTATTCCAGCCTTCCAAATAACACTAGAGATAACTAGAAAATGCGCTAAGATGGCGCAGTTCTTACCAATCGGACATTTCCGGATTGGGACCGATAATTATGGAGTCTGCCTTATCTTCTGAGAGATAGCCAATCACTTAGAAAAACATAAAGTTGGCAAGGATTTAGAGAAAGCGGCCAGAAAATCTGGCACCCCTCCGAGCTATTGTTAGGAGTGGACCATTGATAAGGAGGATTACAGCTGTTGGTCCTTATCTTCAGCTTAATGGGGGTGCCATTAACCTCCAGGATCTTAGAAACAGCAAATTGGTCCCACACTCGCCACTTCCAATACGCAACGTTTGTACAATAACATCTTTCACGTGTAGACCAATAACTTCCAAGAGATTTAGCTTACTTGGGTGTTTCCAAATGTTTTCCTCTTATTGTCAGTTTACATTCATATAAATATGAATATATTATTCATATAAATATGAATATATTATTCATATAAATATGAATATATTATTCATATGAATATGAATATATTATTCATATAAATATGAATATATTATTCATATAAATATGAATATATTATTCATATGAATATGAATATATTATTCATATAAATATGAATATATTATTCATATAATATATCCTAAATATAAATATTAAAACCCGACTCACAGTAGCTGGGTCTTATTACTCCTATGGAGAGAGGCCGAAAAAGTGCCAAAAATACCTCTAAATAGAAGATTTATGTTTTTGAAGTTATAGATCTGACTATAGTAGTTTATGTATCTAGCCACTTCTGTTAGCGCGGTTCCTCCCTCCCTTCATAGGGAGGAACCCCGCGTATAAGGTTGATCTCATGAAACAATCCGAAAGTGCCGACTAGAAAATTTTGAGTTTCAGAATCCCTAGAGACCGAAAATAACGGTGGTTCAAGTTTGTATATATATATATATATATATATACGAAGACAGGTATAGTATCCCAACTATACCTTCGCCTACTATACCTTCGCCAACTATACCTTCGCCAACTATACCTTCGCCTAGCCGAATCCCAACTATACCTGTCTTCGTATCTCTACAGCGGCTAACTATCTCCATCTACACTATATATATATATATATATATATATATATATATATATATTTGTCTGTTCGCGGTTTTCCGGCCCCCCTAATGGTCCGATTTTGATGAAATTTGGTACACAAAAATCCGTCGTCCAATTTGAAAGGTCAAGTTCGTTAACCAGCAAAATCCGCCCGCTGGAAGATGGCGTTTGGGGCAAAATTCGCGCAAAAAAAAAATCGTAACGCTTACGTTTTTGAGTTCATATGCTTGTAAGTACTCGTTTTATAGGCTTCCTGGCCTAGGAAAACGAATGAACCCATTTTTAAGGCAATAGCTTTAACCGTTTTCAAGAAAATCGGAAAAATAATTGTTAAATAATGATTTTGGTTTGGGTACTTAAAATCATGGGATTCAGTTGAAATATTTTCTGCATGTTCTAATTTCATCAAAACTAATATGTTGAAAATTTGGTAACGTTTGGAGTTAAGGA